>OX328126.1:51411014-51668514 GCA_946811695.1 Gonocerus acuteangulatus
AGATTTCCCACCAAAGAGCTAAATTCAGGGAAGTTTCTGGAATTAATCTTTTTCCACTAAAACTGTGTAAAATCTGGTGGAGTGAAAACTCGCAGGTATTAGCTAGGGCTCATGCGATGATACCTAGCTTAAAGTTATGTATAGAAAATGCTATTGATGATCATCCAGTTGGTAGGAATTCCACAGTTGTGCAGAACCATGTTCCGGTGGACGGATTCTGCTGGTTAACGAACTTGACCTTTCAAATTAGACGAACGATTATTGAACGAAATTACACCAAAATTGGACCATTTTTGAGCCGGAGGGAGAGCGAACAGATATATATATATATATATGTATATATATATATATATTATATATATATATATATATATATATTATATATCTACGAATCTACGAGGGCCATCCAGAAAGTTGGTTACGTTTTGGTATAAGAAAAGAAAAAAAGACGAAGTACAAGACTTTTTTTTATTATATACATTTGAAAGTGGCACTAAAATACTATTCTCTACATAGTCGCCATGTAAATGTAATGTCTCGAAATACTAGTGTCATAGAATTCTTCGCCGAGAATTCACCCAGGTTGTCATGCCCTCCGGCAGTTCCGTGGGGTCATCAAAACGCTGCGTCGCAAGCCATTTGTAAGGTAGATGTGGAAACACCTCCAACTTGAAAACATTCAGGACTTACCGAGTTCGATTGGCTCTATTTGGTCGGGCGTTGTCGTAAAGAAGCAAAATTTTTGAGCTCAACTTTCCTGTGCGCTTGTTTTGAATTGATCTTCTTAACCTTTCCTAGGCTTCACAATGCCTTGCAGAGTTTATTTTCGAGTCACGTTCTAAAAAATCAACCAGAAGGACTCTTTTTCTGTCTAAAAAAACAGTCGCTATGATCTTCCTTGCAAATAACTTTGCATGGATTTGCTTGGTTTTTAGGAGAATTTGTGTGTCCCCATTTATAGACTTCAATTTGGTTTCTCCTATAAAAATTTGATCGAGTAGTGAATCACCGGCAGTTTTCTTTAATTTTCCCATCGACTTTAGTGGCAATTTCATCGGTCACAATTACTTGTTCGTCCACTAATGCCCTCCACCTTTAGTGATCACAGCGTGCCCATGAACTTCACAGATTTGGCGATTAATATCAATTGTTTTAGTGTTCTTAGCCAAACAAAACCGTATCACCAATCGCACTTCACCGGTCGCGGGATTTTCAATGGCGACACACGTTTAAAACTAGTATTGTACGGGGTTCAGCTGCAATGATAACCTCTCAGTAGCACTGCTGGATAGCCAATAAAAGGACGAACGATCTGACACCAAGATGGCCGTGATATCCCAGGCCCTAGCGGCTAAAGCACAAAAATATTTAGGCGTTTACTTGGGATATACTTGCCTCACAAGTATTTACTTGCAAATAATAGTAAATACTTGTTTTATTCACTTAAATTTTTGTGTTTACTTGGTTTTTGAGACTGCCCGAGTATTTACTCCTCCAGGCAAACCTCCTTGGTGAGTCACTCATGTTCTTGTAATGACTTTACTGGGGTATGAGGTGAGACAGTTTACACTAAATAAAGTGCTTAAAACTTCAAAATTGTTAGTTTTTTTTTTTTTTTTCAACTGGTTTTTGTCTCTGTTTACTTATTGTTTTAATTGGTTATTGTTTTGTTTAATTGCATGTAATAGTAAAATTAGTATTTTAATAAAATAAGGTAACAAAAAAATTGGTAATAGTGTTTTCCCATGGCGAACTGTGAGAAGATGGGGGAAGTCATCTCCGTTTAGGATACTTTCAGTTTCCCGTGGTCTAGTGGCTAGCGCCTTAGATTCATAAGCGGGAGATGGTAGGTTCGATTCCCACCGGCGACAGGAATTTTCTCATCTCAGGGTTCGTTGAGAAAATTCCTCGCTGCACCCCTACACTAATGGCCCAGATTTGTTTTATATATATATATATATATATATATATATATATATATATATATATATATAAAATCAGTCCCGTAACAGTCCACAAGGGCCAGATACTGTAGAGGTATCTGATTCTTGACCATACGGCACACTAGAGAGATAGTGTGGTCAATACTATGCTCCGGCCGCCTGATTTTTCCCTTGCTGCTTCGACTGCTAGAGTCATTAGCACCAAGGTACCCATTGATAAATTAATTAAACGCTGGGTTGGCCTAGGGACGATCTGGGACCCCAAATCCAACCCTCGAACAACGGCACTAGAAGAAAAAATCTTGAGTGCGCGCTCGGGTTTTGAACCTGGTCCTCCAGTTCATTAGTCGAGTGCTCTCTCTACCACTGAGCTAACCTCGCTCCATATATATATATATATATATATATATATATATATATATATATATATATATATATATATATATATATATATATATATAATAACTATTAGTTTCCTGTTGTGGCGCCTTAAAGCTTCCTTCTCTTTGAGATGAATGAAAGATCAAAATCGACCAATAACTGCTTCTACTCCTTAGGTAATGACACTATGGATATGAACGGAACGGCGCTAAGATAACGAAGTTCCTCCGAATAGGACTGTTTGTATAACACATAAATGTAGATCAAGATGCTTTATTTTTGAAATTCTTGAAAAGGATCCTTTCACCCTTTTATGGCAATGCAGAAGTTTAAAGAGGATTAGTAGAGAATGCCTAGTAGAAAATTTCCATGAACATTATTTGATACCTGAAGGCTGTATATATTCCTCTGTGATGGCAGCTGGTGACAGAAGTAAATAACTAAAGGAATGATTTCTTCAGATGTCAAAGCATCAAAAAAGGAGGAGATAGGCTTCAAATATCAATGATGTCTAAAGATCAGATGCAGACAAACGTTTTAAATCATTAACTCAAACCATTACAGTGCTAGAAGAGAAAAAAGTCCGACTCCCAGGAGCTGCGTCTTCTTAGCGCGGTTCCGTTCTTATTCCTAGTGTCATTTGGAAAGCTTAGAATAGAAATAAACATTTTCTTGTTGTTGAAATTTCGCGAAAATTGTGAACACCCACTCGAACATCTGGAATAAAAGCGATATTAAGGCGTCAGGACACAGGAATACGACAGTAACCAAATTACTCAGAAGCAGAAATTACACATGTTTAATATTATTAAATGTCAGACCCGTCATTTTAGAAATGGTGGACCCCCCCCCCCCCCAACATCTCCTGTCACATAGAAACGCTACCATAATGCTTATTATGGAGAATACAGCTAAAGTAAATTTTGGAATCTCCTTTTTACAGAATTCGTTAATGTTATCATTAAAAGTGTAGACAAGTTTTGAAGATTATTGCTGGATCTAAAATTTGTCATAAATATTTGTGTCATAAAACTAATCGCTTCGCTGAAAAATCCGAATAACCTTTCTTGCGAACTTTGACCTTGAATAAAATTGTTCGCAATCATGGAATCTTTTTATAGGTTCCTTGACGACCGAAAACGAGTGAAACCATTTTTAAGGCGATATGTTTAACCATTCTCGAGAAAAGTAGAAAAATAGCTGTTGAATAAAGTTTTTGATTTGGGTACTTAGAATCATGGGATTCAGTTCAAATATTTTCCGCGTGTTTAAAATTTATCCAAGCAAAGATTTTTACATTTTGGTTACGTTTTTAGTTAAGGGAGGATTTAAACAAAATATTTTATTAACAGACATGAAACGTTTTTCTCCTTAATATCTCGAAAACGGTTGGGAAATCGTGTTAAGCGGAAAGTTACTATTCGAAAGCTTACTAAATTATCAACAAAAAAAGTTCTAAATCAATGAGACCCCACACATTTCGAAAAATAAGTCCTTAAAACTTCGAAGTAGCTGGTTTCGTTTATTTAAAAGGTTCTTTTTGTCTGTTTTCATTTTTTGTTATTTTTGTAATTGCTTATAGTAGGAAATGCATTTCTCAACATAACAGGACAAGTAAAATTAGGGAAAAAGTTTTTGTTGTTATAAATAGAGCTTTCCTAGTGGGATTTGAAGACGCCGTGTGAATACTTTTATCTCTGTTTACCTCAGTTCTTAATTTTTTTTTTTCTCTGTTTGCCTTAGTTTTAGCGCGGTTCCTCCCTCCCCCATAGGGAGGAACCCCGCTTATAAGGTTGATACAATGAAACAATCCGGAAGTGCCGACAAGAAAATTTCGCGTTTCAGAACCCCTAGAGACCGAAAATAACGGTGGTTCAAATTTGTATATATATATATATGTATATATTTATTTATATATATATATATATATATATATATATATATATATATATATATATATATATATATATATTTGTCTGTTCGCTCTCTAAATAGAAGACGAATGGTCCGATTTTGATGAAATTTGGTACAAAAATCTGTCGTCCAATTTGAAAGGTCAAGTTCGTTAACCAGCAAAATCCGCCCACTGGAAGATGGCGTTTGGGGCGAAATTCGCGCAAAATAAATCGTAACGCTTACGTTTTTGAGTTCATAAGCTTGTAAGTACTCTTTTTATAGGCTTCTTGGGCAAGGAAAACGAATGAAACCATTTTCAAGGCGATAGCTTTAACCGTTTTCGAGAAAATTGGAAAAATAGTTTTTGAATACCGTTTTTGGTTTGGGTACTTAGAATCACGGGATTCAGTTGAAACATTATCTGCATGTTCTACTTTCATTAAAACTAATATGTTGAAAGTTATGTTACGTTTGGAGTTAAGGAAGGGTTAGAATAAAATATTTAATGAACAGACATGAAAAGTTTTGGGAACTTTGTATACTTTCCTTAATATCTCGAAAATGGTTGAGAATCATTGGAAACGGAAGATGACCATTCGAAAGCTCACTTAATGTTCTTCAAAAATGGTTCTGATGAAAGTTTTGATTAGGCGATGTCAATCGGAGAAATAAGTGCTTAAAACTTTAAAGTAATTGATTCCGCTTATTCGAACTGTTCTTTTTGTCTTTGATTTTGGTACTTAGAATTATGGGATTCAGTTGAAACATTTTCTGCATGTTCGAATTGTATCAACACTAATATGTTGAAATTTTAGTTACGTTTGGAGTAAAGGAAGGGTTAGAATAAAATATTTTATTAACAGACAAGAAAAGTTTTGGTAACCTTTTATACTTTCGTTAGTATCTCGAAAACCGTTGAGAATCTTGGTAAACGGATGGTTTCCATTCGAAAGCTTACTAAATGCTCTAGAAAACAGGTTCTGAAGAAAGTTTTGATTAGGCGATGTCAAACGGAGAAATAAGTACATATAACTTAGAAGTTTGATAAACGATAATTGATTTCGGTAATTTATACGGTTCTTTTTGTCTGATTTTATTTCTTGTTATTTTGTTATTGCTTCTAGGAGGAGGATGTATTTCTCAATAAAACAGGGGAATAAATAAAAATTCTTTGAACCTGTAACAGAACTGAAAACGTAAATATTCTCTGTGTAGAGTCAGTCCGGGTCGAGGTAGTAGGCCCGTTCAGGTAGGCTGGTATTGCACTTCATAAATCAAGATTCATTGTTCTCATCAAGCATTCTAGGACAGCTGACAGTTACCTTTACCTGTAGGAAGTCATGCAGCCAAATTCTGTACTAGAAATATAATTATATTTTGTGGTTGAATGTGGTCGTAGTTCAATAAAAAATAACACTACTTTCTCATTTTCATGTACAATTTTATTTTGTTTAATTGCATTTAAAAGTAAAATGGATATGTTTGCACTGCAAGTTAAGTAAATTAAAAATATATTCGTAGAAGAGTCTTCGTAGACCGAAACTTGGGACGGCAGAAAGAGTAAACAAAGTAATAACTGTTTCTATTCTAAGTCTACAAAATAACACTAGGGATATGAATGGAACCGCGCTAAGATGACGCAGTTCCTGCGAGTCGGACTTTTTTAATATGTTGATATTATTTTGAAGACATTTTTAACTTAAAGCAAAGATGCGTGCATGTCCAATGCCCTCCTTGGCTTAACTGCCCCGGGATTGATGATTCAATTGACCCCTTACATGTTATGACTTTATTGTAATTATTAGTAAATGAAAAATGAATACAATATTATTTTATTATTAATGAAGTTGGGAATTATAAAGTATGAGTATATGAAACTATTACAATGGGAATTTTATCATTTTTTTAAAAAAAATGTAAACATTATTAAATAATTTGTCGCAAGTCGAAAAGAAAGTTTGCATACCAAAAAAAAAAAATCGGAGTTTTCCAAAATGCATTTACCACAATGGTTCCAAATTTTCGGCATTTAATTTTAAGAGGATGATTCATTTTTTTAACTTTTTCGATTTTTTAAGTAGGCTGTTTCAATTGCCCCGTGGCTCAATAACCCTCTCTCCCACTAATCTCTGAACTATTCTCTGATGATGCAAAGAAAAAAATAAGACTCCAAAAAATGATTGCTTTGAAGGCATTCATTATTTACATATATTTTTATTGCTCCTAATTCATATTCAAAAATAAAATTTGTTTTGAGCATTTAACACTCCTTGCCAAAGGTCGTGGGTTCGATTACTACTATGGGGTGGTGGCTTTTCTTTAGAAAAAAGAAAAGGCATCGGCCCTATCCTGGCTAGAAAAGGGAGGTAACCTATAGATAACCCGTCCTAAACTTCTTATTTAATAATAATGGGCGTTAAAATTTAAATTTATTCATTTTCAGAGGTTGCCATCGTCCCTCCCATCTCAAACTAACGAATAAGCAAATCGGAGCACAATAGGAACGAACATATTTTAACCATTGACGAAATAATATATTCAAAAATTGTCTTAATCGACACTTTATTTAAGGCATTAAAGGCTATTCTATAGAGGGGTTAGAGTTGCGACAATTTGCGACAAGCCGTATAGCCCGCAATCCATAGCAAAGTAACGAATTTAAAACCGAGATTTTGCAAATTCGATATTTTGACATGGCAGGGACGATATGATGTATATTTTATACAGTTTTATTACTTGTTTTAAATGTATATAAAATTGTATATTTTATACAGTTTTATTACTTGTTTTAAATGTATATAAAATCTTCCATTCCATTAGGAATATTTCTCTTTAGTCGGTTTTATTTTACTATTTAACTAAACCATACTGAGTTTTTTTTTCTAATGGACAGTTTAAATTACACTTTCTTTAAATGTTTATCCCTTTTAAGGCTACGTAAAAAAGAATTTCTAAATGCTTTATTATGTTGAGGTATGTATATCCAATCGAAATAAATAATTTATACTGGTACTTATACTTACTGGATATTTAAGATGTATAGGACGGTTCTCGCTGCATCCAGTCCTATAGCGTACTGGTTTTTTTTTTGTTTGCTTTTGGTGATAAGGTAATTTTGTAAGGTGCAGACTGTTTTTTTCTTTCTTTTCTTTATTTGTGAATTTCCTCGCTGTTCTTAAATCATGGAAAACTTAAAAAAAACTTGAATGCTATGCTTGAGGCATGCTATTTTCGTCTTGGTTTAAAATCGCCCACGAAGTTAGCCCTAAATAAAGTAGCCGACAGTAATTAAACAAGGATGAGTGGGCATCAAAGGGTCGTGGGTGGTAGCTAAAATCATGCTTCGCTTTATGGACATGACGAAAATAAACATATAATCTCTACCAAACGTCACAGAACATCAGCCTTCATTCAAAAATGTTTATAAATGGAAATACATACTCACTTAATTAACTGTTTTTAGTTTTGTTAAGATAAAAATCACTAACAGTAATCATATAATTAATTCTTCATTCACATCTTCAATATTTTTTAGCACTTTTCGATAGCTGTTGAGGTTCCATTAACGAAAGAATATGCCTATAGTTCTTCAGTTTCTTTAATAGAAATCACCATAGCTCGATCAACTGTTAGACGAATACTTTGTCTGCATAGCTTTCATTTAGAATATGGCAGTGGTTACCATCTAGTTTCTTTCCTGGCCAATATTGAAGCTAATCACTCATGCTTGTAGCTTAGTCTTATCAATTAAGTTATCATTCATGTTTATCACATCTAAGTGAAGCTTATCACTTATGCTTATCGATTAGGTTATTGTTCATGTTTATCACAGCTAAGTGAAGCTTATCACTTATGCTTATCGATTAGGTTATTGTTCATGTTTATCACAGCTAAGTGAAGCTTATCACTTATGCTTATCGATTATGTTGTTGTTCATGTTTATTGCAGCTAAGTGAAGCTTATCACTTATGCTTATCGATTTGGTTATTGTTCATGTTTGTCACAGCTAAGTGAAGCTTATCACTTAAGCTTATCGCTCACATGTATATCACAGCTTATTGTCATGATGCACTCTTCTTTATGCTGGTGTGGTTATATATTTTAGTAATTTGATATCCATTTCGTTTGCAGTTATGTATTTTATAGCTGAAGAAGGCTGTCAAAGAACATGGCGAAACATTTGAAATGTAGAACGTTTTTCTAAAAATCTGACGTTTTCTGTTATCCAAATCCCAATCATTACCTTAGCTTCTTATCGCCCCAACGTCTAAATACCTTTATTTCATTAATAATGAAATTATGTACTGTTTATTATTGTATCAGGAACTTGGAAGAGAATGGGCGAATCACGAAAATCTTGGGATATCAGTCAAAGTTCTGAAAGTGCTTTAGGATAGCAAGGGGGGATGTTTCCAATATGGAATGCTGATCCATAAACCTTATTGAAAAAGTATACAATTGAAATTCATTGGTTTACTTTTAATTAATACGACTGATTTATGGATAACAAAATGCTAGTAGGGGAGTTTCAGACCCGGGATACGCCCTTGAAATGAGACATTGAATTTTTCATAGATGCGTTATTCACTTCTGGAATTACAGGCGAACCAGAGAAACAAGCCGAAGTGTCTTATTACCTACATCATCCTGACCCAGAAAAGAATCTGTTTTTCAGATTCACCCCTTCTCTTCCAAGGTCCTCATATTTATTTTTATCTTAATTATTATTTATGATTTGTCTAGGAATAATCGTTTTTGGTGAATCAGTCGTATAAATAAATATTATATTTTAAGATAGCTAGTATAGACCATTCTTGCCGCCCTGATTGCTGCCAGTGAGAATAAAGTAAAAATCTGAAGATGTAGTACTGGAAGGGAGCTGTGGATAAGTTCAGTAAAGGTCGACAAAGGTCAGGATTCTGCCTGAGGGTAGTTTTCGATCAATCCCCCGGTCCCGGTATTACCGTGTCAAATATCTTCATAGCCCAGTCTCTTTCCAGTCACTCATGCTAGGATATGTTTCTAGCTTTCCCTCTTTTACTCTTTTCTGCCTCTACTATTTCCCCGCTGTTGTATTCATCACCCAGTTTAGCTCCGTTAGTGCTCCTTTAGAGGGCCTTGCTTCTTAATGATAGAATTATATTGTACTGGCATTCAAGAAGTAAGTGTGTGGATGCAGTAGGAGGGAGGGACTAATGAAAACCGTACCACACGTTTCCGTGTGTGTTTTTAACACTTTCCAAAAGAATGTAGATATTAAGATTACACTCATGGAAGAATTATTCTAACATTTCTTCAAATCTTCATCGATCCTACCTACTAGATACCGAAATTAAGAATTATTCAAATTTATATAGGCGTTCGTTTGTTAACACGATAGCAGCCATAGTTTTTTTTTTCTTTGTCCCACGCTTGATAACAAACGATTGAACGAATTGGTAAACCAAAAAACTCGGTCCACCTGGGAAGGGGTTTTCTATAATCTCAAATTATTAATTTGCCCAGTGGAATTTTTGATCCATTACAATGTAACTCGAAATATGTTGTGCCTAACTAACAATAATCTATGCATATAATAAAATTCTAACGGATCGCTGTCTAGACATAGGAGATATATTGGAAAAAATACTATTGAGGGCTTTTATCACCACAGTAGTACGCAAAACAATGATTTTTAGAACTTTTGTCTGCCGTCTGTCACTTGTGTTTTAGCAATCCTACCAACCTGTATGCTTTCATCCCCGATGGCTAAACGTCTAATATCGTGTGTAGAGAAGCATTACTGTAAAGTATTTTTTTTTTTTTTAATACTCATACGACGGTGTTTATAATCCAAAAATGCTCCCTAAGTCCACGCGAACAAAGTCGCGGGGAACAGCTAGTAATAAATAAAGCCTTTATTGTAGATAACATATCTACATAATAATTATGATGAAATAAATCAGTAATTATTCTTCCTACTATGTTTTTTGTAACATAAATAATAAAACAAACATCTACTAGGTCCATCTCTGAGGAAAGACCTCTCCTAGGTTTCTCCATATGGTTCTATCTTGTGCAAATCTCAAGCAAAGCGTGCCGCAAAACTTATCCATATCATCCCTCCATCTCTGGCATAGTCTACCACTTCATCTTGTACAGTCCAGTCGGTACTCCTTCCTGCCCATCATGCTTCTTCCATACGTGCCAGATGTCCAGCCCATGTACATTTCTGCAGCAGCTATTACATCTTCCACGCTAGTCTTCTTACGGATTTCAATATTTCTCACTGTAATTAAGTGCCAAAGTACTGAGAAATATGGCCGTGAAAATTAACAAAATCGCTCCAAAAGAGCCAACTGTTAATAACAAATATATTTTTGTTCTCATTCGAACGAGCAAAGCTTTATAGTTTTCGAATGTATTTACCAGAAAAAAATTCTTTTTAGATTGAGCCGGCTGGAATTTTAATCCACATTACGTGGTTTTGCTGTACAATGATACCAACTCAGACAATTAAGCAACTTTTAGGTATTATGAAAACTTTTGGGTCAAGAATTCACCCGAATAAAAATGAGTTGCTTTTGTAATGAATTTATTATTAATTATAATATTTAGTATGATTTACGTACATATTAAAGATAGGATTTAATGCGTAATTGATTGATGCGTAATAAATAATAACTTTTTATTTAATTGAAATAACTTAGTTATGTAATAATTATAAAATCGATATTTACATTACACAAGTATAGCCAATGATTGAACGATTTCGTTAACCACCAAAATCCGGACCCAAAATACTAATTTGACCATACAAGCAGTAGTTTTTATTATATTTCGACGAAACTCGGCATTCTTAGTGGTAATCTACAGAGAAAAGTAGGTTGAAAATAAACTAAATGGGTTTATTAGGAGGGGAGGGTGGACTCCGCTTCCAAATTACTAAACAGTCCGACTCGCAGGAAGTGCAGCATCTTAGCGCGGTTCCGTTCATGTCCCTAGTGCCATTTAATAAGCTTAGAAAAGAAATAAACTTTTTTTTTTATATATATATCTCGTGAAAATTGTCAAAATCCTTTCGAACATCTCGAATAAAATTGATATTAAGGCGTCAGGGACACCGACAGTAGCTAACTTTTACACAGAAGCGGAAATTACAGAATCTGGCTCTCATTCTAAAGCAAAGCTCTATAAATCAATACAAAATATGCCTAATAAAGCCTTTCTAGAGGATACAGAAGCATGGGCGTATATGAGGGGGGGGGCTGAGGGGGCTGCAGCCCCTCCCGAAATTTTGAATTGATGATAAAAACTTTTCGTAAAACCCTTAAAAATAAATTAAATAAGATCACTTAGTTCATAAAACATATTTTATTTTACGTGTAATAGCGTTTTAGTTGCCTAAAACTATTCCAAGCTCTAAATATTTAGTATTCCATACCCTGGAAATGGTATCAGCCCCCCCCCCCCGAAATTGTTTTTATATACGCCCATGTGCAGAAGGATCAAGAAGAAGTACACAAGATTGAGTAGAATACTCTGCCTAATATAGCCTATATAGAATAATATGCAGAATAAAACCTATCTAGTAAATACACAAGGACAAATAAAAGTCTTGACGAATAACAAGTCAAGAAAAAAAACTTTATTTAGCAAAATAAAACAAAGTTTAGTTGCCCAACTACAATAGAATAATATACCCAATTAAGTCTATGGAGTAGACACAAATGGACCAAAAACAAGTCTTGTGGAATATTGTTTTTTTTTCTAATTAAATACTTTTTATCAATATTTAGTATATAACCTTTGTTGAAAACTATTGATTGCTAATTGATGAATCGGTTTACAACTAAGTAGTCTTTATGAATATTTAGTATATAACCTTATGTTTGGATCTGAGTTTTTGGCAGATACCTGGGGTATATTTACAGCTCTTGAGGATTAACTCTTAGCAGGTAAATTTCCTGCGGCCCCCTTGTTTCTATGGGCATTGACCGCCATATTCGCTCATAGTATCTAACCGTTGTGAAGTTTATTTTTTGGATTTAGGACTTAATATACATATGTAGACTAAATCATAGCAAGAAGTAATCCTCCGTCGTCGGTTCTTAACTATGTAGACTCGCTAATGTTATCCAATCTTAGACACATCGTATTTAAAATCCACAGCAATAACACGACATTTCATCAGAATCCCCTGCTGAATAAAACTTATATATAATAATATGCAAAATAAAGCCTATCTAGTGAATAAAAATAGAGGAAAAAAGCCGTTCGTGGTGGTAGAAAATCTTAACAGTATTTCGCTCAGAAATCTCCGAAATATTGTCACTAATTTTACGTATCCTGTTTTATAGCCAAATAGATTTATATTCTATAATCAATAAGAAAAACCTACTAACAATAAAAAACTATGGGTAACAGATGAAAATAGGGAATACCAAGAATAATTCTAAAGAACGAAATCAACACCAGTACTGTAATCTAGATATTCATACGGCATCTTCGAATTCTAACAAACAAAATATTGACTCTAATTATACGTATCCTGTTTTATTGACAAATACATTTGACTACTATAAGCAATTAAAAACACTAGGGAATATGCCAAAGAACTCGGAGTAGGAGCCTCGACAGTTTCAAGACATTTGAAGGAAATCGACAAATCCAAAACTGACATTTCATACGGTACAGCCTGATATATTTTTAACAATGAATTGTTTTTCTTATTTTAATTATTCTGTTTTATTGTCAAATACATTATCCAACTTTAAGCAATTAAAAAATAACAAGGAATAAAAACAAACAAAAAGAACCGTTCGAATAAACGAAATCAATTACTTCAAAGTTTAAGCACTTATTTCTCCGATTGACATAGCCTAATCAAAAATTGTTTCAGAATCTTTTTTGTAGAACATTTAGTAAGCTTTCGCATGGTAACCCTCCGTTTACCAATATTCTTAACCGTCTTCGAGATATTAGGGAATGTATACGAAGTTCCCAAAACATTTCATGTCTGTTAATAAAATATTTTATTCTAATCCTTCCTTAGCTCCAAACGTAACCAAAATTTTAACAAATTAGTGTTGATGAAATTCAAACATGCAGAAAATGTTTCAACTGAATCCCATAATTTTAAGTATCAAAATCAAAGACAAAAAGTCCGACTCGCAGGAACTGCATCATCTTAGCGCGGTTCCTGTTATATCCCTATTGTCATTTGAAAAGCTAAGAATAGAAACAGATAATATTTTTCCCATGAAGATTGATGATAAGTAAGATGGAACGGTGGGGATTCGGCTAAAGAAACCTCAATAAGATTTTTGGTAAAAAATCTATATTTAGGACGTTTCGGCTACTCATTGGAAGCCTTCGTCAGCTAAAATGACAAGAAAAACAGAAATTAATACAGAAACAAGAAAAAAAGAAAAAAGAAGTTTATAATTGAGATAAGTAACAGAACTATGAATACAATTAACTTATTATAAAAGAACAATTTCGTCTCAAATTCTTAGAATGAGTAGAATGAAAATCAATAGAAACATAACAGAAAAAGAAGAAAAAAAAGCTATTTTACTGAAGTTTATATAAGTAAATAGGTGCTAATAGTAACATTAATTGATTTTACAAAGAAATAAGAAACTACATACCAATGAAAACTATAGGTAGTAGCTAATAGTAACATTAATTAATTTTACAAAGAAATAAGATACTACATACCAATGGAAATGCCGGGAGGCAGAGGAAGACCAAGGTTGACAGTTAAGTCACCATTGTGGATAATATTTTCCTCGGCCTTTGTTCAAAGGGTTTTATGGTTATACCTGGGGTCGGGTCCGCACTCAGACCATAGAATCCTCTTCTACCGATACTTCATTTCATACGTTTCAAGGAATTGGAAAATATCAAAATTTTTCACATATTCCTGTGTTCTTTTACTATAGTAAAAATTCTACAAATAAATTCAATTGAAAAATAAAATAAAAAAACCAACAGCATGAAGGCAATTGAAAATATTCAAAAGACGTCATCGAATCTCTTTCTCTTGGCAAGCTATATTTCTAACAATGAATTGTTTATCTTATTTTACCTAATCTGTTTTATTGTCAAATACATTACCCAACTATAAGCAATTAAAAAATAACAAGGAATAAAAACAGACAAAAGAACCATTCGAATAAACGAAATTAATTACTTCAAAGTTTAAGCACTTATTTCTCCGATTGACATCACCTAATCAAAAATTGTTTCAGAATCTTTTTTGTAGAGAATTTATAAAGCTTTCAGATAATTTCTATCTACTTACCACAATTTCCCAACCGTGTTCGAGATATTAATGAAAGTATACAAAGTTCCCAAAACATTTCATGTCTGTTAATAAAATATTTTATTCTAACCCTTCCTTAACTCCAAACGTAACAAAACTTTCAACATATTAGTTTTAATGAAAGAAGAACATGCAGATAATGTTTCAACTGAATCCCGTGATTCTAAGTGCCCAAACCAAAAACGGTACTCAAAAACTATTTTTCCAATTTTCTCGAAAACGGTTAAAGCTATCGCCTTGAAAATGATTTCATTCGTTTTCCTAGCCCAAGAAGCCTATAAAAAGAGTACTTACAAGCTTATGAACTCAAAAACGTAAGCGTTACGATTTTTTCTGCGCGAATTTCGCCCCAAACGCCATCTTCCAGCGGGCGGATTTTGCTGGTTAACGAACTTGACCTTTCAAATTTGACAACGGATTTTTGTACTAAATTTCATCAAAATCGGACCATCAGGGAAGCCAGAAATGAGCGAACAGACAAATATATATATATATATATATATATATATATATATATATATATATATAAATAAATAAATATATACATATATATATATATATATATATATATATATACAAATTTGAACCACCGTTATTTTCGGTCTCTAGGGGGTCTCTAGGGAGGAACCGCGCTAAAAGAACAGTTCGAATAAGCGAAATCAATTACTTTAAAGTTTTAAGCACTTATTTCTCCGATTGACATCGCCTAATCAAAACTTTCATTAGAACCTTTTTTGTAGAGCATTTAGTAAGCTTTCTAATGGTATTCTTCCGTTTCCCAAATTCTCAACCTTTTTCGAGATATTAAGGAAAGTATACAAAGTTACCAAAACTTTTTTATGTCTGTGAATAAAATATTTTATTCTAACCCTTCCTTAACTCCAAACGCAACCAAAATTTCAACATATTAGTTTTAATGAAAGTAGAACATGCAGTAAATGTTTCAACTGAATCCCATGATTCTAAGTACCCAAACCAAAAACGGCATTCAAAAATTATTTTTTCAGTTTTCTCGACAACGGTTAAAGCTATCGCCTTGAAAATGGTTCCATTCGTTTTCCTAGCCCAAGAAGCCTATAAAAAGAGTACTTACAAGCTTATGAACTCAAAAACGTAAGAGTTACGATTTTTTTTGCGCGAATTTCGCCCCAAACGCCATCTTCCAGTGGGCGGATTTTGCTGGTTAACGAACTTGACCTTTCAAATTGGACGACAGATTTTTGTACCAAATTTCATCACAATCGGACCATTAGGGAAGCCAGAAATGAGCGAACAGACAAATATATATATATATATATATATATATATATATATATATATATATATACACAAATTTGAACCACCGTTATTTTCGGTTTCTAGGGGTTCTGAAACGCGAAATTTTCTAGTCGGCACTTCCGGATTGTTTCATCCGGAAATGAGCGAACAGACAAATATATATATATATATATATATATATATATATATATATATAAATATATACATATATATATATATATATATATATATATATACATATACATATATACAAATTTGAACCACCGTTATTTTTGGTCTCTAGGGGTTCTGAAACGCGAAATTTTCTTGTCGGCACTTCCGGATTGTTTCATTGTATCAACCTTATAAGCGGGGTTCCTCCCTATGGGGGCTCATACCGTTCGTAATTTCTGCTGTATTACGACGGAACGTGGTATACGTCGTTGGTAACTCATTAGAAATAAGTATTGTAAAAATGAACTAAATCGGTCTATCGGAAAGGGGGGTTTACTTTGTACTATATTTCAATAGAATTAGCTCGCCAGACGTAGGTTCGCAAGGCCGCCGCAAGGAGCGCTTTCTACCACTAGGGGGGCTGTATCATCTTCCAGCGTCAGATCAAAAGACGAAAATACGAAGTTTTTTGTATTTATTAAGTAGTGTAGTACCATGTATAAACATAACTCTAGATGCAAATTAATTCCAAAAATTAATAATTGAACAGTTCTCATAAGAAAAGTAAATGAGCAGAACTATTCACGTTTTTATTTTATTTATATAGGATATTTTAAGCAAATTATTCAGGAATGTAGTCTACACTACCCAAATTGTGAGGAAAGTGCTTAGTTATGCAGCTCCTGCGTGACGGCCGTTTTGGTTAATGCTATTTGTTCATTGAAGTTTTTCAATATGATTGCTGGTTATACGAAATGAAAAAGGTAACAATTAATCCACTGGTAAAATCGTTTATGGTAACAGCTATTTAAATAGAAAAAAAGTCCGACTCGCAGGAACTGCGTCATCTTAGCGCGGTTCCAGTTTTTTTTTTTTTTTTTTTTTTTTTTTTTTTACGGCACATCTACATCTAGGTCATGGGATGATAAAATTCCTGCCGGAGGTTGGGAATCGAACCCACCATCTCCCGCTTATGAATCCAAGGCGCTAGCCATTAGACCACGGGAGACCCCGGTTCCTGTTCATATCCCTATTCTCATTTGAAAAGCATAGAATAGAAACAGATAATATTTTCCTCGGCCTTTGTTCAAAGGGTTTATACCTGGGGTCAGGTCCGCAAGGCCCTAGAATCCTCTTCTACCGATACTTCATTTCATACGTTTCAATGAATTGGAAAATATCAAATATTTTCACACATTCCTGTGTTCTTTTACTATAGTAATAATTCTACAGATAAAATCAATTAAAAAATAAAATAAAAAAAACCAATAGCATAAAGGCAATTTAAAAAATTCAAAAGACGTCAACGAATCTTTTTCTCTTGGAAATCCATATATCTAAGATTAAATTGTTTTTCTTATTTTTCTTAACCTGATTTATTATCAAATACATTATCCAACTATAAGCAATTAAAAAATAACAAGGAATAAAAACAGACAAAAAGAACAGTTCGAATAAGCAAAATCAATTACTTTAATGTTTTAAGCACTTATTTCTCCGATTGACATCGCCTAATCAAAACGTTCATCAGAACCTTTTTTGTAGAGCATTTAGTAAGCTTTCTAATGGTATTCTTTCGTTTACCAAGATTCTCGACCTTTTTCGAGATATTAAGGAAAATATACAAAGTTACCAAAACTTTTTAAGTCTGTTAATAAAATATTTTATTCTAACCCTTCCTTAACTCCAAACGTAACCAAAATTTCAACATATTAGTTTTGATGAAAGTAGAACATGCAGAAAATGTTTCAACTGAATGCCATGATTCTAAGTACCAAAATCAAAGACAAAAAGAACAGTTCGAATAAGGGAAATCAATTACTTTAAAGTTTTAAGCACTTATTCCTCTGATTGACATCGTCTAATCAAAACTTTCATTAGAACCTTTTTTTTAGATCATTTAATAAGCTTTCTAATGGTATTCTTCCGTTTACCAAGATTCTCAACCTTTTTCGAGATATTAAGGAAAGTAAACAAAGTTACTAAAACTTTTTATGTCTGTTAATAAAATATTTTATTCTAACCCTTCCTTAACTCCAAACGTAACCAAAATTTCAACATATTAGTTTTGATGAAACTCCAACATGCAAAAAATGTTTCAACTGTATCCCATAATTCTAAGTACCAAAATCAAAGACAAAGAACCCTCCCTAGGAAGGACGCTGGGCAGTTGAAAAGCTATATATCTTGGAAATCCATATCTCTAACATTAAATTGTTTTTCTTATTTTTCTTAACCTGTTTTATTTTCAAATACATTATCCAACAATAAGCAATTAAAAAATAACAAGGAATAAAAAACAGACAAAAAGAACAGTTCGAATAAGCGAAATCAATTACTTTAAAGTTATAAGCTCTTATTTCTCCGATTGACATCGCCTAATCAAAACTTTCATTAGTACCTTTTGTTTAGAGCATTTAATAAGCTTTCTAATGGTATTCTTCCGTTTAGCAAGATTTTCAACCTTTTTCGAGATATTAAGGAAAGTAAACAAAGTTACTAAAACTTTTTATGTCTGTTAATAAAATATTTTATTCTAACCCTTCCTTAACTCCAAACGTAACCAAAATTTCAACATATTAGTTTTGATGAAAGTAGAACATGCAGAAAATGTTTCAACTGAATCCCATGATTCTAAGTACCCAAACCAAAAACGGTATTCAAAAAATATTTTTCCAATTTTCTCGAAAACGGTTAAAGCTATCGCCTTGAAAATGGTTTCATTCGTTTTCCTAGCCCAGGAATCATATAAAACGAGTACTTAGAAGCTTATGAACTCAAAAACGTAAGCGTTACGATTTTTTCTGCGCGAATTTCGCCCCAAACGCCATCTTCCAGTGGGCGGATTTTGCTGGTTAACGAACTTGACCTTTCAAATTGGACGACAGATTTTTGTACCAAATTTCATCAAAATCGGACCATTCGTCTTCTATTTAGAGAGCGAACAGACAAATATATATATATATATATATATATATATATATATATATATATATATATATATATAAATAAATATATACATATATATATATATATACAAATTTGAACCACCGTTATTTTCGGTTTCTAAGGGTTCTGAAACGCAAAATTTTCTAGTCGGCACTTCCGGATTGTTTCATTGTATCAACCCTATAAGCGGGGTTCCTCCCTATGGGGGAGGGAGGAACCGCGCTAAAAGAACAGTTCGAATAAGGGAAATCAATTACTTTAAAGTTTTAAGCACTTATTTCTCCGATTGACATCGCCTAATCAAAACATTCATTAGAACCTTTTTTGTAGAGCACTTAGTAAGCTTTCTAATGGTATTCTTTTGTTTACCAAGATTCTCAACCTTTTTCGAGATATTAAGGAAAGTATACAAAGTTCCCAAAACTTTTCATGTCTGTTATTAAAATATTTTATTCTATCCCTTCCTTAACTCCAAACGTAACAAAAATTTCAACATATTAGTGTTGATGAAACTCGAACATGCAGAAAATGTTTCAACTGTATCCCATAATTCTAAGTACCAAAATCAAAGACAAAGAACCCTCCCTAGGAAGGACGCTAGGCAGTTGAAAAGCTATATATCTTGGAAATCCATATCTCTAACATTAAATTGTTTTTCTTATTTTTCTTAACCTGTTTTATTTTCAAATACATTATCCAACAATAAGCAATTAAAAAATAACAAGGAATAAAAACAGACAAAAAGAACAGTTCGAATAAGCGAAATCAATTACTTTAAAGTTTTAAGCTCTTATTTCTCCGATTGACATCGCCTAATCAAAACTTTCATTAGAACCTTTTGTTTAGAGCATTTAATAAGCTTTCTAATGGTATTCTTCCGTTTAGCAAGATTTTCAACCTTTTTCGAGATATTAAGGAAAGTAAACAAAGTTACTAAAACTTTTTATGTCTGTTAATAAAATATTTTATTCTAACCCTTCCTTAACTCCAAACGTAACCAAAATTTCAACATATTAGTTTTGATGAAAGTAGAACATGCAGAAAATGTTTCAACTGAATCCCATGATTCTAAGTACCCAAACCAAAAACGGTATTCAAAAAATATTTTTCCAATTTTCTCGAAAACGGTTAAAGCTATCGCCTTGAAAATGGTTTCATTCGTTTTCCTAGCCCAGGAATCATATAAAACGAGTACTTAGAAGCTTATGAACTCAAAAACGTAAGCGTTACGATTTTTTCTGCGCGAATTTCGCCCCAAACGCCATCTTCCAGTGGGCGGATTTTGCTGGTTAACGAACTTGACCTTTCAAATTGGACGACAGATTTTTGTACCAAATTTCATCAAAATCGGACCATTCGTCTTCTATTTAGAGAGCGAACAGACAAATATATATATATATATATATATATATATATATATATATATATATATATAAATAAATATATACATATATATATATATACAAATTTGAACCACCGGTATTTTCGGTTTCTAGGGGTTCTGAAACGCAAAATTTTCTAGTCGGCACTTCCGGATTGTTTCATTGTATCAACCCTATAAGCGGGGTTCCTCCCTATGGGGGAGGGAGGAACCGCGCTAAAAAATGGTTCATGAATGACAGAGGATATTATATTGTCTTGAAGGCTGAACACCAATAATAGCATTCCAAAGGAAAATACTTACTGGACTAGAGAGCGTTTTAATTCATCTGATAAACTATTTACTTAGGAGTCTGAAGGGGATCGATGTTTGAGTGGGGCAAATAAAAAGCATAAGCACTCACCAATCTAATTTAAGATACTTAAAAGACAAAGAGCTCTCTCTGCAAATATAATTCATTTATCTTACTAAGTAAATATTTGAGTATTTCATACTTTTTTTTTTTCTTCCGAGGTTTAAATTGAAGGTCTGAATGATTAGACCGCTGCAAATAAAAATGAGAGAGAAGATGGAGAAAAGATTAGGAGAAAAGAGATAAATCATTGATGGATTCTTGATGACGTCTTCATAAATTACTCCCGTCCAAATAAAGGCGGTAGATGGTAAGGAGTTTTGTAAGAATGCAAATTCCCCCGAAGGCGATGCCCTATTGAGGAAGGGTGATGGAGTGGGGTGGAAAGTTGGAGATGATTGATGCTTATCACGATCCCGATGTCCCCGGGACATTATTTACCCCTAGCTCTAGAGGTTTTACGTCTGCTACGGGTCGGGTATACATCAGCCGGCCGTATCTTAAAGCCCCTTTTGGCGTCTATTTACTTTACAACAATTCATTAATTTTAGGACGGAAAACGGAGGTGGATACTATTCGCTTTAGAATACGACGAACAGATCTTTTTAATAACTCCTCAAGTTGAGTACAAAAATCAATATCTACAACGACATGTAATATAAAGGAATACAATATAACAAAAGAAGTCGAGGAATGATGGAAGAGATTTTGAGACAAATTTATATTTGGAACGTTTCGGCAATAGGTCTATAATCTGACCGCAAACAAAAGAACAAGAATGGGCGTGGCTGGAAGGGAGCTAGGCCTTCCCACATATGGGCTGGTGGAAGCGCTTGCGCACTACCCGGTTCTTTTGTTTGTGGCACACCTATAGTTATCGCCGTCTTCCTCTCTCGCCCTTGGCATTTATTGCTGACGAAGGCTGCCAAAGAGCATGCCAACGTTGGAAATATATCTTTTTCTGAAAATCTGACGTTTGCTCTTAGCCGAATCCCAACCATTCCTTATTTCTTATCATCTTATCTGCTAACTATCTTCATATCGATATAATCCAACGTTTTGCACCGCCAATTGCCCATTACGGGGAAAGGCAGAATAACCAAATAAATTTTCAAAAAACACTTATTTGGCTTGGACAATCTTTGTCGGAAGAAGCAGTACCTAACGGTACAGCTGGTAAAACATGTAGATATATATTTTCTGTTATCTATTACTGTATGTTTTATTTTGGTGCTTTTTCATTCTAAATTTACATTATACTTAGAAGAAATTATTAACTTATTAATTGTAAATATTATATTATTGCTAGGTTCACATTAGAAATTAGATACAATTTCATGTGCCTTATTATCTCTTGCCTATGTCTCTTAATGCTATTCCCCCTACATAGGCAAGACTGACACATTTTAGGTTGAGTTATATTTTCAGTTGTATCACTTTAGAAATACTAGTGCGATATATCAGCTTTGCCAACAAGTCAAGATACTTAAATCTAACATCTCACGCTTGCATCGCCGTGTACTGATTTAATAAATTTTCCTATTTCAAAAGGACATTTATTGTAAATTTCCTTTGAGAAAACTAGTTGTATAGACTTTTCTCGTAAACAGTTACAGATATAGCTATAAAAATGGTTTCATTCGTTTTCCAACGTCAAAGAACTAAAACATTTACCTGCATGCATATTAACGTGAAACTCCAAACGTCCGAATTTCGCCCCAAAAGCTATGTTCCGGCAGACAGATTCTATTGGTTAACGAATTTGACCTTTCAAATAAGACTAATGATTTTTGTGACACATTTCAGTAAAACCATTTTGAGCCAGTTAGAGCGCTATCTGACAGGAACTTCTTTAATAAATTAAAGAAAGAGAAGAGCTACTGATAAATGTATCATAAGCGAAGAAAAGGAGAGATGGAAAAAAAACCTGCCGATTTAATAATTTAAATTTAACAACTCTTAAAATAAAGCCGGGCCAATAAAGCAAAAAACTCATGGCGACTAACAAGTAACATTCCAAAGAGAATTTCTAAATGAAGATAGAAACAAACTGACTGGGTTTGTTTTAAATTTGCAGAAGATGTTCTGTTAGAAGTTAGGGTTGACTGGACAATGGAATGGAAACAATGGCGAGGAGGGTTTATTGAGGGCAATAGACTACTAGGATGGTTGAACTTTTAAATTCCAGGGCCTGTTTCGCTCGTTAACCCAACCTTAATCTCTCATCATGTCACTATTTCAAGCAGGGTAGAGCATCATGTGGAATAGAAGATCAGCCAACGATCCAATCAATAATCCTTTACCTGCATTGTATAGAATAACAACTCTTCTTCCTTAAAAACAAAAATTCCCGTCACGCAGGAACTGCATTACAAACGACATTCCTCAGAAAGGTGATAGTTTACGCTGCATTCCTGAATAAATGGCTTAAAATAACCTGTATAAATTCAAAATAAACGATAGTTTGGGTCTTTTGAAATGAACAGCGACTCAATTGCCTTAATAACTGTCTAGTGCCTGCGCTTTTGGGTTGGATTCGGGGTCCAAGATCGTCCCTAAGCATATCCAGCTTTTAATTTATTAATTATGTAAATTAATTAAGCCTATCATTTTATTAATGGGGTCAAGAATCAGATACAGTATCCGCCCCTCTGGGCCCTTGTGGCCTTTTACGGCACTGAAATATGTATATACATTCATATATATTTGCATGTTTTTAGTTTTGATTTATATATT
This sequence comes from Gonocerus acuteangulatus, assembly GCA_946811695.1. Taxonomy (NCBI): domain Eukaryota; kingdom Metazoa; phylum Arthropoda; class Insecta; order Hemiptera; family Coreidae; genus Gonocerus; species Gonocerus acuteangulatus. The sequence goes on from OX328126.1 coordinate 51,434,393, forward strand.
TTTTTACGTAATATTGTCTTGTTATGCCTTACGAATAGGCACAATAATTACTATCATTGCCTTTTGTTTCCTTGACAAGATGTACCTTCATCGACCAGCAGACGAAAAAAAAATTATTTGACCAATAATTATTAAGAAATTTTTCCTGAAAAGTAGAATTTTTTTTATTTCCGTCGCACTTTTTCTGTTAATTTTGTATCGTAAAAGGACCATCCTCAATCTGCCCAGACCTTTATTAATGTATTCAAAGGGATTTTTTTTTTCTTCTTTTTTTTTTTTAGTGAAAGACTGTTTACCTCTTGAGAGCAGAGGACATTTTAATTAGGATATCAGAGAGTGACCCCACTCCCGTTAGTTAGAACGGACTGCATTAGGGATCTACTCACCAATGGATTTCATAATGTCCTTACATGAGCTTGTAATTGAATTCCTAGCGTTAAGTTGTTATCAAATTTAAAAAAATTTACATTGCTTCTTTTTACTTTCTAACTAAAATTATAAATTAAATGTCATTTTAATTAAGGTTTGGACTTTTTAATACGATTTCTAAGGGCCTTTAGAATTTTTAGTTTCCAACATACATAAACTGATTCATCTTTACATAAAAAATAAAGAAGTCATGGAATGGTTATGATTCGGCTAAGAGAAAAAGTCAGAAATTACGACTAAGAGAAATTATTTAGAAAAAAAGAAGATTAAATATATTAAAGTACGTAGGATTTTTAAGAAATATTATTTTTTTCGAAAATAATGAACAATTATTCATTTTCATGATATCGTCATAATTCAATGATTCGAAAAATTCTACGTACATTACTAGTATATATCACAAGGAGCTGCAGTTAAAATTTGAAGTTGATCGAGCAAGAATATTGCCAGAGTATCGCCCGATTTGAAAAACATAGTTTTGAGAAAACGACTTTAAAGTTTAATGTTCATTTTTTTCCTATTTAATTTTTTCCATTCTTTATTTTTATAAAGATAAAAAAAATGGGTTTTAATTTTGAAATATATTAAAGGCGGATCAAAAAAAAATTTAACAATTAAAAAGGGACCAATCGAAGCTCGAAGAATTTTAGCCCATACAAAAATTGTAAAAAAAAGTTACAAGGTAGTATTACTTCTTAATTGATAACAAAATATTAATTAGAAACAGAGTTAATAATCATTGAGTAATTTGAAACGAAGCATTAAGTTTCACTCTAGCATGAAGTTTGACGTACTCGTGAAACTTAATGCTGCAGTGGACGGTACGAAGTGTGTGTATACCGAATGTTCAGCTCGATGGCGTCCTCATAGGAACATCCAGTAAACCATGAAACCTCATTTCCTACTTCTGATTTCTATAATATCCTCCCTCTAGGCAGAAAACCCCTTTATCGGTTATGGCATCACTAATGACGCAAGGCGAAAGTGATTTCAGTCCATAACTGTATATAACAGTATATAGTAGGGTGGAACACGCTTTTATTACAGCTCGCAAACTAACAAAAGGTGTATCCAATATCTTTTGCATCAGAATGAATTCGTTTTATTGACCTTTCGCATGTATCAATTTACAAAAGGTTTGTTTATCGAGTACCAATCCGAAATGTAAATTATATCCTTCACAGGTATTATTCTGAAACTAAATCCCCCTCGGTGTAAAGGTATATTTAGTTTAATAAGACCTTTATAAGGATTGAAAAGACAAGAATAGGGTAAATAATGAGGGTATTGTTGTTAAATTCCTTATTAACGAGATGAATTATTTTACCATCGGCTTAATGGTCGCTTTGCCTTGTATTCTAGAAAAGCTATTCCTAAACTAATTACTCAAAATACTATTTTATTCCGAGGCACTTTGACTTTATTATCATGTCTTTAAAACATTAATTAATTTTTAAATAATTAACCATCTCAAGATTAGTTTTAGATTATATTAGCTAAAAAACAGAACATTTCTTATTTTTCCTTTACATGTAGGAAACCCGCTTATCAGGTTGACCTCATGATGCAATCCGGAAGTGCTGACTAGAAAACTTCACGTTTCAGAACCCATAGACTTACTTTTTTTAAGTGAATTTTGAGTTGGCGCCGTCGACGTTTGGCTTGAGGAGGATGATGCTTGGTAGTGCGTCGGGCTGTTTTTCGGGTATTTTTTGTGTATACGAAAAGCCCTGGGTAAAGGCCCTAACTCAACTCTCCTGTGTTTCCGGATTTGTCTCTTTAGTTTTAGGTTTTCCTTACCGAGACGATTCATTTGATACCCCACATGATGGGTTTTCGAAGGAACAACAAGCACAAAACTGGCACCTCCCTCCGGAAGTGGAGTCAAACACAACTTTTGTTTTTTTTTTCGATTTTTGCCTTTAAATTAAACCCTAATGTCTACCATCCTGCAAAATGTTAAGTCTCTATCTTTTCAGGAAGGCCCTAATAATGTTAATGAGTGAGTGACTCGTATAAATTCCGATTTTCCATCGCCTATACCTCAGAAAGCAGAAGAAAATTTGTCCGTTTCCTCTTTCACAGGCTCAAAAATGGTCATATTTTAATGAAATTTGGTACAAAAATCCTATGTCTAATTTAAAAGATCGAGTTCATTAACCATCAGAATCCGCCTGCCGGAACACATATGGGCGAAATTTGCACGAAAAAAATATTTTACTTACGTCTTTCGTTTATAGGCCTTTTCTAAAAGTTCTCTAACTTAAGGAAACTTTTTATTTGTATTTTCGACACATGTTATTCTTTTTTTGTACTCTAATGACCGATTTGGAAATAATTACTGAAGAGAACACTGACGAATACGTAACTAAGTTTTCTTTTTTGAGACCCAAAAGAAATAATTATTTTAATTCTGATGTCCCTTATTTAGGGATAAACATTTTTAGGATATATTTCTTACCCTTAATAGATTCTTATCTACCAAGGATAAGAGTGGGTGTCGAACATATTATGTAGTTGGAAGAACAAGAGAGATATAAAAAAATATAATTATTTTTATTTATTTTTTTTTTTTTTTTTTTTTTCAAAGAGCTCACTTAACATTACATCAGACAATCATTGACAAAACTGACTTACTTAAATTCTTAGGAATGACACTAGACAAAATAAAAGTCCGTCTCGCAGGAACTGCATCATCTTAGCGCGGTTCCGTTCATATCCCTAGTCTAATTTTGAAAGATTAAAATAGAAGCAGTTATTATTTTGGTTCCACCAGTCTTTTTTTTTAATTAATTATTATAATGGCGTGTCAACCCTTAAGGTCACTAATGCCATTCCTGTGAGTAGTAAAGTCTTGAAAGGTCATGATTTACAATCTTACCTGGAAGGGTCGGCTACACTAGAAACGGACCCGCTAGTGGCAAGGTCTATGAATCTTGGAAATCTATATTTCTAACAATAAATTGTTTTTGTTATTTTACTTAACCAGTTTTATTGTCAAATACATTATACATAAAATATTAAACGTAACAAAAATTTCAACATATTAGTTTTAATGAAAGTAGAACATGCAGAAAATGTTTCAACTGAATCCCATGATTCTAAGTACCCAAACCAAAAACGGTATTCAAAAACTATTTTTTTAAGCACTCATTTCTCCGATGAATCGATAATTGCTTCAGAATTATTAGCATTTAGTAAGCTTTCGAATGGTAAGGATCCGCTTATGAAGATTTCAAACCGTTTTCGAGATATAAGGAAAATAATTTAAAAAAATAAAAAAATAAAATTAAGGAAAATATACAAAGTACCCAAAACCTTTTAAGGGTGTCCAGAGAGCGATCAAACACACACACACACCCACACACACATATATATATATATATATATATATATATATACCAATTTGAAACACCGTTATTTTCGGTCTCTCAGGGGTTCTTAAACGCAAACTTTTTTGTCGGGACTTCTGGATTGCGTTATGAGGCCTCCATTTGGAGGGCGGGGTCCTCCATATGGAGAGAGGGAGGAACCGCGCTAAAATTATCTCTTTACGTCTAACTTGCCTGGAATTTAAGGTGCTTAGCCTGATTGCCACAGAACTGAACAAGGTTTGGCTATTAAAACAATCAAACCTTACTCAATTCCTTCTCCCCAACCGGAGACCTGAATGTCAGGTCCGCCTCGAGAGCCACCAATCAGTTGCCAGTATTCTGCCACGAGGAGGCGCACACAGTGCCCAAGTTCACTTAGAATACATAAAAACAAATACGTATGGATATTCTTAATTAGTTAAATTATGTACACATATATACAATATTATTTTTTTTTTTTTTTTTTTTTTAACCGCGCATTTACATCTAGGTCATTAGTTCCGACATCCAGGGTGCAGCGAGGAATTTTCCCAGCGAGCCAATCTAGTGGATACAGAAGGATCAAGAACAAGTTCTCAAAATTGAGTAGATACCACTGCCTAATGAAGCCTATATAGAAGAATATGCCTAATAAAGTCAATAGAGTAAATACAAATTGAACAAGAGCAAGTCTTGAGGAAATCTTTTTTTCTTCAATTTAAATACTTTTATCAATATTTAGTCAATAAACCTGTGTTTTTTAATCGCTAATTTATGAATCGGTTCATAACTAAACAGTCGTTATAATTGGTTAGTATATATCCAGTGTTTAAAACTATTGATTGCTTATTGATGAATCGGTTTACAACCAAATAGTCTTTATGAATATTTAATAAATATCTAATACGGAATCACCTGCAACTTTTGATCGCTAATTTATGGATTGTCTCATAACTAAATAGTCGTTAATAATAGTCGTACAAAGAAAACTGTTGATTGCTAATTTATGTATATGTTGACAACTAATTAATCTTTATCAATATTTACAATATAATTTATGTTATGTTATGTCTGAATCTAGGTCAGTTTAAGAAATTTTAGTGAACGAAATCTTAAAGTTGCTCTACCTACTCTTGCAAGGCTTTGTATTTGTGTCGGCAGATACCTGGGTTATATTACCCTACAAGGGTTACTTCTCTTGAGGATTAACTCCTAGCAGGTAAATTTCTAGTAAACCCTCTGTTTGTTTGGGACTGAACCGACTGTCTATTCGTTCATAGTATCTAACCGTTGTAAAGTTTATTTTCTACATTTAGGAATTAATATACATATGTAGACTAAATCATAGCAATTGTCTACCTTCGCTGTCGGTGATCTTAACAATGTACACTCGCTAATGTTACCTGACCTTAGATAAATCCTAATTACAATTTGCTGCGACAACACGACATTTTATCAGAATTCCCTGTCTAATAAAGCCTATGAAGAATAATATGTCTAATAAAGCCTATCTAGTTGATAAAGAAGGACTAAGAACAAGTCTTCAAGATTAAGTAGTATCTCCTGCCTTATAAAGCCTATATAGAATAATACGGCTAATAAAGCCGTATAAAGATTCATATAATTACTCAACAATAGATTATAATTTAAAAACAGCTATTTTCGATATCTACCTGTTCTAAAACGTTAAATCATTTATTAGGCACTTCGGATTACGTCATTGGGTCGACGTCAGAAGCGTGTTTCCTATCTGTGAAGTGAAGCAGGAAACAAGCTAAAAACAGCAACCAACTAAAATGTGAGGCAAATAGAGGAAAAACGCCGTTCGTGGTGGTAGACAATCTTACAAGGCATTTCGCTCAGAAATACCCGAAATATTGTTTCTAATTTTACGTATCCTATTTTATTGCCAAATAGATTTATATTCTATAATCAATAAAAAAAAAAAAAAAAAAAAAAAACTACTAGCAATACGAAATCAAAACCATTACTGTAATCTAGATATTCATACGGCATCTTCGAATTCTAACAAACAAAATAATGCTTTTAATTATACATATCCTGTTTAATGAAAAATACATTAGACTACTATAAGCAAGTACAAAAATAACGAGCAGTGAAAAAAAAACTTCGGGAAACACATAAATAGATCCGTTTAAATAAAGGAAACTAACTAAGTTTTAAGCACTTATTTCTCCTAATGTGACGACCCCATCAAAGATTTCTGTAAAACATTTTTTGTAGAGAATTTAGTAAGCTTTCGAACTGTTACATTTCAATTGCCACGATCTCCTAACCCTTTTCGAGATATTAAGGAAAAAATACGAAGGGGGCCTAATAGATATTCATAAGGGATCTGAGAACCCCAAGATACCGCAAAAATAAAATATTCTAATTATACGTATCCTGTTTTATTGGCAAATACATTTGACTACTATAAGCAATTGCAAACAATAGGGAATATGCCAAAGAACTCGGATTAGGAGCCTCGACAGTTTCAAGACATTTGAAGGAAATCGGCAAATCCAAAACTGACATTTCATACGGAACAGCCTGATATATTTCTAACAATGAATTGTTTTTCTTATTTTAATTAATCTATTTTCTTGTCAAATTCATTATCCAACTATAAGCAATGTAAAAATAGGAATAAAAACAGACAAAAAGAATTGTTCGAATAAACGAAATCAATTACTTCAAATTTTAAGCACTTATTTCTCCGATTGACATCGCTTATTCGAAACTTTCTTTAGAATCTTTCTTGTAGACCATTTAGTAAGCTTTCGAATGGTAACCTTTCGCTTCCCAAGATTTTCAACCGTTTTCGAGATATTAAGAAATTATACGAAGTTCCCAAAACTTTTCATTATTTCTGACAACAGAAAATTGGTCTCATTTTACCTATCCTGTTTTACACACACATACATTTTCCTTACAAATACAACATAAGAAATTAAAAAAATAAAAAGCAATAAAAAACCAAGGGAAAGAGACAAAAATTACAAAAAGAACGACAAAAACCCGTTCATAAGAACAAAACAGACGTATTTGAAGTTTTAAGCACTTATTTCTCCGATTGACATAACCTAATCAAAAATAGTTTTAGAATCATTTTTGTAGAGAATTTAGTAAGCTTTCAAATAGTTTCTATCCACTTTCCACGATTTCCCAACCGTGTTCGAGATATTAATGAAAGTATACGAAGTTCCCAAAACTTTTCATGTCTGTTCATTAAATATTTTATTCTAACCCTTCCTTAACTCCAAACGTAACATAACTTTCAACATATTAGTTTTAATGAAAGTAGAAAATGCAGATAATGTTTCAACTGAATCCCGTGATTCTAAGTACCCAAACCAAAAACGGTATTCAAAAACTATTTTTCCAATTTTCTCGAAAACGGTTAAAGCTATCGCGTTGAAAATGGTTTCATTCGTTTTCCTTGCCCAAGAAGCCTATAAAAAGAGTACTTACAAGCTTATGAACTCAAAAACGTAAGCGTTACGATTTTTTTTGCGCGACTTTCGCCCCAAACGCCATCTTCCAGTGGGCGGATTTTGCTGGTTAACGAACTTGACCTTTCAAATTGGACGACAGATTTTTGTACCAAATTTCATCAAAATCGGACCATTCGTCTTCTATTTAGAGAGCGAACAGACAAATATATATATATATATATATATATATATATATATATATATATATATATATATATATATACATATATATATATATATACAAATTTGAACCACCGTTATTTTTGGTTTCTAGGGGTTCTGAAACGCAAAATTTTCTAGTCGGCACTTCCGGATTGTTTCATTGTATCAACCTTATAAGCGGGGTTCCTCCCTATGGGGGAGGGAGGAACCGCGCTAAAACTAACATGGTTACCCCACCTGAAAGGACTTCTCATAAAATGCAAAAAGTCATTGAATCTGTTGAGAATCCTTAGCAATACAACATGGGGTGCTGACAAATGTACCATGCTTACATTCTATCGGTCTTATACCAGGTATCTTCTGGATTATGGATGTATAGCATATTCATCTGCCAGTCCTACAACCTTAAGACTACTCGACACTATACACAACACGGGACTCAGGCTAGCGACAGGAGCTTTCAGAACCAGCCCTGCAGAAAGCCTTTGCGCTTTGGCAGGAGAACCTCCGCTGCAGTACAGGCGTGATATGTTATGCTCTACATTTTTTATAAGGTCAAAAGGACTGGAAACGGCCTGTGTCAGACATTTTTTAGAAAATGACAATTTTGAGAAATACGTAGAATTAAATTTTAAAAGAAAACCATTTATTGTACGATCTCTAGAAGATAGAAGGAATTCAATTTTAGCCGACTCTTCAATCCTTAAAAACAAATTCAGTGACACACCACCTTGGAGATTAAGGAACTTAAGGATTGACTTGATTCTAACAAAATATAAGAAGATAGAACCGACTTCCACATCATTATACAAACATACATTCAACTCGATGATAAGACAAAATCCTAGCACATTGTACACTTATACCGACGGATCCAAGACAAACTCTGGAACAGGAGCAGCAGCCATTGTAAGGGACAATACGTACCAAATTAAATTATCAGAACAAGCAACAGTATATACAGCAGAACTTTACGGAATACTTTTGGCACTGACTAACGTCCATGATGAAGAAACAGACATGATCACGGTTTGTACACATTCCTTAAGTTCCTTAATATCCTTACAGAACATTTATAACACACACCCTATTATTCAAAACATATTTACTCAAATCAACATTCTTCAAAATAAAAACAAACACATTACACTGTTCTGGCTACCTGGACACGAGACAATCGGAACGAGCACAGCTGTGGACGCACAGGCAAAACTGGCTACAGACCGACCCGTGCCTGATGTAAACACTGTGACTTCATCAGACTTGACCAAAACATTACGAACTAACTTACTGTACGAATGGGAAAGAGATTGGTTGAGAAGTAGTTCGAAGTTAAAGGAAATCAAAAACAAAGCCTGGATAAAAGAACAATTCTCCCGAAGAGAGGAAGTCATCTTATCCAGGCTTCGGATAGGACACACCCGACTTACCCATTCGTACTTACTAGACAGAAAAGAAAGACCGACTTGCAGACAGTGTAACAGAACTCTTAACTGTTAAACATATACTGACAGACTGTAGACAACTCAGCAACTTGACAATTCCACACGACTTACATGACTTACTAACTGAGGGTAGCCAATACATCGAAATACTTCTGACACATCTCAAAACACTGAACTATTATTCGAAAATATAATTATATGTATTCTTCTAAATTTTTTTCTCTGTCTTTATTGTATTAAGTATGTTGCTTCATGTTTTGTCTTTTTCAATTTTTTATTTATTTTCTTTTTCTTTTCTTTTTTCACTAGTGTTTTATTTAAGTTTAATCTTTTTTAATATTACGACCTGACTACTACTTTAACGAACTTTGATTCTGCTGTTCTTATGAGTCAGTCGCCTCCGTCACGAAACTCATAATAAATTAAATAAATAATTATTTAATTATTGTTTAGATTTGATTAGGTTTTATTTAAGTCTCCCCATGCGATGAGAAAGCAACTCGCCCAAATGGTTTTTTGTATTCTCAGTATTGCAATGAGTTTCTTATTTCATCCCTTTTTCCTTAATGAACCCTATAATGGCTTGCGTATATTGTTCGGACTTACCAGGATCAGCTATTTCAATATATGCCTAATTACTGGAAGCTATTTTTCATTTGCAGTTGTAGTATCCTACATTACATAGCTGTTTGTATTCTAGTATGATCTGAATAGATGGCGACTGGTTCCTTCAAACCCTTCCTAAGAAGAGAAAGTATTTCGTTGTACAACTTCTCGAAGATTGATTTCAATGAATTTTTAAAAAAATGTGTCCAATCTTCCTACTAGATACCGAAAATAACCTAACGTCCTATGTAATAAATGTTTTAAAGGTTTTTGATCCACTGGGCTGGATTTTGAGCCCTAGACTTAATTAGGCCGTTCACGTTTCGATTTGCAATACGACTTAGTAGGACTACTAGTTGGATAGTAGACTCCACTTACGCTACGACTAGCTATCTAAATTGTGAGCCAACTTTAGTCCTAGTCTGTTTTCAGGACTGTGTACGTTGCTCACGAGCCGAAAACTCAGTGAGGTAAGTTGGACGAATTTGATCCGACTCCCCCACTCACGCTCTAACTCCGTAGCCAGTCAGATGCCGGACATTCGAGTCGTCTCTCTAAATGTTCCGACTCGTCCAACTGTACTTCCAACAAGACCATTCACGATCCGACGTGACAAGTTGCATTGCAAATCGGAACGCGAATAGCCTGCGTTATGAATGATTTTGCATTTAGCCTCTGAGGTTTGAAAGTTATTTTGTGTCGATTGACATGGTTAGGGCATGTGTGTACAAACCGATCACAAATCCTTCTCAGCAAGTGTGCATTGGAGTTTTATCTCCCTCCCTTCCAATATTCAAAACGTAGATCCCACTTAATATTCCTAGAGTGATATAGTGATATTTCAATCTAGCCAACCCAACCCCTTTACTAGTTCCCAGACGATATAAGTAGAAATAGTAACTTCTCTGTTGCTTCTTCTGACAATACCAGACTTCGCGATTGTTTGAAAAGAGAGATTCTAGAGCATACTCTTCACAATTCATTGTTCAGCAAGTTTCTTCCGGTACAATGAAGACTGTTTGTGTTATAGCCTCTACAATATTATACTGATTTTGTTTACATAGTGTGATCGATCTCTCTAGTTAGGGTCTTTAGTAAACTTAACTTATCGGCGCGTAATCATGACTAGTTTATTTTAGCTTTTAGATTTTTAGCTGCTTGGCAATGTTACTGCGGTTTGTACAATTAAATAAACAAATTAATTTATTGAAATTATAGCTATTATAAAATTACTTCTCCAATGAGAGTACCTATTTGTATTACTCGAAAAATGAGAGTTAATTGATATTTTAAAAGATGTATCTAAATATTCATGTCATTAAAATTTCAGACACGAATTAAACCTCGGACAAATAAATGAAACCTTTCGCCACAATATTAAACATAAATTCTCTGTCTTGATATCCATCCTTTAGGAAAATAGTTTCAAATATCTACATCTTTGTTCTAATTTAATTCCCATAAAAAAAATAAACGAAAGTTGTGTGTTAAGATAGCACACAATATATGAAATCTGGATGCAATAAATCCATATTCTCCTTGTACAACAAACATCGGAACGGTTTAGCCTACGTACTCCTATTCCACGTTTGTCAAAACATAACAAACATTATCATTTTGTGTGTCATACTCACAGGCGGCTCTAGACAAACATTTTTGGTGGGGGGCTAATTTAGTATGGGCTTACCGCCGTGTCTGGGGGTGTAGAATCAATTTTTTATAACCAGCCACCTGGAGCTCATTAACGAAGTATTTCCTAAACTAAGGAACATACATTAATTAGAAGTTATTACTATTAATTGGCTAAACAATTTATTATTCTAACTTAATCGAAAAAGATTGTGACTTTCATTCTGTGGGGCTAAGCCCCACCCCTTTAGCCGTAACTGGTCATACCATAATTTATTTAATGCCGTTCACTGTGAGAGTAAGTTCAGATGTCCCACTAACTATTTAATTGAACGATTAAAATTAATATATAATATAGAAATTGTTACTTTTATATCTGGGTTGGTTTTTATTTACCTCGCATCATCTTCTATGGTGGTTGGCATCGGTCTATCCACTGTTTAGCCAGGCTTTCTAAAAATTAAAAGTGAAGTAGGCCTGAAATCCGCATTTCATCGGGCTAACCTCCTTGGGATAGCAAAACATCTGAAAAACGTCTACATATTGACTTAAGTCGATCTATTTAGCACTGTGTGAAAGCTAATAAAGACGAACAGGTATGATAGTGCAGCGGTTTCAAGAACGATAGATATATGAAGTAAGTAATATTTGCCCAGACATTCATTCATGACTGGAAAGAAGCAAGAGTGCAAGATATCAGCCACAAGGAAAATATCTAGAGAGGTACTGATTTCCCTAGAGTCCTTTTATCCCTTTCTACTTTCAGAAGCATTTGCAGAACTCTCTCTCTCTCTCTCTCTCTCTCTCTCTCTCTCTCTCTCTCTCTCTCTCTCTCTCTCTCTCTCTCTCTCTCTCTCTCTCTCTCTCTCTCTCTCTCTCCCCCCCCCCTCTCTCTCCCTCTCTCTCTCTATCCCTCCCTTGTTATCATGTCTTTATTCAAAATTATAAAATATACAAAAAAATATATCCTTAACATAAGTAAAAGTATTCAAAAATAATTATCAATTAATAATAAATAACATTCTTCTAATCTAAAACTAACAGACTTTTAAGCTAAATTTTTATAATTATTATTTTCCCCTTTATTTACTAATACATTACCTACATACATAGACGCATATAAAATAATTTTTCCTTCGCCTCAATTTATATAGTTTTATTATTATTAATTGGTGAATAGCACCATGGTAATATGCTCATATTTATTTATTTAGTACTAGCTGTTACCCAGTGTGCCATGCTACACCTACTTTTTGCCTATGACTCTTTCTGTATCAAGATCTACCTCTATACTCAGTTACGTCAAAATCGGTCAAACGGTGTGAATTTGTTCATATCTGTCTAGTGCTGTCTCGTGAAACAACCAACAGAGGCCAGCACCACAGCAATTCATATTACAGCCAACAGAGGCCAGCACAAGAACCTACGAGTAGATGGCTCTTATCAAAGAAAGTCCAGCGCTCCTTATTTAGACAGTGACTGTTGAAATAAACTGCGTTACATGATTATATAATGATGTAAAGTCATCAATCAGTTCGAGTTATTCAAAGTTCCCAAACTATAATGAGTTCCCAAACGCGAACAGATTCATCTGTGAGAAAAAAAAATCCTCTCCTGTTCCGAATGGACGAATGCAATAAAACTTAAAGTGAACTATGCGCCACTGCGTGGTGTTCCTGGTGTGGCAGTGGCAGCTGATTTAAGAACCCTCTGTCGCAAAAGTGGCAGGGAGACGGAAACACCCCTTGTGCTTGGTAGTTGTCCTAACAGCATGCTCCTCGTCACCCGGAGGCACCACAATGTGAAGCAATCATTGAGCACCTCAAAGAAAACGATTACCAATGCTTTGAAGAGGTGTACGGAGTCGATGAGGATGGAACACCACGATATGCCGACATTATAGCGTTTCGCAAAAATGAGAAAACGGCATATATCCTCGATCTCACGGTCCGCTTCGAAAATAACGACACCAAAGAGGCTGACGGCGCTAATAGCCAAATAGTTGATGCGCCGTTAAAAACGAAAAAAAAAACCAAAGAGGCTGAAAACGTAGATGCGGAAAAGAAATATATATATGTATATATATATATATATATATATATATATATATATATATATATATATATATATATACCTTTATATATATATGAAATACACGGCATACTAAAAAGAAAAGTTCCAGGAAGAATTTGGGAAGAGGAATACGTTGTGAAAGGTCAGTGGTTCGGATCGAGAGGTACCATTCCGAAGAGCACAGCCATCTTCCTTGAAGAACTGGGACTAACAAAAGACCACTTGGCAGCATTAGCCGAGTCCATATTAGTGGACACAATGGGCATAATTGCCAATCACATATATGGCCACTGAGTGCTTATCATCCATTCACACTGTTTCCTTGTATACTTTAGAATATATTTTCATTTCTATTAATTCCTTCTCATCCATCACTATCTCCTTCTTTCGTCTTCATCTTCTTTATTCTCTAATCCTTGTTTCGAGCTTCTTACATCTTCAGCCTGCAAATTAACCATATTTCCGAATGGGTGATAAGCACTCTGTGTATCCAGCAACCCAATGTAATTGGGCAGTCCATTTTATTTATATTTTTAAATAAAGTTTTCTCTCAAGAACAACAACAAATAAATTCGCGACATTATTCAAAATGGCTGCCGATTCAAAATGGCCGTCAGAATCTGAATGGTTCAGTGTAGCCAATTTTTCTTGAACAAAACTTTTGACCTTTTGACCAAATGTAGAAATTTGACTATTTTGACCTAGCCTAGGAGATTTCCCGTATCAAGACCTACCTGTGTGGCAAGTTTGACCAAAATCGGTCAAACGGTGTAGAATTGTATAAGGAACAAACAGACACGTGATTTATATATATATATATATATATATATATATATATATAGATTATTCATTTTATAAGTACCCTTAATTCCTAAATTAGCTGTTTCCATCAATATCTCATTCATTTATGATTTTCAACTCATCCTGCATCGAGAGGTCTAAGTACTTGTTGATAAAGGCGTTTCGAGGATCATTGTACATAGGGGACTTGTCGTACACAGTTCCTCTCTGTTAATTGAGTAGAGGCTTCGCTCCCAATACAATTTTAGATTTTCTGGGTTACACAATCTTACTTGTGAAATTATTCTTACTTTTTTTAATATTTGTGCGAAGTTTTAAATATTTGTCCGTCTCATTTTTCGGCTTTATGCTACGGTATATTGCTAAGTCCGAAGAAGAGCAGGCTCTAGAGAAGCTTGAGTAAGGAAGTTTCCTTAATTCGACTGGTGTCATTTAACGAAGAGCATGTTTGATACCCAGTAGAAACGGTCTGTGAAGACATTTTTCAAAAATTCATTCTACCTCGGATTGTCCTACAATCAAGATTCAAAAGCCGGTGTGTAAAGCTTTAATAAAGACTTAATGAATTTAATAACTTTCTAGTGATTTGATGTGCCACCAGTATGCAGCTGGTGGCTTAGTTACACCAGAATATACTCTACATCTGTCATATATTCCGTCGTGAAATCAGACATGGCCTTGTTGTTGATCAGGCACGTCCATGCTAAGCGATCGAATTTGCATAAATTCAAATGAAAATTAGATGCATCTCATCTGCAGAGCCAAACTCAACATTCAAGAACATTACGCTACGGTTTCAGTGATTTGATTTGATTCGAACTTAGCTTAACTAAACATTTATTACACACCTCACAGATTAGTACTCTTTGATTCAAATATTTTCCAGTTATTATCATTTGTAGGCCAGGTTTTCACCTATGCCTTTGTATTGATTTTCGTTCCTCTCATATCTACCATTTGATACATTTTTTAATCCCTTAGAACTTATATAGCAAGTGTGTTAGCAATTCCCGAAGGAATGTAGCTATTGAGGTTGCATTCATGAAAGAATTTTCGTATAATTTATGTATATGTCTGTTTAAGTAATTTGTGTTAGAGTGTAATCTTAACTCAGTTTGCTAAGACGGTATCTAAAACAAAGATGTTTTATAAAAATATACTAAATCGGTCCATCAGGAGGAGGGGTTTACTCCTGAACCAAATTATTAATTTCCCGGTACTGGCCGTTATTTGTGCTTTCCTGCAATGTAACTGAAACTTTTTCTAATTTTGTTTTCATACTTCATTCAATTTGTTGTTATTTGTCCTTCAATTTGAATCCCATATAAATAAGACATATTGCCAAAGGGATAGGAAAGATTGCCTGGAAGTATGAAAACAAAATTAAAAATAGTTCCAGTTACATTAAATTGAATTTAAAGGAATCTAAATACAATATATACGAATTGACTGCAATAGCTGCGATAAATCATACATAGGAGAATTGGAACACCTTCGAAAACGTATTGAACAACATGTTCAAATTATTCAGGAATGCAGCATACACTAGGAAGGTGTCCTTATGATTGCCACCGTCATTAAACATAAATAGTCCGTCACGCAGGAGCTGCATAACTAAGCACTTTCCTCAGAATTTGGGTAGTGTAGACTGCTTTCCAGAACAATGTGCTTAAAATAACCTACATAAATAAAATAAAAACATGAATAGTTCTCTTTTAATTTTGTAATTAGTAACTGTTCAATTATTAATCGGGGTTCACTTTAATTTTCCGCAAGTTGCACCATTTCTCGACAGACTCAAGGTGCTCCTGTAGTTGCTGGGAAGCTGTAGAGGGATCAGGGGAAGAGGAAAAGATGGCTGTATCATCGGCGTAGGTCGTAATGTGGGCAGTCGGATGAGTGGGGATATCTGCCGTGTACAGGAGGTAAAGGACAGGACCTAGGATGCTGCCTTGTGGGACGCCTGAGGATATGGGTCGAGAGGAGGACAAGGTAGTACCAGACCTTGCTTGAAAGGAACGATTCGAGAGGTAGGATTGAAGGATGAGGTAGTATGTGTGAGGTAAAATACGCTTTACTTTGTATAACAATCCCGGGTGCCAAACCCGATCGAACGCTTTGGCGACGTCGAGGAAGGCACTCGTGCAGTAGTTTTTACATTCAAGCGCGTAGGATATTGTGTCAACAACGCTAAAGCATTGTTGGATGGTGGAGTGCCGGGAGCGGAAACCGAACTGGTGGTCAGGAATGGAATTGGAGGATGTAACGATGGGAAGGATTCTCTTCAGGAAAAGTTTTTCAAAAATTTTGGACATGATTGGGAGTAAGCTTATAGGGCGATAGGAGGATGGTGTATTTGGAGGTTTTTGGGGTTTTGGGATAAGAATTATTATTGAGTGTTTCCGTGGTTTGGGGAAATGAGTAGTTCTTAGGATTGAACTGAAGATGTAGGTAAGGAAGATTATGGCTTTCTGGGGTAGGTTTTTTAGGATGAGGGATGTAATAAGGTCGTACCCAGGGGATTTTCTGGGGAGATGCTTAATGATGTATTTTACATCTGCAGGATGAAAAGCTTTGGGAGGAGGGGAGAGGGGAAGAGGGTGGTCAAGGTAGTCGTGAACCAGCTGGTCGTGGATAGGATTTGTATTTGGGTGCGGAGAAAAAGTGGATTCGAGATGTGCGGCAAAAACTTCGGCCTTGTCTTCATCGCTCCTTGCCCAGCTGCCGTCACTGCGTTGGAGAGGATGAGGAACGGTATGAAATTTTAGGATTTTACGGGTAGCAGTCCAGAGGGAATTATCTTTTGTGGATAGGGTTTGAAGATAATCATTGAAGGATTTTGATCGGTATTCGGAAAGGGCCTGTTTTAAAATTCGACAGAGTTTGTTGAAGGAGGTACGGTGAGAGGGATAGCGGGTTCTCTGCCAGAGAGCTCTTGCTCGGCGCTTGGCGGTTAGAAGGTCCTGGATGTGGTCTGGAAGCTGAGGTTTGGGATGGAAAGGGATGTGTGTTCTTAGTCTACATGATTTTGTGACACTGTCCTGGATGGCTTTAGTGAACATAAGAACGGCAGTGTCGACATCTGATGGGGTTTTGAGGGGGACAGTGAGGTCAATGGAAGCGGTAAGGATTTCTTGAAATAATTCCCAGTTGATAGGACCCTGGATGAGGCTAGGATACTGGGCACGACGTTGAGGAACGGTATCTAGCTTAAGGAGAATGGCTGAGTGATCGGAGGATAGATCAAGCAGTGACTGCACTGAGTAGGATATACTTCCTAGGCAAGAAGAGATGAAGAAATCGACCAAGTCTGGAGTTCGAGAGAGATCTGTTGGCCAGTAGGTGGGAGTGTTTGTGGAAATGGATTGGTAGTTTTGGGATTGAAGGATGTCGTATAGGATTCTGCCACGGGAGTTTGTGAGACGGCTTCCCCATCTGGGATGTTTTGCGTTGAAATCAGCCCCTATGAGGAAGCGAGGACCAAAGGATTTGAATAGTGAAAGGAATTCAGGATGGTACTATTAGGGGAAAAATATGCAGCCGATAGCATAAGTCTCATGGAATTTTTATTTATAATAGGTCACGCACCTGTTGTTGATCGCTTGCTTCTCAAGACTTATTAAAGCCTTCTGTAAAAAGCATTTTCGATTAGAATCGACAATTAAAAAGTCAATGGGGTTTATTCGCTATTATATAAAACTTGTACGACTATAAACAAATACTGTAAACATTTATCTTCGTGTAAGTTCATTGTCAAACTTATGTCAGAGTATTTATTGAATGTATGTGAATGCATAATGAATGTGTGATTGCTTATTGTCAATATTTCTAAAATAAATGTGAGGCTGTAAATATGTTTATATACTTTAATTGGTTTTAGCATCAATAGTAGATTTGTTTTTTAAGGATCTAATCTTTTTAATTGGTTTAACAAAACAGCAAAAGCCAACAGAGGGAGCAATTGAAATTAAATCGTTGACTATAAATTTAAAGATCTTTTGGTAAATGTTTGTGTACATTTCTCTTCATGGAAAAGTTGAGACAATATTTAAAACAGTTGAGAACTCAATTATTTAGAGTAAAATTGCTAAGAAAAAAAAGTATCACAGCAGCTGATCCAGCTACAATAATGTTTTTATTTTGTTTCAGATGCCAGCCAATATGCTCACTATGTATTTAATACGATCAAACATAACCAGTCAGGAAAGATTAGTTTTGAGGTAAGGGATATTAAAGTCACTCTACTCTAGCTCAGCTGATAAGGTGTAGCAGAATATTTAAATATGTTGCACTTTAAAAAAAAAGATATATATATATATATATATGTTTGTGCACTTATTGAATATAAGTAATTAAATATATGTTTTTAAGGTTCAATATACCTAAAGCTTTTGCTACACCTTATCAGCCGAGTTTTTACTATCATTTGAGAATTTGAATGATGACAGATATATTACCTTAACAATATTAAGCTTATCTTATCTCGTAAATGAAGTAAAATATGTAGAACAACACTTCCTGAGAATTGTGACCATAATGTTTTTGTTGCATAATTATTTATGCAAATAGTTTTCTTGCTTGGACAGGTATGTGCTCTATCCTGGCTAGAAAATGATAGTCCCAGGATTAAACCTGCCAGTAATGAGTCCAAAACATTGAACAATAAAATGGAAATGAAAAGCATATTTTGTCGGGACAGCCGAGTTAATGCCGCCCTACGGTAGATAAAAGTCCATTCACCCACGTCAGTCACGTCACAATTCAGTTACTGTTCCGATTCAGAACCGGCCGGCGGCAATATCAAGAAAATATCGTAGAGAAGAAATTAAATTTTGACGGTTCGGTGACTGAAGTAGGAATAACAGTTCGTAACCTTCAGCCCCACTTTAGTCACCGAGCTGTCAAAAGTTCTTCTGAACGGTATTTTGCCTGATACTGGTCGGCGACGGAACTGTGACATTACTGATGGGCGTGAATACCCTTTTGAGTTGAGGCCAGGCATATTCCACGGACCAGTACACTGCAGACTGCAGTTCTATCTTCATATTCTGTACCGCAAGCGTTAATTTGTTTTGATGATCTAGTACCTATGTTGTTATAGTGGATCAGGTATTTTGATTTGATGATTTAGCTGTGTATTTTCTCATTTTTATTTCTAATGAATTATCGTGTTTTGTATACAAGGGCTGTAAATTCCGCACATATAAACAAATATAAAATTAGTCGCAAGTAAAAACCAAGTGGATAGCTAGGAGAAGAAGGCAGGTGGAATGAAAAGATGTAAAGTTGAAGTGAGAAATGTAAGTGCCGTTGTGGTAATGACCATACTTGTGGCGAAGTAATTATTACGGCGTAAGTTGGCCTAGCGCCAGGACTAATGAGAACGACGAACCCTTTACAAGCGTACTTAGCCTCGGGTAGGCTTAACGCTTCACCGACTCACTCCGGTCTACCTTTATTTGGATTCCCATCTTCTCAAAACTTAGAAGTGCACCACTTCATGTTTTGGGATTGTTCTCCAGAAATACTTCAAAAAGTTGGACGCTTGAACCGTATTGACTGGTTCCAAGCTTGAATAGGTTCCCAAGTACTCATGAATGGTGACTTCCCGTCAGCTATGCGAATAAAATTACTCAATTACATAATTTACTGCGGGATAAGTTTTTAATCGCAAGTAGTCTGGAGAGAGAGAGAGAGAGAGAGAGAGAGATTATTTTTATCTGGAGGATTAAATAGTTATATAAACTTGGTCAGTCAATATGGTTCAAGCGGCCAACGTTTTGAGGTATTTCTAGAGAACAATTCCAAAACGTGGAGAGGTGCACTTTTAAGTTTGGAGGACATGAGAATCCAAATAAAGGCCCCCAATAATATCTTTCGCGTACAGACAGTGGTCCATTACAATTTTATTATATTTATAGATTATTTCAATATTCTATCCATTAGTCAACATTTCACTTGAATCTAATGTGTATATTTCACTTGAAACTTCGCCTAATTCATACTAAATAGGATACCGTAAGCACATTTCTCTGAAATACGTCGTGAACTTCTCACCTTGCTAAGTATTGTTCGTAGTTAAACTGATTCTGCGTGTTGGTGACTATTATATTAGCTTCATTTTTATGGAATTATGATTTTTGTTGTTTACATTTTGAACTGGAACATATATAAACCGCAATCCGTGCTTAGAGGCAGCGTTAGCTAACTCTACGTGCAGTAGCGTGGAAGAATATGCCTGCAAAATAATTTCGTTTGTAGAAAGGCCGACCTTTGATGTCAAGACTAAACTCCACCGAGTGGTGCATTCACCCGGCAATACTTGAAGCGAGAAGTCGAGCCCTAAGTGTGTGCTGCTTGTTCATGGCCTCGGGCCGGGACATCAAAGGGAGTGAGAATACTAGCTGGGTTCTTTTTGCGGACACTAGCGTTTTCCGGTGCAGAGAGCAATGCATTATTAGGTTTCCAGTGGTTTTCGGTAGCAATATTGCTCTCGTGAAGTGCGTACATTTTAAATAGTCTAAATGGCATAGATCGTCTTAGATCTAAAAAATATGAGAGACTAAAATGGATGGAGTCGGACTTAAATGAATTTAAATGATATTATTAAGGCCTAGAATCCTTCCTATTTGAGATAAAAGGATGCCGAGAGCAGTTGTAACCATATAATCCAACCGGAAAAGTGGAGATCCTTGAACTAAGGGATTTATGGCGTGGAAAGGAAATTTCAGGTGTAGAAGTGGAAGGAATAGAAACAGAATAGATTCATGTTATATACTTATAATTTTCAAAAGTTTTTTTTTTTAACCCAAAATAACTGTAGATAACGATAAAAAATAACATTTCACGAACTTTAATGCAAGAGCAAATATTAGAAATTCATTCAATTTAATTAATAAAAAAAAATCGTTATTTCAAACAAATTAGGTCACACTGAAAATAGGCCTTATTATAACTCTAAAGTCGTTACTCAGTTCAATATTCCTAATAATTTCCATAACCCTATAATTTCCTTATTAAACATAAGAAAAATAGGGCAACGCACAGTATTCAATGGTAATTCAAACGAACTGAGTCGCAGTTCTAAATTTAAAGATGAAATTGTTCAATTTTCATAGCACGGGCTGTGTTACCGATTTATTGGAATCAAGTTGGGGTTTTCTCAAGTGTCCGTGCAATGTACAGGTATAAAGTATAAAACCTGATCAGTAGACTTAGAGTTCGCTAAGACTGTGTCAGTTCTTAGAAATTGTGCAGAAACCTGAAAAAAAAAACAAAAAAACAATAAAAACACCCAAATAAACAGCTCGTGAGGTAGTAGAAAACAACGCTTCATCTTATGGAAAAATACCTAAAATAATTTCTATATGTATGCACAATATATTGGTCATACTTCGTCGACTGACATATATTTTTAGTAAATTTCATTGGAATGTGAAAAGCAATTCAGGGTGCATGGATGAATGTTTTTAACAAATGACTTTCAATTCTTGAACCATTTTGTCATAGGAGGTGGTCAAACATTTTTTTTTTTATTATTATTTTATTGTTTAAATCGAATAGTTGTTGCTTTGAAATATTTTTTTTTTATTATTTAAATTCCATGAGATTGAGAACCGTTCGAGATGAACATACAAGAATTTCCAAGCGGAAATAGGTCATTGTTTTTGCGTAGGAAATATTTACATTGTTTTTTCTCTTTGTCGTGAAAGATCGGGAGAATTAAAAAGTTTCTGACGATTTTTCTTTCATCGGCAATGAAAGTTGCAGTGTTACGCTTGGTTCCTTCCTACTTTTATCCCTCAGATTCCCTAGGTACTCATGTCTTTTACCTGTGTACTCCGTTTTCCAGAAGATTTGCTTTTCGAAAACGGATTTGAAAAAGTATACTAGCTATTAGGGTGGCAACCTGTAGCTAGCCCGGTGCTAATAGCCAAATAGTTGATGCGCCGTTAAAAACAAAAACAAGAAAAAAAGTATACTAGCTAGTTTATTAAAGGGAATAATCTTCGCCTTCATTTGGGGGTACATGGTGACAAGAGAACGTTCTTCTACCTATTGCTCCTGAAGAGGTGCAGAAATATGCATAATGCATATTCGAGAGTAAATAAGCTAGTAAAAAAAAAAAAAAAAAAAAAAAAAAAAAAAAAAAAAAAAAAACCCAACATTCGCAAGAATTGAAGAAATGAAAAATATGTTGATAATTTATATATATATATATATATATATATATATACACATATACATATACATATATATATACACACACACGCGCGAGCTAACCCGGCAAACGTTGTTTTGCCTTATACGTCGTTTCTAGTGAACATTTTGATAGTGAAATAACAATCCCGTACCTGTTGCGGGATCTCCTTGTTTAATATTTATGCAATATCCGTCTTCCCCCTTCCAGAACATTAGCGGATATTGGATAGCGTCGTATGAATGGCGTGTATCAGAAATGGAATCAAGATTATTATTTCTTCTTCGAATCAGGATGTCTTTTATAGCTGTACGGTCGTCAACCATGATTCCAACATCACCAGGAATAGATGCATTGGATGTACTCTCCAGATGGATCAGGATTGATGACAATAGTGTGATTGCCACATAGTAATTTGTGCATGTGTGATTTAAATAATTTCAACAATTCATTCTGTTCACTCAATCGTCCAGCTTCCTGACGATGCGCCTTGCAAGCCAAGAATTGAGGTTAATGTAGCCCCAACGTGCATTTACGCGATTGGCGAGTGCGCTTTCGGAGTCCTCACCTCCCATAAAGTAAATTCGTAAAAATTGATGTGGTTCTTTTGGCATTGGCAGCAATGATCCACTTTGTGATAAATTTGGCCTTCGATTTTGAATATTGAATGAAATTGTTGACCATTTAGATCTATAATTGCAAAACTTTTGATGATGAATTACTTTTGAAAGCATAATTTCGTGAATTAATCATGCCTTGTCCCATATTATTCTACTTCATTACTAAGTTAATTTAATTACAATTGTACATTAAGTATTGTGCTCTCCCCCGTGTGTGCATTTAATGGTGCACCGATACCCAATCTGCGCTCATAGCAGTAGCAATAACCAGGCTACCGCAAATATGATTCTGAATAGCTAGCACCTGCTCTTGTTCATTGCCTCTGCATAATGGAATATCAGTTTCAAAGGGCTGCAGTACAATTGAAATGAACGCTCTATTTTGAAATGCATACGATGAAATTGAGTAAACTAGTATTTTTGAATATATATATATATATATATATATATATATATATATATATATATGTATATATATATATATATATATATATATATATATATATGTATATATATATATATATATGTATATATATATATATATATATATATATATATATATATATATATAGATAGATAGATAGAAAGATAGATAGATAGATAGATAGTCGTCTAGGTCAAGTGAGTTGTTTGATTAGGCTATAAAACTACTTTCATTTCACCTGTGACATTCCCAATAATATGCGTAATCAAAAGAACCCATTTTCAAAACCATATCTATAATTTTTTTTTTTTTTTTTAGAAAAGTTGAAAACATTAGGATTTTCTGGAATTTTTGTTTTGATAATTCAAGATAGCCGATTGAGGTGAACAATTTTCATGATTTTCGACATTCGTACAAACTTCAGACATATAGTCGTCTAGGTCAAGTGAGTTGTTTGATTAGGCTATAAAACTACTTTTATTTCACCTGTGGCATTCCCAATAATATGCGTAATCAAAAGAACCCATTTTCAAAACCATATCTATAATTTTTTTTTTTTTTTTTTTTAGAAAAGTTGAAAACATTACGATTTTCTGGAATTTTTGTTTTAATAATTCAAGATAGCCGATTGGGTTGAACAATTTTCATGATTTTCGACATTCACACAAACTTCAGATATTTGGTTGCGCTTATATTGAGGAAGAAGCCTTTTCAAAGTCGCCAAAGAATGGAATCCCCCCCGTACACATTTATTGATTTTTGGTCGGCAATAACAAAAAACGATGTTAATGTTCCCTGAGTACTGTGAGTAACTGGTTCAATTTCATCTGGTTCTTGAGCCAGAATGAAATAATTATTAAAAATGTTCCACATCCACACAGATCAATACGATTCGAGAATTCAGTATAAATGAAAGTGAATATTCCCTTAGTCTCCAGTCGAAGGTTGGGAATGCCTGAAAGCCACATGAGCGGCGAATTAAGGACACCTGTTGAATCAGTTGGCCTCATGCATATTTCAGGGAGCTGTCAGATTCATGAGGGGGTCGCACTGGACCTCAGGTGAGAATATCCACAGGGGACACGACGGCTTCTTCTTTATCCATTTAGATATTGTCACGTTTAACTTGTGATCCGGCTGGTTGGATTAGTAATTGTAATTCGTGAGAAATTGTTTTCCACTACTCACTATGTTTACATAATGGAGCATATTTCGGACAATTTACTTGAAATGGTAAGAAATTGAATGATTCATTAGTCGTCAGTGGTTCAAATTTATGATTTCACGATGAACACTGAAATTATTTCAACATTTCAAGGAGAATACATGTAATAGTAAAGTAAAATATATTATTGAAGGGAATGTAATGCTCTACAACCCTATAACCGGCATTCATTTGTTGGGTGCATCGTTTAAGGGTTTCCTGTCTAAAAAAGCTAAAAGTGTTTTTCCCCGAAGACTTTCATGAGCGGATATCTCGAAAACTAAAGATGTCTTGAGAAACTTGATGAGTCGAATTTGTAGAACATTTAATCAGCTTTCATTTGTTATAGAACGGTCATGACGCTAGAACGCAGGTTTCCGAGAAATAAGTGAAAACCCTAAAAATGGGACCTTCTAAACCCCCCCCCCTCCCATCGGCTTAACGGCTACGGGCGGGAACCTTTGTTCACCTCGTAACTAGTCCAAACAAAGTTATGAAGTCAAAAATCTTGTTCCAAGCATTTCCCTCAATAGCTGTTTTTGAGCATTCCTTGCCTGGACTTTTAGTTAGGAATCTTAAAATGTTATCGCTGTTTTGCAAAATAACATTGAAAAAAGGGTAAAAAGTAGACATTTTTTAATATAATTTTTGTTGACTGCTTAAAATGCATTTGGGTCCTTCATATTCCAAAAGGAAAATGATGATTAAATTGAAAAAAACTTACCAAATTTCGTTTAAATCGGTTTGATCGTTTATGTATAATAAAATTTGCAATTGAGGTACTAGCGAAAAAATTAGCATTTTTTAAATTGGTGAAAACTCCTAAGCCATGTGGTCTACATATTTGATATACATAATTAATAAAAAAAAACCTATGGTATTCAAGCTACTATGGTATTTTTTAAAAGTTACTTTAATTTTAATGTCTAAATAATGGGACATTAGAGGAAATTTCATTACGAATACAATGTGTATTTTGACGCATCGGGAAAATCTCTAGCGGGAATACGTTTGGGGGCTATGAGCGAAAGAATTACAACGAAAAAGTAATTTTTTTACATCTAAAAAAATATGTTCCTGAATTTTTTCAATTTACGCATATGTAAATTATTGCTATTTGAGATGTTCCAAAGATATTCTCGCAAAAATTCGCTTGCTCCCTCTCAACAACCAGCTCAGAACATATGCGCCCTGGACCGTGTAGTCATGAGTAGAAGACAGTTTCTGTGGAAAATTTTACTAACATAAAAAATTCCATCGCGGAAAAGCTGCATAACTAAGCACCTTCGTCGGCAAGGTGGTTATTTTAGACATTCCAGAATAATTACCTGAAAATAACCTATTATAATAGGTTCCATTGACGAAGTAATATATTGAAAAATAGTCTGATTCGATACTTTATTTAAGGCATTAAAGGCTATTCTAAAGGGGTTCGAGTTGCAACAATTTACGACAAGCCGTATCGTCCACCATCTAAGAGCAAAGTCTCATATCTGAAAAACGCGTTTTTGCATATTCGTTAGTTTGACATGGTGGGGACGTTATAATCAATAAATAATAAAACTTTCCTTAAAGAAGGAAAAATGAACCATCTCTACTTAGCGTCTTGCACTCTGGTAGCTTAACGAATAATATTAATATTAATAATAATATAGATAGCTGGGTCACCCAGTGGTCTAATGGCTAACGCATTGGATTGTAATGCGAGAGATGGGGGTTCCAGTCCCGCAGGGATTATTTAATAGACAGAAGGTCATGTTTATGTAAAACCCGTAAACTTCAAATAAAATCCTTTATTAACCGCATGTTATAGTCTACTTGTTTTGCATCCATTGGCGCTTCTTCAGGAGCAACTTAATTATTATTAAACATCTTCTGGACGAATAACACAGGTCTACAAAAATAATCTTTCTGAAATTTCATTTGATGATTTTCGTCAATCTCTATGCTCCTTGGCGTGCTGAAGCCGAATATGAGGTCAGTCCCTCTCTATCACGTAAGGAAATTGTTCAATCTCAAGTAAGGGCAGAGGTACTACCATTAAAGGAAAACAGAATTGGCGAATAAGAGTTTTCATTTATTTCCATGATCTTTTAGTTATTTCAATGTTGTTTACTGTACAAAATACATAAATGTGTAGAAATAACAGCTTCAGAATTAACAGTGGCATGTTTAGTTATTATTTTTATGAAAACGTATTTTTTTCTCTTGAAAATTTCTCCGTGTTCGTTTCCGGCTGTAGGACTCTTCAGATGATTCACGCTGCAGCATCCAACAATAGTCAGCCATCATGTTTACGTTCCATTTGCCCTGATACCTACGTTCCATTTCCTGGATGTCCTGATGGAACCTTTCCCCTTGTTCTTCACTTACTTCCCCTAAGTTTTCCGGAAAATAGTCCACATGCAAATGTAAGAAGTGAACCTTCAAACTCATGTTGCAACCTTGTAATTGAAATGCCTTCAACATGCGTTCCACGATTCTTCTGTAGTTGGGATCCTTCACGTTACCAAGGAAATTCTCAACAACATCTTTAAAAGAATTCCAAGCTTCCTTCTCCTTCTCATTGATGGTCTGAGTGAAATGTGGATCTGTGAAAAGTTTCTGAATATCTGGGCCTACAAAGATCACCTCTTTTAGCTTTGCATCACTTAATCGTGGGAACTTGGAGCATAAGTACTTAAAACATTCACCTTCTTTATTGAGAGACTTTACGAATTGTTTTATCAGCCCTAGCTTTATGTGTAGAGGAGGTAGCAGGATATTGTCAGAAGGACCAAACTTCTCCTAATTACATTTTTTTGGCCTGGCGACAGAGTTCCTCGTGATGGCCAGTCTTTGTTGTTCCAATGGGAATTTCTGTCTCGGCTATCCCATAAACATAAAAAACAAGGGAACTTGGTGTACCCTGATTGCTGACCTAAGAGCATAGTAAGTACTTTCAAGTCTCCACATATCAACCAGTTATGCTCATTATAATGAATTCGTTCGAGAACTAATGACAAATTTTCGTATGTTTCTTTTAAATGTACCAACCGGAACTGTAACCAAATGGCCAACTGGAACTGAAGCATAAGTATTGCCATTGTGCAACAAAACAGCCTTTAGACTTCGCTTTGATGAGTCTATGAATAGACGCCAATGAATCGGGTCATATTGTATACCAAATTGACCCATCAGACCAATAATGTCTTTGCAATAAATAAGATTCTCATCCAGAGCAAAGTAAGGAACAAAAACTGCTTCACGGTGTCGATACCATGAAAAAGAAGTGCCTGGCTGTAATAAATTTTTGTTTTTAAGACGGGAGCCAAGTAACTGAGCTGCATCTTTTGGAAGTCCAAGATCTCTCACTAAGTCGTTCAACTCCTGTTGAGAAATAAGCTGAGGTTCATCTTCTGAACTGCTTGCTTTGAACTCACTGTGTACTTCATCGCTCTCCGACATACAGTCTTCTCTATTAGCTTCCCTATCTATACTGCCCAAGTCACGAGGGGGCTGAGGAACTGTCAATCCAGGACCGTGTGGTACCGGACGACTAGCAGATTCCACATTAGGGTAGTTAATGAGCTTATGATTTTTGGAATTATAGCCTTGAACATGACAATTACAAAAGTAACAGTCATTAACGTGGTTTTTTTGCTCCCTCCACATCATTGGGATAGCAAATCCGAAAGATTTTAACTCTCCTTTGTACCATAAGCGAAGTTTTTCTACGCAGCTATGGCATACTTTGTGAGGAGCCCACACTTTATCTTGATCTCCTATTCTCAAGCCAAAATATGCATAATATACATTTTTGACAAAACCTGTTATATTTCGTTTTTATTTCTTAACTGTGTACTCACCACAGATAAAACAGAAGTAGTCTGGACTGGTAACACAACGACGATGAGACATTTTGTCTAAATGCACTTTCAAACCTTAAAATACGTTCTTAATCACTTTGACACAACTAAGAGACCTCAGTGAATGTGTTCACTTCAGTTGATACTACTGAACTGAGAGAATGAACAGAAATTTAGCTCCAAGTTCCTGATACAACAGGTTCAATCTCGTTTAGCTTCAGACGGTGACATCTGAGACCAAACAAGTACGTTCCTGTCTGAACAGGTCGTGCCTAGACACCCTCAGGCCTACAACATCTACTGAGGGAGTCATTGCCTACACCACCTAGTGAAAGATGTCTGTTTATAAAAAGAGAAATCGTTTGGAAAAAAAAAAAAAAAAAAACCTACTTCTTACCAAATTTATGTGTATAGCAGGTATATTATGTTCTATGGATTTGAAAAAAATCTGTACGTGATAGAGAAAAACGGACTTCATTCTCGGCCTCAGCACACCGAGAAACACAGAGATTAGCCAAAATCATCAAATCAAATTTTTGGTTGTAGACCTGTGTTATTAATACCAAATATAAAATGCATTCACAGAAACTTATTTTGGTAAATGCCTCGAAAACGGTTGATACATTTGGTAAGTGGAACGGTGCAATTTAAAAGCCTAATGACACCTACAAAACGTTATTAACACTGCTTGAAGGGTCTCCCCGTGGTCTAGTGGCTGACGCCTTAGATGCTCATCCGGGAGATACGGGTTCGAGTCCCGCCGGCATCAGATCGAGTTCTTTCATTTCCACTATGGATGTTTAGGAAGGGTGGCAACCTATAGATAGCCCGGTCCTATTTGCCCATATGTCGATGTGCCATAAAAAAACAACAACACAGTTTCTGTAGTTTTGTAGAGTTGCATTTAATGTTTTAGCAGTAAAATGTAATTGATAACTTTTCTTGGCAGAAGCATTATATAGAAACAAGCTGAGATGGTGCAGTTCCAACAAGTCGAGCTTTTTAAAGATACACTTAAATTGAAATTATCTTAAATCTACATCCATATTGGAAAACAGGTTCCATACATAATATTTATCGGATAATTGAAACAAATTATCTACAAATTTAAAACCTTTTTTTATTGTTCTCAAGCAATCCTAAATAAATATTTATAAGACGTTTTTTATTTGATGAAAGAGATTTAAATTCCTTTTTATTCACAAAAACTGTTATTTGTATGCCCTGTAAATTTATATTCATTGTATTTTAACTCAAATATAGAGTGAAGAGAAAAGTCAGAACGGCCCGGAAAAACCCCCCTTTTCCATTAGCTTGGAAAATATATTTATGGCTTTCTACTGCAGAGCTTTGCTAAAAAATATTTTTATTTAGTTTTTCTTGTTTAGGCGAAAGTTCAATAAATAAAAGTCCAAATTCACCGAAGATTCAATTTATTAAAATGGCTGTACATGTTTCGCATCAATAGATGCCTCTTCAGAGCCCTTAAAAATAAGTACAGCCCAAAGGAACTTAGGTGAACCTTTTGCTACCTGGGCCTCGTCATAACTGTTGACCTAAGTTCCTTTAAGCTGTGCTTTTTTTAAAGCTCTTGAAGATGTATCTAGGTATGCGAATCAAGTAGAGCCGCTTTGACTTTTGTGTTAATTTTTACTTTCATTTATTTACCATTCGTCTACACAAGAACTCTTGACAGATGACAGTCCACACCTAAACACAATAATCATCCACCTTAACGATACTAACATGTACAATCACGCTAAAACGTGATTTCTTCGAATGTTTTAATATTTAAAAAAAATAAATGTTCCGGTTTAATACCAAACCATTTCCGAAATATTTGGTTTTAAAATAAAATTTAAATTGACTGAGAAAATAATTGTACTGACTCATGGCAAGATTATCCAAAATAATATATTCTTTCTATTAGAACAATACTTATTATTGTTCTTTGAGTTGTTTCGAAGATATTCCCGCATAAATTAGCGTGCTAGTCCCCTCAACATCCAACATCAACTATAGCTAAGTTTTTACCGACAGATATTTGATTTTCCTAATGAAATGTTCAATATAATTTATAGGATTTATGAAAATTTGAAAAAAGTGGAATTTAATAATGGAATCAAGCCAACCGATTCACTGTAAAATTGTTAATTTTGATACTTACGGTTTTAACCACATTTTTATCCTTTCTGATCTTTTCAGATAACTAATAACAAGCACTTAGCCGGGATCAAATCAAGGATTCTAACGTGATCTAATTACTTTTATATCTCCAAAACGAACCGATAAAGAGAATGTTTTAACTGCACGCTTTTGGAAAAAAAGTTCAAAAAATATAAAAAACTAAAGAGGCAAGTTTCTAAGGAACGAATAGTAGTACTTTCCGTCCCTTTATCCTCAGAGAACGTTAGCAACATAAAAGCCAACGAGGAGACATATTACAAGGGGCAAAGAAAGCCGCGGGCCAAGTTGCATATAAAGAATGTTTTATTTTAAAATACTAGGTATTTCTATGGGCGGTTTTTTTCCATTTGTGTTTCCAATAATCATTGAAGTAAGATTTTGAAGTTTTAGGTTAAGTGTTATCTTCTTGATATTTGTAGCAGTTTTGCAACTCATTTTAGAGTTTTATTTATGCAATTATGTATTGTAAAAGGCACAAATTCACATTGAGTGACAAAATTATTAATATAAAGTAAGTAGTAAGTAAAGTAACCCACAAGAATAAATAAGAGTGACACAAAGCTATTGTTCAACACCATGTTAATTTAATGTGTCCATTTAAAAGGTTACTAGATATTTGAAGTTATAGGATGGAATCTAGAAGAAATAATCGACAATTAAAAATAATACACTTGAAAGCTTGTTGCAACATTTTTGCACCCCCTCAAGTACGTGACATTCAAGTCCACTTTTAACAATAATTTATCTCAAAGGCAATTGTTCCAAAGTACCTTACCCTATACACAAGGGATGCTCAAACGGTCAAACGCTGAATGGTTTACATAAATGTGTTATTTCCAATTATATATGTATTCAGGGGTGCTAAACGCTCTAATGTGTTTTCGTCGATCTTAAAAACAATGTAATGTCTTTTATTCTTCAAGCCTTTCCTTGAAACAAATTTTGATTGAGAAATTGAGGTTTGCCCCGGAACCAAATTATTAATTTCCTCGTTTCGGCCGTTATTTTCACTTTCTTGCGAAGAAACTCGTTAGATACCATTCCCTAATTGTTTGTTTGATATTGGGGTTTACTCACTCGAAGGGATATTTGGAGTAAATACAGATTAAGAATAGGAGCTTGTAAGGAAGGAATGCTTGGATTTTTTACAGGAGTTCGATATACCCGATCCCGATCAAACAAAAAAAAAAAAAAAAAAAAAAAAAAACTTTCTACTTCTATTCTGTATTTTGTGTTGGCTATTTTTAAATTATTGAAAAAATATATTAAAAAATTGAATAAGAGCTATAAAAATATTTTCCAATCTACTTGGTGTCCAGATTTGATGAAAGTTGGTCCTCCAATTTAGAGCCCCTCCCACCGAATCAACATCTTAAGAAGGTTTTCCCTCGCTAAGAGGATAAACTGATTTTCCCTACAATAATAAGAGTGGGAATGCAGTAAAATCCCATTCCCTAAATTCCCACTCCTCCCTTCCCCACACCTAGAACAGAACCTTCCATCCGTCTTCTCCATTAGCGAAGGGATTACGGTTTTCCTTGCTTCTTCATACAAAGAGAAATGCCGAGTTAGAGAGTCATCTCATATTTTATGTT
Source organism: Gonocerus acuteangulatus (assembly GCA_946811695.1). NCBI lineage: Eukaryota > Metazoa > Arthropoda > Insecta > Hemiptera > Coreidae > Gonocerus > Gonocerus acuteangulatus. The sequence continues at coordinate 51,466,466 of OX328126.1, forward strand.
GGATTCATTAATCTCTTCTACAGCAAAATATATTAACCTTTAATTTATCATCAGTCCATACCATATTTTATTTTGGCCTTACATCTATTTGACGTATTTTTTCAACTACTAATGTTATTTTAATAGGTTACGAGTCGTTTTCAAAACATTAAACACTCTTGGGTCTCTAGTTGATAGCATACCTATACCTGTGATTTTTGGTCTCGCAACAAGCCCATACACGGGGTATCGTCTATAGACGTGTCTACGCTGACATCCTAGGCTTCAAGCCTAGTCTACACTGGTAGACCTCGTTGCGCGATTTGTCTAGAGACTGGCTGACACGGTCTAGGCTTGAGACATAGACTTGGTCTATAGACACCGATCTTTGTCTAGTCTAGCGTCCGCACTGTGATGTGAATATTTCAGTCTAGTCTTCCCAATCTCAACCATGGGGGACATTGTTTTGTGTGGATTGAGTGCGTGTTTAGCAATAATTATTTCATTAGGGGTCTCCCGTGGTCTAGTGGCTATATATATATATATATATATATATATATATATATATATATATATGCATTTTTTAATATCTCTATCTCTAAATATATTTTAATATTTTCTGTCTCAGGTTGTCTAGGATATGTCTACCTAGACAACCTGAGACACGTCTCGAGACCAAAATCGCGCAACATGTCTACCAGTGTGGACATAGCTTGAGACCATCTGAGACTCATCTAAGGACCAAAATCGCGCAACATGTCTACCAGTGTGTACTTACCTTAAGGCTTTTCATCGATGGGCCCGTTGAGAAAATTCCCTGCTCCATCATGGATGTTCAAAAGGGGTACCAACCTGTACATAGCCCGGCGTTACTTTGGATTCTTACAAATCATATTCTTTGGCCGAAACGATATTTCGGTTAATTCACAGAAATTAAATTTAGGGAATAGAATGTATTGGAACAGTTCTCTAGAAAATTTCTGTACGAAACATCCTTATTATGTGGAACCCCAAAAAGGGCAAGACATGTCCCACTCTGAAAACCATGGCCTGTTTTAACACCACATTTTACAGGGAAATTTACTTATCGAATTAATTGAATCGAACGCCCCTCGAGTATAGAAAACCTTTCAAAATTAATGGGGTACATTATTCAAAGTGGATTCTACAATAGTATTGGATAATATAAAAAGAAATGTGCAATGTAATTAGATATGTGCTATAAATTCAAAATATGTACTTAATTATTTATGTAACCACCTAAGGTAATTTGTATTACTATGCTAAGTATTGCACTGAAGATAACCACCAAAGGGAGATAAAGTGCAGTATACGACCATATTACGACTCGAGAGAACATAGAACAAGACGTGACTAAGAATTGGACATACACGCCTCACTCATTCACACCTATTTACTAAACAAGACAAGCCTAGGTGCGAAGCATGCAACGTTCCTTTAACAGTGAAACATTTCCTAACAGACTGCATGAAAAGAGACTATCTACAAGCACCACGGGATCTAAGTGAGCTATTATCAGATAACAGCCGATATATTGATACCAGACTGACGCGTGATAACTAATATATATATATACTTTCAAGCTTCACAACAAAGAAACCAGCCATGTCTCTTCACATCCAAATGTGTTTTACTGTCCCTAAGGATGAAGGTTCATATCCCTGAACTCATGATGAGACCTGAGAACTTTAATGGAGAACTTTTGAAAAATAATAAGCCACCTCGGCTGGATTGAGGACTTTATTGAAGGGAAGAAAAATAGAGGACTCCTAATTCAGATGGCAATTTCGAAAATGGAGTCTGATGAGAGATATTTCCCGCGTGGCACCTTTGTGTGAAAAGTCTTTTATACTCCTGTACACTTGGGGAGTTTAGAAGATACCATATCTTCTTTTCTTTCTTTGCTCGAGCTTATCTCCTTTAAAACTGAATTAGTAACAGAGCACTTCCTGAAAATCATAAAAAAACCTGACTATTTTTTTGCGTTTTATCGGCAATGAATTACATATAAAATGAATCCACCCCTTAGTAGCTGCATAAAAGAGCACATTCCTCACAAGCTGATTGCTTATGTTGGAGTTTTTCTTTAGAGAAATATGTTTATTGTTCATTAGTCAGAAGGTCCCAACAAGAAATATTTTTGCGTGTTCATAAAATAAAAAATATTAATTTAAATGAAATAGAGAGCACAAATAAATTATATTAAACGAAACAAAACAAATGTATACAAACATATTTACAAGTTCATGTAAAGAATATATACGTGTACATTTGTATGTAGATCCAAGCAGCGAGAGTCGCGGAGATAATCGAAAAAAAAGCTTCAAAATGGCGATAGATTTTGAATTGGCCAACCAAAATTGGTACTTTCATCATTTGTAGATGATTTGTGTTGAGGGGTAAGCATCAACTGTAACTGGCCGTTCATCTTCTTAACCCCTTTGAAGACCCAAACTCATCTTGTAATTGTTTTCCTCGAGTTGCAGGTTTGGCGAATCCCTCGCCCTTTTGGAGTTTTATGCTCCAACCTCCAATTCAAAGTACCGAATCATTAAATTGCGCTAAAAAGCTCAATTACGCTGGCCGGCTAGTCCATGTCGTGAAGGAAGTCTGCCATGTCCACGGGGCTGCAGAAATCTTCCCTGTTCCACAGAACGCTGCATTAAACATTAAAATACATTCTTGAGGTTATGAAATAAAATAGAGTAGAATCTATCAATGAAACGGCATTGGATACTTGCAGGTGACACTTGTTACATTCCCCCTGAGTTAATGAAAGCCTTCCTGAAGAATGGAAGTCCTGCTTCGTTGGGAGTTTAAGAAGTAATTACAAACTCTGTTAGCGCCGAGGTCTATCTCTCCTGACACTCTCATTATAACTTACAACACTCTAGTCCTCGGGCTCCTTTCATACTTAAAACCTTTCTATTCACACAAACTCAAAAAAAAAAAAAAAAAAAAATTGCCTCGATAAAATGCATATTTGCATATGTATTTCTTGTTAACTGCATTAACGCAAAGTAATAAGACCTTTCAAGGACATTTTAATTTGACTTTTTCATTCATAAATAATAGGATATACGCAGCGAGATCGCTAAGAGCATACTATGAAAATGATGACTTCACAAGGAAAACGCATTCTATCTTAATGCAAGTAAGCTGGAAGTATCTTAGACAAAATATTCAAGATGAAAACATGGGCGAAACATGCAGCCCCCCCCCCGAAATTTTGATTTGATCGGTAAACATTTCATAAAACATATTCTATTTTGGGTGTAATAGTGTTTAAGTTGGCTTAAACTCTTCCAAGGTCTAAATTGTTAGTATTCCATACACCGGAAATGGTCTCAGCCCCCCCCCCCCCCGAAATTTTCCCAGCCCCCTCCGAAATTATTTTCTATATACTTCCATGGATGAAAAGAACAATAAATCTTAGCCAAAGATAGCGCCTAATATTCCTGCGGTTTAATGAATACTATAAAATCTCCTTTTTTTAAAAAAATAATCACTATTTTTCGCTATTTATTTCTCGTATTTTTCGCCTCTTCAGGAGGACTTCAAATAATAAAACCTAACAGCCACTAGCCACTGAGCAGAAAGCCGTTGAAGATGGAACAGTAGATTATGAATGCATCTTTGCTGTCACGATAAACTGCTTGTAGTGAAATTCGATTTTTGTTTTCCCATTTACATCCCAGACAAGGGCGCATAATTTATATTGCGGTTCGTTTAATATGACTTTCCTTCAATTTAATTTAATTTAAGAACATTTATCTTGCGAGACCATCCATCTACTTACCAACTAGTTCCCTTCAGTTGGCAGGGTTATTAAAAAAAACCCTTTCTGAATAATGGTTATAATGCGTTTTAGTTATGCTGAAGGGTATGAGTTATGCACGTAATTATAAACTCAGTAGGTGCCGAGTTTACAGCAGCCATGCTTGCATTGTCTCTCCTATCTCGGCCAAAATTTACAGCCGATTCAGTGACTTTTATCTTGTCGTCCATATTCACGAGGCCATTGGGTTCGGTTAAAGCAGCTTTACTCAACCTACGGTTCGTAGCGCAGTTGTGGTTGGCCCATCTGGTGTTACTTTATTTTAAACCATTTTCTTCCACCCCCCCCCCCCCCCCCCCGCTTTTGAAATATTGATAGCGTGTTAAGTAAATAGTTCCTACTTTAACAGTAACACTAACGCGTCGCGGTAAGGTATGACAATTTCATATCTTTTTTATCTTATTTTCTTAAATTGTTCGTTATTTATTTCTTAACATTGTTATTAGGAATAGCTTATTATCCGTAATTTTTTATATACACATACTATGAATGTTAAATTATTATTACGAATAATTATTTATACCTTTTAGTGCTCTGAGCGGAGCAACGTTGTTTTTATTGTATACATAAATACCGCGTCGCGGTGTGCAGTGGTATATTGATACGGTAATTTTCTGTAAAATACGGACATTTATTATTTTTTTTTTTTTTTTAAAAAAAAGAGGGAAAAAACAACCTTGAGATCTCGCCTTGCGGAGGATTGATATTTATGGTTAACAAACTTTTCTTTTTTTGTTTCCACAATATAGTATGTACTGTGGGAGTTTATTTAGATTCTGCAGTTTCCATTTGTCGATACTGCCTGCATTACAATCAAAGTAATACATTTTTCTTTGTTAACAAACTTGTCATTTCGTTTATGGCATAGTATCTTGGTCACAAACTTTAAAAACAAAATATATAGGCACACTAATTTTTACGTCGGTTTTTTTTCGTTACCTATAGATTATGAAACGTTGACATTTCTCCCCCCCCCCCCCATTTCCGGATTGCCCTATTGGGTTGACGTGATGAGCGGGGTTTCCCGCCTAAAGGCGGAGAGAAAACGCGCTTAAAGAAAATTAAGATGAGCAATAGATTTGTGACCAAACGTTCATAAAAGATCATCTCTTGAAATGCTGTATGAAAGCCTGAAACTCTGTACGTGCATGAAAGGTTCACAATTCCAGCTGCTCTCCTAAACATTCCTTTATCTTAATATAATAATGGAATGGCGATCCGATTGTTATATAGGTACCGGGTAAGGAGGGACGAAGGGAATGGAACAATCGACAGAAGGAACAAAGCTTCTATTGATGGCGTTCCGGCCTTCCCATTATATCACAACCAATCCTAGAGCCATATTATATATTATTATCATCCCTAATATTAAATCACGATATATAATTTCACTAAAATTAGTTTGTCCTTCTGCGGCTCGCATATAATACTGCAAACGGATATGAATTTTATTGGAACTATCAGATATACTTTTAATCTGCTTTGCATATATATAGTCTCATTTTCAAAGCTTAAAATAGGAACACGTAATGAGTTGTCTGAATCTTTCGTGAAAAATGTAAATTGAAATCTGATAGCGAAGCAAGATGTTAGGTGCTATAACAGGAAACAGACAGTATCCTCAGCGGTAATTACTCCTTTTAAGCACCGATTTCTAGGAACGAGATCGCTCAATCAAAACTTACATAAGAAACGTATTTGCAGGAAATTCAATGAGATTTCGAATACATTCCTTACATTTACTATGATTTCCCAACCGGTTTCGAGATGTATAAAAATATATCCGAAAATCCAAAGAAAAATCTAGTTTTTCCATTTTCGACAACGGTTATAGATATCGCCTTTAAAGTGGTTTTATTAGTTTCCCTACGTCCAATTCTTTGAAAAACGACTACTTGGAAGTCTAGAAAGTCCGTCACGCAGGAGCTGCATAACTAAGCACTTTCCTCAGAATTTTTTTAGTGTAGACTACATTACTGAATAATTTGCTGTAAATAACCTATATAAATAAAATAAAAACGTGAATAGTTCTGCTCATTTACATTTCTTATGAGGCCTGTTCAATTATTAATTTTGTAAATAATTTGCTTCCAGAGTTATGTTAATACATGATACTGTACTACTTAATAAATACACAAAAACTTCACATTCCGTCTTTTGATCTGACGCAGGAACAGGATACAGTCCCCATAGTGGGAGATAGCGCTCCTTGTAGCGCCTTTGCGAACCTACGTCTGGCTGGCCCCTAAAGTAAACCCTCCTTTCCAATAGACCGATTTACTTCATTTTTACAACACTTCTTTCTCATGAGATACCCACGACGCATACCGCATTTCGTTACAATACAGCAGAAATTACGACCGTTATGAGTATATTAGTACTTTAGGTCCGGAGTAAACCCCCCCCCCTCCAAATAACACGATTTAGTTTATTTTTACAACCCATTTTTCTCTGTTGATTACCACCACGAATACCAAGTTTCGTTGAAATGTAACAAAAATTACGGCTGGCTGTGCAAATTGGTTTGTGGGTCCGGAGTAAACCCCCCCTTCTAATGAACCTATTTAGTTTATTTTTACAACGGAATTCTCTCTTTAGATCAAAATAACGAATACCGAGTTTCGTTGAAATATAACAAAAACTACGGCTGGTATGGTCAAATTAGTGTTTTGGGTCCGGGGTAAACCCCCCCTCCCGGTGGACCGATTTTGGTGGTTAACGAACTCGTTCAATCGTTTGCTATTTGAACGCTATATACCACGTTTCATGAAGAAAAAACAAAAACTCTGGCCGCTATCGTGTTAACAGACACATATATATATATATATGCATATATATATATATATATATATATATATATATATATATATATATATATATATATATATAAATTTTAACGGGGGTCATTTTCGGTGTCTACTAGGTAGGATCGATAAAGATTCGAAGAAATTTTTCAAAAATTCCGTCATGAGTCCAACCTCAATAGCTACTTTCCTTCGGAGGAAAGTGCTAAAACGCAAAAACGTAAGCTTTGCGATTAAAATCGGCCCATTTTTGAGCCAGTTAGAGCAAAATTAGTTTTACTGTAGTTGATTAAGTGCTCTTTTCATTTTTTTATTGAGGCAATTCATATTTTTGGAAGATTTTACTTTTAGCACTTTCCTCCGAAGGAAAGTAGCTATTGAGGTTGGACTCATGACGGAATTTTTGAAAAATTTCTTCGAATCTTTATCGATCCTACCTAGTAGACACCGAAAATGACCCCCGTTAAAATTTATATATATATATATATATATATATATATATATATATATATATATATATATGCATATATATATATATATATATATATATATATATATATATATATATGTGTCTGTTAACACGATAGCGGCCAGAGTTTTTGTTTTTCCTTCATGAAACGTGGTATATAGCGTTCAAATAGCAAACGATTGAACGAGTTCGTTAACCACCAAAATCGGTCCACCGGGAGGGGGGGTTTACCCCGGACCCAAAACACTAATTTGACCATACCAGCCGTAGTTTTTGTTATATTTCAACAAAACTCGGTATTCGTTATTTTGATCTAAAGAGAGAATTCCGTTGTAAAAATAAATAAATCGGTTCATTAGAAGGGGGGGTTTACACCGGACCCACAATACCAATTTGCCACTGCCAGCCGTAATTGTTGTTACATTTCAACGAAACTTGGTATTCTTGGTGGTAATCAACAGAGAAAAATGGGTTGTAAAAGTAAACTAAATCGGGTTATTTGGAGGGGGGGTTTACTCCGGACCTAAAGTACTAATATACTCATAACGGTCGTAATTTCTGCTGTATTGTAACGAAACGCGGTATACGTCGTGGGTATCTCATGAGAAAGAAGTGTTGTAAAAATGATGTAAATCGGTCTATTGGAAAGGAGGGTTTACTTTAAAGTCTGTTTCATTACAATTAGCCAGCCAGACGTAGGTTCGCAAAGGCGCTACAAGGAGCGCTATCTCCCACTATGGGGACTGTATCCTGTTCCTGCGTCAGATCAAAAGACGGAATGTGAAGTTTTTGTGTAGTTATTAAGTAGTACAGTATCATGTATTAGCATAACTCTGGAAGCAAATTATTTACAAAATTAATAATTGAACAGGCCTCATAAGAAATGTAAATGAGCAGAACTATTCACGTTTTTATTTTTATTTATATAGGTTATTTACAGCAAATTATTCAGTAATGTAGTCTACACTAAAAAAATTCTGAGGAAAGTGCTTAGTTATGCAGCTCCTGCGTGACGGACTTTTTTATTATTATGAATGTGAGAAAAGTTCAATCACCACAGAATTGTTGTTATTTAACTTTTGCTGTGATTTACCCATAAAAGCAATGTACTCATTATGCAATTTATATGTTTAAGTGAATAAAAAAATGTTTTTGGAAATGTTCAAAATGTTATCTAATATTTCTAAATCCACATCCCTACACTACATTTGATTAAAAACTGGTTTTATGAACTCCCTGATTTTCGGGCAGATATTCCTCTCACAGCAAAAAAATATAAATAATAAATCACATATTAAACCATTCCACTCAATTATTTCACTTATTAAATAGACTCAAATTTTATGTCACTTGGCCATAAACATGTTTAACATGCAGCTTCCCAGACTATTTAAATTTCAATTAAAGGTTAAAGGTTTAGGTATACTAATTTTGTCTAACTATTCGTAAATTATTCCATTTTTGAGTTTATAAACTTTCTAATAATATGAAATATTGAAAAGTTGGCAGTATACTACATTTGTTTTTAATATTAAAATCATTTTTTGTAAATCATTTGGCCTGATGGCCATTGATAATAATGAAGACTTATCACCATTTGCCCAGTCACCCCAAGTTGGTGGCATGTCTTTCGAGAAAAGGAAAAGCTTATATCTGTCCTGACCAGAAAAGGTTGATAACCCATCCCAGGAAATCTCTGTCATTATTAAAGGAGTATTAAATTTGATATAAATATAAAGACGTTTGCTGATTACTTATTCATTTTATTATTTTTTCAGGATTTCCTATGCATCCTGAGCAAGGTATCCAGAGGTAGTGTAGAGGAGAAGCTCCAATGGGTTTTTGGTTTATATGATCTGAACGGAGATGGCCTTATAACTAAGAAAGAAATGTTAGAAGTAGTGGGCTCAATATATGACATGCTTGGAAGATCGACCCAGCCACAAGTGGAGGAGCATTCTGCCAAGGAACATGTTGAGAAAATATTCCATGTAAGAACTAGATAAAGTATTTAAATAATATATTAATGGATACCTAGCTCAGGATGCATTAGATATCCTGAGCTAGGTATCCATTAATTTATTACATACTTATTAATTATAGTTAATAAGTATATATCAGGACCTTGGACAAGAAAGGGCTAATCATGAATTCCGGATGTTGGGAAATCGAAGTCAAAGTTCTGAAAGTGCATCAGGATTGCAAAGGGAATGTTTACTGTATGGGATGCTGATTCATAAATCTGATTGAATGAAAAAGTATGCAATTGAAATTCAATGTTCCAATTATAATTTTTATGAGTGATTTATGTGTAACAAAATGCTAGGAGGGGAGTTTCAGACCCAGGAATCGCCCTTGAAATCGTGCATTGAATTTTCATAGAGGATGGTGCTATTCACTCATCTTTCTGACTCAGAAAATATAATTAAAAAAATAGTCGATTTTTCTTATTTGCCCTTTCTCTTCCAAGCTCCTGATATGTTCCATACACCTTGTAATTGTAACAAGAAACATTTAGAAATATTTTTATAGCTAATATATGTTTTCAGGCAAAATTGTACACAAGTAATGAGCTGAGACTTGAAACATACACAATCTTTTATGCCTTTTGATAATAAAAGTAGTTGTTCCTTAGTCATTGATTCATAAGTGTTTGTGTCAAGTAAGTATAGTTAAAGTCTGTACAGTCAGTGGACTTTTTGTGTCTTCTGAGTAATATGTGATTTCCAAGTTAGTCGTTTCTTGAGTATGAGTCCCAGGTAACAGATTTGTGATTTTTGAGGAAGAAATTAATTATTAAGGGACACCGGAATACAAATAGATTGTCTGAATCCAAAGGTTAAGTGGCAGGTTTTCTGTGGATTTACTTTAATTCTCCTTTTGGTGATCGTTGTTAAGGTGTGCCTGAAGGGACCTAGATAACAGGTTCCGATCTTGGCTGCAGGCGAATATGGCTGTATCATCGGAAAACATATGGAGAGATGTGTCAGGATGAGTTGGAATATCGGCTATGTATGTCAGAAATAGGAATGGACTTAGAATTCCACCTTGAGGGAGAATAGAGGAGTAATTGCCACATGAGATTTAGAAACATCTGTCATAAACATAGGAATTTTTATTAATTAGTATGTGGATAGAAGTAAATGTTTGAGCTTAAACAGTAATCCATTATGCCATATGCAGTCAAAAGCATGGAGGAAGACACCTGAGCAATGTTGTTTGTTCTTGATGGCTGTCATAATCAGATTCTCAATTCTATGGCATTCATGAATATAATGGAATGAAACTGATGGGAACCACATTGTGATGATTCAAGGATGGGATAAAGGCGTTTGACTATGAGAATTTTTGCCAAAATGGGTAGAAGGGAAATAGGGTGATGAGATCTAGTGTCATTGACAGTTTATTTATTTATTTTTTGGGGGGGGGGAGGGGTACCATGCCAACTACAGAGTATTTTGAGAGGATGGTAAATAATTTGTTCTAAGAACAGTGATAAACATTGGGGTGTAATTAGGTCACAGATAGATGTTGGATGGTTTAAGCTACTACCTTTGGACTGAACGACTTTGGAAGAAGAGACATGGAGGGAGTGTGTGGGATTGTTATTATCAGTGGGAGTGGTGAACAAATTGGAAAGGTATTGATTGAGGGTTGGGGAAATTTCATCAGATTTGGCACATGAGCCGTCTTCCTGAAAAATCGGGTGGTGGGAGGATTTGTATAAGGGGGGGGGGTAATTTTAAAGTACCCTGCCGGAGTGAGTTGTAGGAGTGAGTTCCTTAGTGTAAGATTTAAATTGTTCATTTGAATATTTTTTGAGTTTGTGTCTGATGAACTGGTTTAGCCATCTTTTGTCATATGGATATCGAGAATCGTCGTGTTTGTGGGTTAGGTATAGATTTGTCTTGTAGTTGAATAAAGATTACTGAATGGTGATTGAAAAATAATTAACAGCTTCATAAATTTCAATATTTGTTGTCAAGGATATGTTTTAGTCCAGTTTTAGCACTTTCCTCAGAAGGAAAGTAGCTATTGAGGTTGGACTCATGACGGAATTTTTGAAAAATTTCTTCAAATCTTTATCGATCCTACCTAGTAGACACCGAAAATGACCCCCGTTAAAATTTATATATATCTATATATATATATATATATATATATATATATATATATATATATCTATATATATATATATATATATATATATATATATATATATATGCCAGAGTTTTTGTTTTTTCGTCACGAAACTTGGTATATAGCATTCAATTAGCAAACGATTGAACGAGTTCGTTAACCACCAAAATCAGTCCACCGGAAGGGGGGGTTTACCCCGAACCCAAAACACTAATTTGACTATGTCAGCCGTAATATTTGTTATATTTCAACGAATCTTGGTATTCGTAGTGGTGATATAGAGAGAAAAGTGAGATATAAAAATGAACTAAATCGGTTCATTAGAAGGGGGGGTTTACTCTGGACCCACAATACCAATTCGCCACTACCAGCCGTGATTTTTGGTATATTTCGACGAAACTCGGTATTCGTTGTGGTAATCCACAGGTAAATATTTGTTGTAAAAAAAAACTAAATCGGTTCATTAGGAGGGGGGGTTTACTCCGGACCCACAATACCTATTCGCCACTACCAGCCTTGATTTTTGGTATATTTCGACGAAACTCGGTATTCGTAGTGGTAATCCACAGGTAAATATGTCTTGTAAAAAAAAACTAAATCGGTTCATTAGGAGGGGGGGTTTACTCCGGACCCACAATACCAATTCGCCACTACCAGCCTTGATTTTTGGTATATTTCGACGAAACTCGGTATTCGTAGTGGTAATCTACAGGTAAATATGTGTTGTAAAAATAAACTAAATCGGTTCATTAGGAGGGGGGGGGGTTTACTCCGGACCCACAATACCAATTCGCCAGTACCAGTCTTGATTTTTGGTATATTTCGACGAAACTCGGTATTCGTAGTGGTAATCTACAGGTAAATATGTGTTGTAAAAATAAACTTAATCGGTTCATTAGAAGGGGGGGTTTACTCCGGACCCAAATTCCCAATATACTCATACCGGTCGTAATTTCTGCTGTATTGTAACGAAACGCGGTATACGTCGTGGGTAACTCATGAGAAAGATGTGCTGTAAAAATGAGCTGAATTGGTCAATCGGAAAGCGGGGGTTTAATTTGTAATATATTTCAATAGAAAAGCCCACCAGACGTAGGTTCACAAAGCCGCCGCAAGGAGCGCTTTCTACCACTAGAGGGACTGTATCCTGTTCCTGCGTTAGATCAAAATACGATAATATGAGGTTTTTTGTATTTATTACGTAGTGTAATAGGTACCATGTGTAAACATAACTCTGGAATCAAATTAATAATTGATCAGTTACTCATTACAAATTTAAAAGAGAACTATTCATGTTTTTATTTTATTTATGTAGGATATTTTAAGCAAATTGTTCTAGAAAGCAGTCTACACTACCCAAATTCTGAGGAAAGTGCTTAGTTATGCAGCTCCTGCGTGACGGACTTTTTCTTCTAGGATTGTCTGAAAGGCCTGCGAGTCACCAGGAGTGAGTCGGGTGTGGAGGTGAAGAATGGGAATCTGCAGCGGAGTTAAATAACAGGAGGACTGGGCTATAGTCGGGTGAAAAATCATCCAGGGGAGAGATGAAAGCAGGGATTTGGGAAATTCCAAATGAAATGAAGAAGTCAGGTCGTTTTGAGCGAAATTGGGTCAGTATGTTGGTGAAGAGGGTTTGATTATTTATGTGTGGAAGGTAAAATGGATTTGTAGATGTTTGTTATATATCTGTTTCCTCCAACACCTTTCAGACCTTCTTCAAACATCTAGGTCCACATTTAATAATTCGCGGAGATTTTAATTCAGAACATCCCCAGTGGGTGTGTCTTATCGCTAATTCCTCAGGAAGATTATACCAAAGTTATCTTTATCAACTTTCTGATCACTCTCATAATGGAGGTGTTAAAATTATCATTATTCAAATTAGATGCAATTAGACAACATTTTGTCACTATACAACATCTCAGCTTCATCAGGTAAAATCATATCGTATTATACTGGATGAAGGAAAGGTTCAAGTCTGGCAAACTTTTGTACACAACCTTGACAACTAAATCTGGGGGGAGGAGCTGTTTCTAGATAAAACAATTATATTATATTTCTATTTTTTCATTAATATGGTACATTTTTTATGTTTAGGTATTGGATTTCTTTGCTCGATAGTATTAGAAAAATAATACATATTTCATTTAATTTTCAGCAAATAGATACAAACAAGGATGGAGTTGTGACAATTGATGAACTAGTGGAATGGTGTTCAAAGAACGAACAGATTATGCAGTCGCTCGAAACTCTGGATACAGTCCTGTGATGTGAAGGCTTTTTCCGTCTCTCAACTCATTTGCAGGAATCTTCTCCTCTTCAACACTTACTTGGCTCTTGATACAGTTTCTTATGATCGACTTTGTCAAATGAAGAAAATCATTTTCTGCAGGGTTTCATGAGTCTTACTCGAGGGAAGTAGTGGATCTGTTAGAGAAATAATGGAGTTTATGCAAATGTAGATAGAAGGTGAAAGAAAGAACTGTAATCAATAAACGTGTGCATTGGGTTAAAATCACGAAGGAATAAATTTATATTTGACTTTATGCCATTGTAGCGAGTAATCATGTGGGATTACATATTTCACAAGGAGTATTTTTATGAAAAGTATTATTTTTAAGAACTATATTGTGAATTTTAACAAAACATGTCCAACTTGTTAAAAAATTTATACAAGATAAATCCTCAATTATATCTCTTAATCCATTTGTCTCGAGCTACATGGTTATATATTATTACTTCCACACACGCATTACTAAAACGTTTTTTTGTGTTTTTTATCTCATTAGGTAAGCCTAACATGAATAATGGTTTTACAAAATATGGACTAAAATGTCTTCCTTGTTCTGCTTTCCTTGTAATTGCTTTGTTAATTAAGATACGGGCACTTATTATCCTTTCCGTTATAAATAATTTTTTCAAAAAAAAAAAAAAGTTATTTCTACTTTTAAATTTTTTTCTCTGAAAAATTATTTGCCGTGAATGTTAATCAAAATATTTCAATGATATAAATTATATTTGTTCAAAATTATAAATTATCCTTGCCAAAAACAACTTCTAATGTATTGCAAGTATTATTTTATAATTGTATTGGCAAATGTTTGTGTTTAACTTGAGATAAATTAAACATTTTTTCTAACTAAAATATTTACTACTTACATTATATTAGTGTAAAGTTAATGAACAGTCTTAATTTTGCATAATTTGGAAAATAAAATTTAAATTTGAACTAAAAAATTCAAATTACATAGTTCATCACTAATAACATATACGTGAATAGGAATCTTAAAAATATAAATAAATTTCCCCAAGAGGATTACAAGAGAAATTATTTATTTTTTAATGGTTTATATATGTCAACGATAAATTAAACATTAAGTTTATAAGTATAAGGATTGTTTTTTGTTGCTTTATATTTCCTCTAGGATAATGAATTCCTCAAAGATATATCATAACAAAAATTTATTCCTGACCGATATATCTTAATAAAAATTAAGGAAAAATTATATCACTGTATATAACTTTACTGGCATTGGTCCAATGTTCTTCTCTTCTTGTTCCATCTCTTTTCAAATATTTCGTAGGAACGTTTCTACATAGAAATCTTAGAAAGAAAAATAGATAGTAGCTTCTAACTTGTTCTACTTCTATTCTATTTCAGAACTTCACCCCTATCTTGACTAATGTCCTAGGTAATATAAATGGAAATTTAATTCCTTCTTCTTACATATTTTACAATATTTAAAGTTGATCAGTTCTTTTTTTTTTTTTATGCATATTGAATGTAAAATCAATGTTTCAGTACTCAGACGTTCAACTCAAAATATTGCATAAATTAACTGGAGAGAAATAAAAATAAAGAAGAAAAAGCACTTATGTGGTAGCAGTTCATGAAATTATTAAATGTATCTTCACACAGGGCAAAGTAGGTTGTTTCACGCAATATAGTCAACAACAAAACAAGTTTAAGTTGTGTGGCTATTTTCTGGCATCACGCCCTTCCAGTTTAATTTATCTTAATAACTTTTTAAACTTCTATCCTTCCCAGAAAGGAACTAATTTACAAGGAAGAGGGGGACTGAAAGTTAGCGGAAAATTTGTAAGAAAGTAGGTAAACACAACAAAAAAATTACATGCCAAATAATTTATAAAACTAAATACATTTTGGGTGATTTTTTTCTTTTTGCTTATAAATAAAATTAATTTTGGATGATTCTACACTATTGAGAAATATATACCTTTCTCAAAATTGTATTTTACTTTTTAATCTTTCTTACCATTTTTTCTTGAGGAAGATAAAAATATTTCGGTAATTTTTCCTTTATTTAAGAGATTGATACCTTTCATAACAAAGCATTATACTTTTGTATAAATCCAACTATTTAATGGCATGATTTAAAAGGAGTTATTCACAGTTTTTGTTCTTTTGTTTCAATAAACAAAATGAAGGTTCAAAAGCTTTTATGTACATTTTTAAAAATAAATGATGTGATTAAGTTTCTTATTAAGGATCTTTTGTGCTAAATGAACAATTGCGTCATGGCAGGATTCATAAAAAAAATGGACCAAATTTAGATTAAATTATAATTTAAAATTGTTTAATATTAAAACAAGCAAAAAGTTTGCTTAGGAATTATAATGAAGAAAAAATATAAAGTGATGAATATTAAAATTAATTATTATTAATATTTATTTATTAGAATAGTATTTCCTAATAGAAGACATAAATTAAAACTTAAAATATACATAATTCTGTTTTAATTTTGGTTAACATAGAAAAAAATGTAAAGAGATTAAACTATCCAAAATTTTTTTATTATTTAGCAAGGACAATTTTTAATGAACATTTTATTATTTAATTTCTTAGAAATAGTTTTATAAATGCATAATGTACGTTAAGAAGTGCTTCCCATTAGAACAATTCATAAAATGTGCATAGTTAATTTTAATCAATTATAAACACAAACCAGTCTCAGTAAATAGATAAAATAAAACTTTAAGGTATATATGCAGCTTTTTGTATTACAAAACTTGTATTCATGCTTCCAAAGCTATTGTTTGAATTGGCCCCTTCTCGTGATAATAGTGTTGAATGGGTACACAATGGTCCATCAAAAATAATAATAAAAAATATTAAATCTCGAAAGAATAAAATTAAAGAAGGTTAACTTTTGCAATCAAATCAAAACTTTTTTTATTTTGTATTTAAAAATGTTGTGACAAATGAGACACCAAGAATGCCAAAAATCTACAAGCATAAATCGAATTAGTTTTATGACTTATTATTAATCAAGCATTGTGGATATAGATTTTTAACAAACAATTATTATTTAAGGTAAAATTGGTTTGGAAGTTTCAATTAAAATTAATAAGGCTTAAATATACTGATCATTTTAGAACTAATTGTAAGAATATATCTAATACTGATAGCTATTCGATTGAAATTTTATACTGACAATGTAATATTTAAGAGCATTTTTTATAAGTTGGCAAATCGTATTGGGTGCAAAGAAATATTTTTATTAAGGAAAATGATATATTAGATTTGTTTGGAAAGTTTGTTGGGAAATTTAGGCAAAAATAAAGATTCATTAAAAGTTTAAAATGTATTTATACAAATTAAATATAATTACTCCCAATAGTGATTACCCTTTCCCAAAGGCTCTGAATCCATTTTTTTCCAAAAGTCACTGTCTTGTGATGGCCTACTAAGAACATAAGGTCCTGTTTTATGGCTTCTGCAGAAACTTTTGTCAAAAATGAAAAAGGTGGTAATCCGATGGAGCGATTTCCAGGCGATTAGGATGGGTGAGATAAAACCTCAAAGCCAAAGCTCAATAAGTGCTGTCGAGCCTTAAAAAGACATGAACTCAGCATTCGGGCCAATTCTTGTCAGAATATTACACATTCCCTATTTGTCAACTCATTTTGCTTCAATTGCTGCCTTCAGTTGAATTGGGAGTGTAAACATCACTAATGATGGTTAGGTTTTGTAGAAGTTACTCGAAAGTGGTTGGATCCCTTTCAGCCTCACCAAATACAGCAAGACCTTTGTCATTGCTAGCTGTGCTTTTCGAAGCAATGCCAATGATTTTTTTCCAGCTCGTATTTTCCTAAAGAAACAATTTTTTGTCACTAGTTGTCATCCTTTTATGCCACTATTCGTTTCATAAAAGGTTCCTCCAAATTTCTTTTAACCATTTCTCTACCATCGACTGCTCTAGCAGTCGAGGAGTGGCTTGGCCCTGTGTACCTTTGACTTGTGTACATGTTGGTGGAAAGACTGGTCACATGCACCATTGAGTCGAGACATCATATCTCTTGCATTCTCTCTTCTCATTACTTGCCTTTAGAGCTATCTAGGGTTACCGTAACACACCTCTAGTACTCCTACCTGTCACTAGAGGGAATTTGAGTTAAGTTCTTGGTTGTGTGAGCTGTTCACATAAAAAAAAAAATGTTTTTAACTCTGCTGTGTTGTGTCCAAAGTCACGAATCAAAAAGGAGGATGGGAAACTTATTGGCCGTAGTTATTGAGTATATATTTCACTTGTTCATTATTCATAGCATATAGAACTAATGGTTAACGGTAACTTTTTTTTTTTACAGACACAATATAAATTGTTTATAACTTTCTTTCAAACAAAGTTATTCAACTTAAAAATAATTTGAAGTCGAAATTACTTCAACATAAATAGAAATTAATAATGATAGTAAACAAAACAAAAATCAAAATTATAAAAAAAAAAGTTTTAATTTGGTGAGGAAATCTCTCAGAGTAAAGCCGCTGAGCGAGATTTGCAAAAGTATCCCGTACTGGGGGCCGAGGCTGGGTGCGAGTATCCTGTACTGCAGAACTCTTCACTGTGCCCCTTGCTTGATACAGAAAGGGTTATGTGAGGCATGGAAATTCATTCCATAAAATTATTTTCACTGATTTCATGTAGAACCTAAACATCGTAGCCTTCTTCAAATGTTCAAAAGCATTCGATTTGGAAGAATTTAATCCTGCAGCTAACTCACGGACAATAATAAATGGCTTTTTTGCACCTATGTGATATCCTCAATATCACTCTTTGAACTTCGGCCAGCCATGAGACAGTCTTCCAGACCAAAAACTCCTACATTTTTTAAAAGAAAATTGTTTTATTGTTGCAGACTTGCTTGAAATTCAAACCTTTATCAGGGCGATGAGAAGAAGGAGAACTACGCCTCATGGATGTGCAATAATTCCTCCTTACAATCTGAAATGATTGAATATCCATGAGGCATAGTTCTCCTTCTTCTCATCACCCTGATAAAGGATTGAATTTGAAGCTGAAAGTCGGCAAAAGTAAAACAATCTCTCTTTTAAAAAATACTACTACTACTAAGTAAATCTATCTTTGCAATCCCAATGGTCAACGATTTCAATGAATTAAAATAGCCTTTGTATTCATTAGTTGGAAGAAATAAGAAAAAAAGAGTAACTTTAAAAATCTCTACGAACTTTCTGGACAACTTCATATTTAAATTATATTTTCTTCTATTTAGGCTAGAGGTCATAAAAGTGGTACACTTTTCTTCTTTTTTTTTTATACTACTTTATTAAATATCTTAAAGTGGTAAACTCTTTTTTTCTTTTTTATACTACTTTATTAAATATCTTATGTTTCATTCCAGCCTCTTCTGGGTTCAGTTTATTTGCTAGATGATTTAATGTTTCACCCCATCGGAAAATCAGCTGTCTCCAATTAAAAAAAAGAAATAAAAGCATGCTTACTACTCATCGTCTAAATAGAAAAAAATATAACATATTATTGCATCAAACAAATAAGCAGAAATATTTGAATTGCTTTTTCATATAATATTCATTTTTCATTCCCTAACTCTGATGTTCTAAGGTTAGTACTAGTTTTATTTTACTTTGAGCTAATGAAAATAAACATTTATGTTTCTAAATAAATATCAAGGTTGCCTGTATTTATCCTACCTAAATGAGCCCAATAAGATAATTGGAGAAATGACACCAAAACATAAAATATATACATAGTAGTAATGGATGTCCACTTATTTTTAAATAAAATAAATATATTTATATCAATATAGCAAATAAATAATACTTGAACAAGAGAAAATCTTTCTCCACTTTTAATACATATCGGTTTTTGTAAACAATGCCAGTTAGGTGAAGTCAGAAAAACTATTCCAAACAATAAATTTGTGTGTTAGATCATCCAGTAAGTGTAAGAAAGTATATGTTGTTAGTAGATGTTTTCATACATTCTGCACATTATAGGTCGTTGTTGATCTCCAATCTTGTAATGTTATTGTATAGCTTTATTTCTTTATAAGTATACATTGTAAAAACTGTTGTACATAAAATTGTTTTGTATAAAATCCTATGTCTAATATTTCTATCAATGTTAAATAAATACTTGTGTTTGAGAGTTGTTGAATTATTATTTTCTTCTTATAACAAACAACTCTTTGGGAGAAAAATTAAAATATATCAGTCTGCATTAAATTAATGTATGACGATACTACACAGATTTCCTCATTAGTCTAATCTACAATTGAATAAGGACAATATGTGAATGGAAATGGTAAGCTGGAACAATTCTTAAAAACAACATTAAACATGAGGATCATGAACTCGAGCACGAAATATGTTCTTATAAAGGTCTGGCCTGACAATTTTTATTGAGCCGTTGACTATATAATGCTCATCAGACGTTTTAAATTAATTTCTACCCTTTTTTTAAACAAACTTTATAGCACAAAAGTCTTTAACCCTTATGAGACGGCAACCCGCACGACCTTAGATGTCCATTGAGCAGTGCCCGCTTCACCCTCCTGGTTCCACAGGACGGCCTTCACCGCCTATGTCTTCTCTCTTTTCCTTATATGTTTTCATTATTTCTTTCTTTGAAATGTATTACTTACAATTTTCCCTGTCTGGGCTTATTAACAGTCAACGGCAGGCTTATTTTTTTTTATTTTTTTTCATTTTTAGATTTTGTTTTTATTTTTTATAAAAAGTTTTGAAATTCTTTTTTTTTATTCTTTTTTTTTTTTTAAATAATATCAAATCAAATATCTTGGTGCTGGTATAATATTTACGGAACATGATCTCAACGAAAAACACTAATAAGGCCCTTCAGAGGGACCCAAGCTACGCAAAGGAAACAGGTAGCAGAGGGAAATTCCCAATCAATTGTTACAAACTAAATTTTTAATTAACTCTAGCACAAGCAAGAGTGACTATGTGATTAGTCACATGCATGTGTGTGAACTTACATAACCTAATACTGGATATCCCAAATTGCTGTCACTGCTGTGACTTTCAGTCCCGAAGCGAAGACTTGGCCTTGCCACGAAAGTGGCTGTCAGTCCACTGGCCCGTTGTCACAAAATTGTCTATCAGTCTCGAATGGGTTAAGAGTAGTAATGGAAATCCAAGGAAAGAATCAATGGACAAATGATTGATTTAAGAGAGAAATCCTGAAAGAAAATCAATATATGAATTCCCTACTTACTTCCTCAATGTTAAACTGTACCTGATGTCCGAAGTCATTTCTGAGTCTTTTAACACTAGTTTCACTAGTCCATAAGCAACCTTAAGAGCTTATGATGCCTTATGGATATCCATGGGGACCAAAATAATTATTTCTAGTGTAATTGTAGGTGATTTCATTGCTCCAATGATCATAATACAACCAAATCTTTGTTTTTTTACCTACCTGGGTAAATTTTGTTTAAGTGTGGGTCTGACAGGGATGATATAGCAACCATGTCATCTTGGGGTTAATTCCCCACTTACTGCCATTAGGACTACAACCTGTCCATAGTATCTTAGTGGCATCCCTGTCTTTAATGATGTCAAAATTAACTTGCTTGCTAAACTGTACTCTTTACCCCTTTTGGAGGAATGAGGTGGTTAAATATTCCTCTTCTCACATCGTTCCAGTGTCTATCTCCAGCGGTGTCCTGGTTGCTAGTGTAATATTTCGCCCGTGTTAAATGGCTTCATGAGACATGTTGATCTTGTCAATAGCAGATAGGCAGGAGCTAATTCTCGTTGGAGCTCCTGCCAACCTGTTATTGATATGATCAACATGTCATGAAGCCCTTTAACACTTGGACGAAATATTACACTTACGACCGGGACACCGCTGGAGATAGATGCCGGAGCGATGTGAGAAGAACAGAAACCAAGCACTGAGGTTTAAAGGAGAATTGAGTATTATTTTGTAGTTAACATTGTGATAGCCTTATTCAATTCGATAACATGTGACTTTTTTCACATGCGCATACACGCTTATGAACTCTATTTCTAAGCTAAGCAATAACAGTTATTTTTTTGTTATTATTTTCTCGTGTTTATTTTTATTTTATTTTTTGCAGCAACCATGATCATCAATTATACATTTATTTCCAAGTCGTGTTCCATTCAAATATTACCACTGAACATTATTCCGTCTTCTACATAATCAAACATAAGGACCTATTCATTTCACAAGGACTTTGACAAAAATCAAACAACTGGAAGAAAATAATAAATGAATAAATTCAACATTTTCCTAAAGTATTTCATTTATATATAAATATATGTATTTACATATAAACAAACGCCAGTCGGCCAAGCAATAATATACTTACTTTTTTTATTACTTTCACATGATTATTTATTTGTTTGTTTTCTGCAGCCACAATCGTCAACTATACGTTTATTTCCAAATGGGTACTCTGTATGTTCCTGGGTTTCCCGCCAAATATTATTACTGAACATTCTTCCATCTTCTCCATAATCAAAACTATTGAGTTCATTCATTTCGCAAGGACTCAAACAAAAATCAAACAACTAGAAGGAAATAATAAATTAATTCAATATGCATGGGCATCGTGACAGATTGGAGCCAGTAAATACATAAAATTTAGTAACACCTTATTATTTTTTTATAAATATCTATCAATTTACATAAAATAAAGACATACAGTAATCAGAAGAAACATTGCTATCACACCATTGTTCAACATAATGTGATTTATAAACTAGACTGTGATAGACCTTCATAATCCTACTATAATAAACATTAAATACTAGCTGAATGCTCATGCTTCGTCGCGGCAGATAAGTAGTTATTTTATTGCGTTAAATGATGTATCATCAAAATTAACGCTACTATATAATTTTTTGCAGTTAATTATAGCATGGTTCTGCAAATTGCCTTGCTGTTGTGAAGCTCAGTAAATTAATAAATAAATATAGCATGGTTTTTGCAGTTTATTATAGCATGGTTCGAGCAAATCGCCTTGCTGTTGTGAAGCTCCGTAAATAAATATACCATGGTTCCCGTCATACTATGTGTTAAACATCATTTCATTGGTAAAAATGTGTCATAAAACCCTGAAAAATAAATTAAATAAAATCACTTAGTTCAGAAAAAAATGTCTTTTTCTTCATGTAATAGTGTTTTAGTTGGCTAACGATTCAAAGTTCTAGATTGTTAGTATTTCATACACCGGAAATGCTCCCAGCCCCCCGAAATTATTTTCTATATACGCCCATGAGGTTACCAGTAACAGCAGTGTAACAAATACAGGTTAAATTTCGTTGTCAATAATAAGTGTACGTTAAAATTTAAAACTTTTTTAGATATCATTTTGAAACGCCCATTATACTTGCGAGCATTACCAAGAAGTGTTCTGACTGGGGATAGTGATGGGTGAGGAGGCTGTGCAAGGGTTCAGGATATTATTACCTCAGATGTAACATCACCAGGTACAGCGTAAACTCTATGGGGGACAACTTGAAATGGACCGCAATTAAAATGGTGATTTTGTCCCTCATAGTGTAGACTCTGTTAGGGAGAGTTTATTTCTAATGATTCAAGGACTGCCATCATAGTTGAAATTAACCTCAATTAAAAATAATACTATGAAATAGATATAATGCGGTAACAGCTGTTCTGTTAACGTCCTAGCAACGCATTCTGCCTAGGCGAGCATGCTCTCTTTAAAACTTAAACTTCAAACCCCTCTAAAATACTTAAAAATTTGAATATCAAAAAAACCTTTCTTAGCGAGTGTTTACATCCCAAGGGAGTCTCCTTGCAAAATTTTAAATTTTTTTGTCGAGTGGTTTGGGTTGGGCGATGATACATCAGTGAGTGAGTGAGTAGTATTTGACAAATATGTAGTAGATTTGTTACCTGAGTATTCTTGATAATCCGTTCTGGACAACTAGACTTTGGGATAACAGCAACACCACCCATTTGAAGAATGTGTCTCAATAAAACATGAGATGGACACTTGTCATGCCATTTTGCAATTTTATAAACAACTGGATTTTCCAGTGGCTGGGGGACCCTAAAAGTCATTTAAAAAGATTAATAGTTTGTATAAATTATGAGCCTTTTATTTTGAATTTCTGAGTATAAAATAATATTTATAAGCAGATAAGAAATCTGATCTGTAATATATTTAGATTTTACATTTCGCCCAAATGATTGAATAACTAGTTCCAAATATTTTAATTCTAGAATTATTTAGATCAAAGAAATTAATGAATTTGGTCAAACTGTTTCCATTTGAAGTAAGGCAATACTGAATAGGAATAGACAGGCTGTTAATCAGAGCAACCAAGGTTACAAGACCTTGGTCCTACTTTTTCTGGCAAATGGCTCAGAGTCATGGACCAAGTCTGATGAGTTGTTGCTCCATGACAGGAAAATTCTGGGCGAATTCTATAGAGGAGTCATGCAGAACCTGGCCTTTCTGGGGAAAAAGAACAAAAATTGTGGCCACTATTGTGTTTATAGTGTGTGGCCACACACACGCTTTATATATATATATATATATATATATATATATATATATATATATATATATATATATATATATATATATATATATATTTAAAACCGAAAATTATGTTTGTGCCTAGTTTATAGGATGATTGATAGAGTTTGAAGACATTTTCCAAAAATTCTGTCAGCAATACTACCTCCAAAAACAGGCATTTAACATATTAATATACTAGCTTAGTATTGTCACATCTCAGAGGCGGACCCAGGACCAGATTTTGATCATGGGCCCCCAATATTGATAAACCCTCTCCCCTTTCCACAAAGAAATCATAATTCCCTCTCTAGTTACCTTTTAATGTTTTAATTGTCTAATAAATTTATACTAATCTGCAATGTATTGTTTTACAAAAAATGTAATATGTTCTCAAAATTATAATTTGAAAAAATCCACAAAACTGAAAATTCTAGTTCTTTGTCGTTTGCAGGGCCTCCGAGAGGAATTATAGGCCCCTGCCTAAATAACTTTTATAACTTTGTTTTTTCAAATTATAACACGAGTAAAAAATTACGCTGGCCCCCTGAGACCACGGGCCCCTAATCAATTGTCCACCGTACCACCCGTCAGAGTCGTTCCCGTCAGGCACGGCCCTTGCCCTTCTTACCTTTAAATTCAAAGTAAAAGTTGACCAACAATCGGGGCAGCAAAGGTCACTTTCGGTACTTGCAGTTTTATTACGACTTGTAATAAAATATACTATTCTGGGACTGCACCTGTTTTGTCGTTTATGTACATTAAAATAATATAGATCCCATTCCACCAAATATAGGCTATGCCGGCCTATATTTCTAAATTCCATTCTTTTTTCAAGTTCATAACCTATAACTTTTTTACCAATTAGCGAAGCCGGCCCATGCCCCCAGCGAGCCCAGGGCAACCCGGGCCTGGGACAACAGTCCCCCCCCATGGTGACCCTGGACTAGCTTGATCTATTTTAACTAGGAATTAAATGGTGGTTTACAGTAAATTCATAAATATAATATTTCAAATAAAAAAAAAAATTGAATAGCCTTATAAGGATAAAGATATGTATTCTACATAAACCAACAATTCAATAACTGTTAAATTAGTAGTTAAGAATCTAGTTGAAAGTTTCCTCTTTCTTGGACCAGTCAAAAAGGACAAACATACTTGTTCTGTTCAAGTCCAAAACTTCTGATGTAATTGATCTGCCCTGGACTTCCCAGTGGAGCATAAGCTGTTACTCCTATAGCATGCTGCTTACAGAATTCACGCAGCTCAACCTGCTGGCAATAAAGATGCAGCTCTATTTGGATGTTGGCTGGAGGAATTGATGCAGACTGTAAGATGTTATGGATCTGTCGCTTGTTGAAGTTAGACAGTCCCAAATTTTTAACTTTACCACATTCAACAAATTTCTCCAACTCCTGTCAAAAGTTAATGTTAAGTTAATTTATTATACCATAGTAAATAATATTTAATGGTAAGTATCCTGCATAGGACTACTACAAAATGAAGTATGGTCAATATCCACACATCACTGGGCTTAGGAAGTTTATAGACGGTGGTAAAAGGAAGGGTTTAGAAGGTGGTGTTAGGAAGGGTATTGAAGGTGGTATTAGGAAGGGTATTGAAGGTGGTATTAGGAAGGGTATTGAAGGTGGTATTAGGAAGGACATTGAAGAGGGTATTAGGAAGGGTATAGAAGGTGGTAAAAGGAAGGGCTTAGAAGGTGGTATTAGGAAGGGTTTTGAAGGTGGTATTAGGAAGGATCCAGTAGGGACTCGGTATAATGACGACATGAATTGATGGTATTTGGAATTGCGTGCATGATTTTTAAATATTCAGAAAAAACTAGATATAAATATTCAATATTCTTCATGCGATTAAAAAAATAAATAAATAAAAAACAGTTGTGGGTGCATGACC
Organism: Gonocerus acuteangulatus; assembly: GCA_946811695.1. NCBI lineage: Eukaryota > Metazoa > Arthropoda > Insecta > Hemiptera > Coreidae > Gonocerus > Gonocerus acuteangulatus. The sequence continues at coordinate 51,492,456 of OX328126.1, forward strand.
AACTGTCGTCAAAAATTAACCATCACATGTATGTTCAATTGGTACAAAAAAAGTTGATTAATTTCCAAGTTAATTTCTGTAAAATTTGAGAACCAAAAAGTAAAATCTATCTGAATAATGCTCATATATTGAATTATAATCAATATTGTTTAAACAAAAACATTGAATTCGAATTTTATTTTGATACCCCCAAATCTATGTTTTTGGTAAGTTTTGTGGGTTCTTTTCTTTATTAAATACAATTTTTGATAATATCTTGGGCACTAGAATAAACAAATAAATACACATTTTTACTATGTCTATTCCTTTTTATTCTAAAGCAATTAAGCATTAATTACATTGTCCAATATTAGGTAATATTTTAAAATTTACATTATAATCCTTAAGGATATATTCTTCTTATGGGTTTCCAATCAAAGCCCATTGGGCATTTTATATGTACAGGACCTAATTAGAAATATTTTAAAATTTGGAATTAGACACTAAAAATTATTCATGTCATACCGAAAAATAGGGTCACATTAGTACAGTGTGGTGGAATTGGTACAAACCTATACTGCTTATATATTCTTATGAATTTTTCTGAGAGCAAACAGACAAATATATACCTATATATTTGTCTGTTCCCACTCTTTGGGCAACCTTTGACCCTTTGGTATCAGTTAAATGAAAATATCCTATTAGTATAGGTTTATACCAATTTCACAACACTGTACTAATGTGACCCCATTTTACGGCATGTAACAAACTCAGGCTCGTTTCTGGTTACTAGAAATATTTTTACTGTCTATGCTCTCAGGAAATCTCGTTTAAATAACTACACCAGTTAAAAACCTTATCTGAAGTTGGAATTTATTTAAATAGAATAAGTGAATAATTATCTTGTAATATTTATATTTATTAATTTTTGAAGAAGATAATTGAATGTTGCAAACATATCAAAGTGCAGTATATTTCTACATTTTTGCAGTTTTGACTGCTGTTTTGAAATATTTATGTTCGTGCTTAAAAGGAGATTAATGAACTAGATACACGCTTACCCTCCAAATGGCCAGATGATTTGTATGAGGATCTAAGCAAATCTCTTTCTCCTTCAGATTCACACCTGCTGGGAAGTGTATGAGGTAAAGGTCAAGATAACTTAATCTCAAGTTTTGAAGGCTCTGGTTAACATAACCCTCAATCTCGTCAGGCTTCATTCCATAATGGGGAAGCTAGGAAGTAAAATTGCATAATAAAACAAAATTAAAGACCAATACATTTTACATTAATTTAAAGAAGATTCGAAGAAGTATACATATCTTTAATATGAACAAAGACGTGAGCACTCCTTGCCTAAGGTCGTGGGTTCGATTCCAACTAGGAGTGGTACATCAACCCTGTTCTGGGTAGAAAAGGGTGGTAACCTATAGATAACCCAGACTAATATGTGTGTGTGCATGTGTTTGTATCTATTAATACAACACATCTTGGTATATAGCATTCCAATAACAGACAATTGAATGAGTTCGTTAATGAGCAAAATCAGTTCATCTTAAGGGGGTCAAAACATTTGTTATATTGCAATTGAAGCTGGCATAGTTCATACCCATCCAATAGGAAAGATATGTTTTAAAAATAAACTAAATTGGTCCTTTAAGAATGGGGATTTACTCCGAAAACCAAATTATTAATTTGCTCTAACTGCCTGTTATTTTTACTATCTTGCAACGAAACTCAGTGGATATTGTGGCCAACTATTGAAAAAAATGTTTTGAAAGAATGAAAAGAAAATAAACTTCATTAAAATTTGGTATTTAATCCATAAAAAAGAAAATAATAAAAAATTGATAAATGATTCTGTTTATTACAAATACCAAAGTGCAAAACTATTCATGTTTATTCTGTATTGAAGACATTTCCACCTTCTTGAGGGATATGCTTAGTTTTGCAGCTCCGGCGTGACAGACTTTTAATTCAGTTTATGTCAAAAATGAAATGATTCCTTTCTTTTTATTATGTTGCCTACCTCCCTAAAGTGGGAGGAAAACCGGCTTATGACTTCGACCTGATGACAAAGTCCAGGGGTGTGACACTACATAGATCACAGAAAAATAGTTAAACTTTTGAAAAGTATCCAAACTGTAAATGAACTACAACAGATGATATTTTTGCCTTGTGATATCTTCATTTCATAAGTTTATCAATGTGAGCATGATAGAAAACAAACCTTACTTGTGACGAATATTTCTTCCCGCTTGAATTTTCCAGAATTCAATAATAACTCTAAATTTTCCCCAACTGAGCTTTCATTTCCTTGCATATAACTTGTATCTATATGCCTGTAGCCATGGTCTAGAGCTGTTGATAGAGTTTGGTGCATTTCTTCAGGTTTAACCTGAAACATTACAATGATATTTAAAATTTTAACAAATGATAACATAATAAATTGAAAGATAGAATTTTTAATGTTACCCCTAATTAAACATACTAGTTAATACTGAATACTCTGCCTTTTCCTTTTATTGTCTAAAAACGATGGTAACCTGCAGATAACACACCCACAAAAAAAGTTGTTATAAATAAAGGAATGTTGAAATTAAAAAAATAAAAATTGTTTGTTGTTTTTAATAATATGGAAACATTATGATGTGATCACACATTAACACATCAACTTCGATTTATTTCGTTACTTTTACATGGCATCTAGGCCATTAGTACCAGGCTTTCTATAGGTGGCACCATTTTTCAACGGGCCCCCCTGAAATGAAAAAAAAAACCCTGCTACTCGTGGGACTCGAACCCGCATCCCTGCATAAGAATCCCTGGTGAGACCCTTATTTTTTTTATTATTATGAATTAAAATTTATTGTCTATTTATCTAAATTACATTCTACAAACGTGAGGTAAACATGTAACATGTTTTAGCCGCCATGTCCTCCACTTGAGCTTGGATCTCATCCTATTCCATTTGTCGATCAAGCCCGGTTCCTTGGAGTGATCTTTGACAAGCGACTCAACTGGGTGCCCTACGTGAGTGAACTCAGGAGGAGATGCTTGAACCGCTTAAAAATTCTAAAAGTTTTAAGTAAAACAACCGGGGGAGCTGATCGTCTCTCGCTTCTGAAAGTATATCAAGCTTTAATCTGCAGTAAAATAGACTATGGAAGCATTGTCTACGGCTCAGCCAAACAACCAGTGCTCGAACTTGTTGATACAATACATTTCAACGGGATTCGGAGCATAAGTGGGGCCTTCCGGAGCACGCCAGTTCTCTCGTTGTGCGCAGAAGCTGGAATTCCTCCCCTAATATTTAGGAGGCATCGTCTTGCCGCCAAATATATATCCAAAATATATACCTCACCTGATCATCCATGCTACCCCTACATATTTCAACCAAAATATTCTGGGTTGTTTAATAGTCACCCTTCTGCTTCTTTGCCTTTAGCACTCCGGGTGAAGTCTCTAATAAATGAACTTGAAAAGTTCACCATTTTTCGGCAAGATGCACTCATCATTCCGTGGAATTATAAAAAACCTCTCTGTCACTTTCTAGATCTGCGGAAAGACGACGCTAGTGGAATTGAATTGAGTTGTCGACTTCACGAGCTGCGGGATACGTTCGACGACAAAAGAATTATCTACGCGGATGGGTCTCACACCGGAGTCTCATGTGCGTGTGCTTACGTAGATCAGGAAACAGCGCATCAGTACAAATTACACCCCGCTAGTAACATTTATTCAGCAGAGCTGTTTGCCCTGTCAGCAGCACTGTATCACGCTATGACAGTACCCGAGACCAACATTCTAATCTGTACAGACTCTAAAAGCGCGCTGCTTAACATCCGTGATATGTACAGTGATAACCCAAGTATTATAAAGTTGTTCGGGTACTCCACCATGCTTCACGGACTAGGGAAGACTGTTCACCTCGTCTGGACTCCAGGACACAGAGGTGTAAAGGGTAATGAGATGGCAGACAAAGCAGCGTCCTCCGCTCACAATTTACCGTCCATTACACCCACTTCTCTGACGGTAAGTGAGCTGGCCACACCACTGTTGCACACCATCAAACATCGTTGGCAAGAGATGTGGAATGAAGCAAGAGGCGTCAATAAGCTGAGTTTGGTGAAAACTGACTGCCAGCCTTGGAATACATCCTCTAGATCCTGCCGAAATGAAGAAGTAATGTTGGCGCGACTCCGACTTGGGCACACCCGTCTTACGCACTCGTATCTTATGTCCAGGAAAACTCCACCCCGATGCCTTACTTGTCGAAAACCCCTCACCGTTCAACACATTATTGAAGATCGCCGGAAGTACACAAAACTGTTTCGGCAGCTCGGGATATCAAGAAAGATAGCAGAGGCTCTCGGAAACAAACAGGCTGAGGTTGACAAAATAATAAAATTTTTAAAGATAACTGGGCTTAATAGATTAATATGAAAATAATGTTGCCCTCTATTTAGGTTCCTTATGTGTTGTTCTTTTTTTTTCAGTCTAGTACTTGTTTTTAATTGTTGTTTAGTAGAATGATTGTTACACGTTTAATCAATTTATTTAGTTTTTCCTTAAGTTAGCAATCTGTGATACCATTTATTTATTTATTTTATTTTTATTTATTTTTTTTATTTATTTTTTTTTTTAAATCTCATAGTTTCTAGTTTTAATTTGATCTAAATATTGTTATTCTTTTAATACATTGACATATGTATATGTTTAATTTCTTTAATTTGTAAGTAACTCTTGGTCTCGAACCTGATATCTGTATTTGTAAGATAAAATTGTATAATAAGTCTGCACTTTGACTAGCTATATCGGGGAGTGTGAGTGTGTCAGGGAACAAAAAAAAAAAAAAAAAAAAAAAAAGAAAAAAAAAAGGAAAGGAAAAAAAAGAAAATCCCCTAAACAGAAAGTGAGGAAAAAAACCCAAAAAATATATACAAAGTACAAGGTCTAATTTGTTAAAAAAAAAAAAAAAAAAAAAAAAAAAAAAAAAAAAAAAAAAAAAAAAAAAAACAACAATTAAAGGGGGAAATAAATGGAAAAAAAGAGAGAAAGGAAGGGGGGGAAAATCCTGACTCCCTAAGGAAAGCACCCCTTTCACCGGGGGGGGGGGCATGGGATGAGTGGTTGTGCGTTGCAATAACGTAGTAGGGCGCTGACGACCGTGAGGTTTTTCGCCCCATATTTTCTAAACAAACAAACAAACATGTAATATCCTATACTTTGCATCAAGAAATCTTCATTTGTTAAATTTGAGTGTCCCAGGTGTAGCCTATGTCACAACGTTTTATAAAGCTCTCTAAAACTAGTGTATTTAAAGTGGTTCAAAGTGTTCCCCTTATCTGAAAAGTGGCACAGTGGTAGCTAATCCACTGGTGAACATAATTGTGAACTTTGAAGTAATTTTACTCACCAGATCATCACAAAACAAGTGAGTAAAAACGCTTATTTCCTACACTTGGGTAGGCCTTTACCCTAGCTGAGGCTAGTGGTGGGGGTGCTCCTGTACGCGCCTGACAGAGAGGCTGTCAATGCCCCTTCAGAAATTTAAATACTAGTGCCTGCGCTACTAGTAGATTCCATATCAGCCTCCTTGGCTCAGTGGCAGCGTCCAACTCTCCCAGCTGAATAGCCCGAGTTCGTAGCTCGCCACGGACACTTATATTTTTTTTTCTTTTCTTTTTATTTATTTTTTTTTTTTTTTTTTTTTTTTATAAATCATTAAAAGCCACGGACGATGTCATCAATTGAGGTTAGCGAACAAAACATGACCGTTATCGAGTCTACGTCAGCTCACGATTTTGAAAATGTTGCGACTGGAAGACGCAAGAGATTACGTAAAAGAACCAGCGACGTCCTAACACCTCCTAAGACAAAACAAAAAAAGTCGTCTCCAAATAAGAATTCCTCGACACACCCTCGGACTTCGGAACACACCCAAGTGTGCCAGGATTCACCTCGAGATCCCGTGAAACCTCCTAACATCTATCTCAGGAAAGTTACCGACTTCAAAAAACTCTGCAGCAGTCTGACTGAAATAGTTGGGGAAAAGAATTTCGAATGCCGAGCTAGATTTAACGACATCGTTATAAAGCCATCTGACAGTGACTCCTACAGACAAATTATTCGGTACTTGGAAAGTAAGGAAGCAGACTTTCACTGCTACCAGTTACCCGAGGACAAATCCTACAGGGTGGTTATTCGCAACCTCCACTATTCAACTCCACCGGCAGACATTATAGAAGAACTCACAAAGAAAGGCTACTCCGTCAAGAGAGCCCACAATGTGCGGCATCCTGTCACGAAGGCGCAGTTACCACTTTTCTTCATAGATTTGGAAAAAAATGAAAAAAGCAAGGAAATATTCCGGGAACAGTATTTACTCTACACAAAAATCAAAGTAGAGGAACCACGTCGCCGAAGCGATGTAATACAGTGCCAAAACTGTCAGGAGTTCAATCACTCCCGCGCGTACTGCCATCACTCATCAAAATGTGTCAAATGCGGTTCCGAACACTCCTCTAGAGACTGCCCCAAGCCACTTGACGTCCCACCGAGCTGCGCGAACTGCGGCGAGAATCACACTGCCAGCTACAAAGGGTGTGAAGTATATAAAGCACTCAAAACCATAAGAATGCAACGGCAGAGAATCCAGCTCAGCCATCAAAAAGATGCCAAGAAACCATCACCACCCAGCGGACCATCCCACTTCCCCAGCCTTCAGCCCGTTCCAGCAGCACAAGAATCGTCCCATCGCCGGCCGAACGTCACCTACTCCTCCCTGCTAACCACGCTCGAGAAAAAGAAGCCGCCTGTCCCTAAACCAGCTCAGAAACCACATGAACCATCTTCCCTTCCTACCTCTTCTACTACTCCTCCGCAACCCCAAACCTTGCCTACCTTCCCATCTACTCCCGCCCCGTCTAGGCAAACCACACAGCACCAGGCTCAAGATCCAATGATGCTTTTCTCCTCTTTCCTAAATAAACTCGAAACCCTTCTTACTCCTTTAATTAACCTGATGACCACCCTTATAGCACACTTCCTTCCTAAATCCCAGAATGCAACGCTTCCATAATTCCCATCTCTCAATTCTTTTGTGGAATGCCAACGGACTCACAACAAGAAGACAAGAACTCACACTTTTACTAACTGACAAAAACATTGACATTGCACTTATAACTGAAACACACCTGAAAGAATCCATGTCATTCGGTGTTAAGGGTTACTCCTGTTATCGAACCGACCATCCATCTCTGGCGCAGCATGGCACTCTGATTCTAATCAAGAGCAACATCAAGCATCATCAAGAGTCCAGCATCGCATCAGCAAGCCTGCAGGTAACATCCATATCCCTTTCCCTTTCTCCCTTCGATATCATACTGTCCGCAGTGTATTGTTCTCCCAACCATTCCATTTACCATCCTGAATTCCTGTCAATATTCCAATCCTTTGGTCCCCGCTTCCTCACCGGGGGTGATTTCAACGCGAAACACCCCATGTGGGGAAGCCGTTCAGCTAACTCCCGTGGCAGAATCCTTTATGATATCCTTAACTCCCAGAATTATCTCCCTATATCGCCAAACACACCAACATACTGGCCAACCGATCCATCCCGTAGTCCTGACCTAGTCGACTTCTTCATCTCGTCTGGCTTGGGAGGTATAGCGACTTCTGTTGATTCGCTCCTCGACCTATCGTCGGACCATTCTGCGATCCTTCTAACCCTCTTCTCATCCGCTGTACCCCGTCCTCTACAACCAACCCTCACACCCGGTCCTATCAACTGGCAATCATTTCAGTTTAACCTAGAGCACTCCATAGACCTAACCGCTTCCCTAAAAACCCCTTCAGACTTAGACAAAGCCACTGAATTGTTTACTAAAGCCATTCAGGACAGTGCCCGCAATTCATGCCGACCAAGGACAGGGTTACCTCCTCCACCCAAAATGCAACTCCCAAACCACATCCAAGAACTCCTAGCAGCCAAGCGACGAGCCAGGGCTTTATGGCAAAGATCCCGTTATCCCTCGGACAGAAACGCATACAACAGACTGACACGCCAACTGAAATCTTCCCTATCCCAATTCCGTACAGAATCCTTTAACGAATACCTTTCATCCCTCTCTACACAAGACTGTTCTTTGTGGACAGTCACTCGTAGAATCCTTAAGTTCCACTCAATCCCTTCCCCTCTCAAACGCAACGATGGGACCTGGGCCAGAAAAGGCGCTCCTCCTCTCCACACACCTAACCACAGTATTTTCCCCTAATCCTCAAATGAGCCCTTCCCATGATGCAGATATCGAACATTACCTGAATTCTCCTTTACCTTTGTCCTTCCCTCCCAAAGCTTTCCATCCATCCGATGTTAAATACATCATCAAACACCTTCCTAGGAAATCTCCCGGTTATGATCTTATCACCTCCACAATACTCAAAAACCTCCCCCAGAAGGCCATTATATTCCTTACATACCTCTATAACTCAATCCTAAGAACAACCCATTTCCCGAATCCCTGGAAACACTCAGTCGTCGTCGTTATCCCCAAACCCTTTAAACCTCCAGATTGCCCCTCTTCCTATCGGCCCATCAGCCTTCTCCCATTAATGTCCAAAATATTCGAAAAACTCCTGTACAAAAGAATCCTCCCTATCATAGAATCCTCGAATACAATTCCCAACCATCAATTTGGTTTCCGCTTCCAGCATTCCACTATACAACAGTGCTTACGAGTCGTAGACTCAATTTCCTCCTCGCTTGAACGTAAGAGTTTTTGCACGAGTGCCTTTCTCGACGTTGCTCAAGCATTCGATCGGGTTTGGCACCCGGGATTACTTTACAAAGTAAAGCTTATACTTCCACACACCTATTTCCTTATCCTCAAATCCTATCTGTCAAACAGATCCTTCCAAGTCAAATACGGTACAACTCTTTCCCCGACCTGCCCCATAAATGCTGGAGTCCCTCAAGGGAGTATTATTGGTCCTCTCCTTTTCCTCCTTTACACTGCGGATATTCCCACACACCCCCAAACCCTACTAACAACCTACGCAGATGATACTGCCATCCTGTCAACTTCCCCTGATCCCTCAGTAGCATCCCAACACCTGCAGGAACATCTTACCGCCATACAACATTGGAGTGACATGTGGAGAGTAAAAATCAACCCGGAAAAATGTAAGCAGGTTACATTCACTCTCAACCGGAGATCATGCCCTTCTGTACATCTCAAAAACACTCCACTACCAGTATCCAGCGAGGTTCGATATCTAGGATTATACCTTGACAGCCGACTGACGTGGAACCCTCACACGAGACTGAAAAGACAAGAACTGAACAAAAGATACGGACTACTTAGACGACTCCTTGGACCCTCATCTAAATTATCAATACAGAACAAACTAACGATATACAAAACAATCATTCGACCAATATGGACATACGGACTTGAACTCTGGGGGTCTGCAAAACCATCCAACATCAACAGAATACAGGCATTCCAGTCAAAAGTGCTCCGTAAAATTGTAAATGCCCCTTTCTACGTCTCAAACAAAACCCTTCACAATGACCTTAACATTCCATTTGTCCTTGACCTTGCTAAAACCCGTTTACAAATGTTCCACTCCAAATTGTCCTACCATCCTAACCCGGAAGGTCTATCCCTATCGTCCCAATCCCATCCAGACAATCCTCCCAGGCGGCTCAAGAGACAGTGGCCCCGAGACAATTTACTCTTCTGATCATATAGGGATCATTAAAATATTTATTTGGACAGCTTTGAAAGTGCCAACAATGGCTGGCTTCTTTCACATTTTGTATTGTTTTTATTTTATTTTACTTTTTCCATTTTTTTCAACTTGTTCATAATATCTGCATCATCAAACTTGATTATTGTACTGTTTATAATTTGTACAGATTTCAAATAAACAAATAAATAAATAAAAAAAAAAAAAAAAAAAATTTGTTAAATTTAAATAATCCAATAACTTGGATTTTTTTTATGGAAATAAAGGAAAAACACACACTCTTTCTAAGTTTTCATTTGTTTGAAGAAAGAGTTATTTTTAGTGATTATTCTTGACTACAAAGTCAAAGAGGGCTGCAGCCCCAGAATTTTGGTAAACCACTCCTGGTGACTGATGCAGACATTTTTAATATTTTCACTGAAATCCAACAGTGAAACTATAAATATAATTTCCAAACAATGTTTTTATTTATACATAGTCCTCTCAGGATTTACATTGACCCATTTTGTCCCAAGATGTAACCAGCTGTCCTTGATATTAAAGGACCAACTGAGCCCCCCTCCCCCGCCCCATTTAAATTTTAATCTTTTAGGCATGTTTCCTCCCTCCCTCCATAGGGCGGAAACCCTTTTATGAGGGTGACCTCATGATGCAATCCAGAAGGAGGGACTAGAAAGTTTCACATTTCAGAATCTGTAGATCACCAAAATAACCGTGGTTCAAATATATATATGCGTGTATGTAAAAGCTGAAATATGGTCCGATCTTTTTGATATTTGGTACAAAAATCATTCCTCTAATGTTAAAGGTCTTGTTCGTTAACGAATCTGTCCACTGAACACGGCTTGTGAAGCGAAATTCGCGAGAAAAAAATCGTAACGCTTATGTTTCAGAGTTAATATGCTAACTGACATTCTTTTATATAGTTTTTAAAACGTAGGAAAACGAATGAAACCATTTTTAAAGCGATATTTACAACCGTTTACAAGAAAAGATAAACTAGTTTTCCCAACTTATATTCAGTTTGGGTATTCAGAAATGATTAATTCAGTTAAAAGTTGTTCCAGTCGTTTGATATTCACCTAAACAAAGATATTTAAATTTTAGTTGTGTTTAGAGCTAAGGAATTATCAAAATTTTTGGGTTCTTCGTATATTTTCTTAAATTTCACGAAAACGGTTGGTAAATCGTGGTAAGGGGAAGGTGTCCATTCGAAAACATATTAAATTCTCTACATTAGGAGGATTGAAGTCGTTTTCGATGGGTCGATGTCAATAGGACCAATAAGTGTTTAAAACTTCAAAAGTGAAAGTTTCGTTGCTTTAAAAGGTTCATTGTGTTTGATTTCCTCAGTTGTTTTATTAATAATAGATCTTTCCAAGCGGAAGTCGAAGTGACCGAGTGAGCAAGTTCCGCTACTGTAAGGGCGCATTTACACTAGGATAGTTTTGCAGGACATTTATATCAGAGAGAAATTCTGCCTAATGTAAACCATGTAAAATTTATGTCTGACATAAATTCTACATGGTTTACATTAGTCAGAATTTCTCTCTGATATAAATATCCTGCAATAACTATCCTAGTGTAAACGCACCCTAAGATAGTGGCGCCTAAAATCTAACTTTTCTTCGAGATTTCATTGGAGTGGTGTTTTCATTTTCTCCAAAATATTAACTATATTTATTCGAAGCTTTCCAAGTGACTCTAGGGAGAAGAACGTTATGGAAAAGCGCTAAGATGAAGCTGTTCCTGCTAGTCAGAATTTTTAGCGCGGTTACTCCCTATCTCCATAGGGAGAACCCGCTTATGAGGTTGACCTCATGACGCAATCCGGAAGTGTCGACTAGAAACTTTCACGTTTCAGACCCTATAGATTACGAAAATATAGGTGGCTAAAATTTGTATATATATATATATATATATATATATATATGTATATATATATATATATATATATATATATATATATATATATATATATGTATATATATATATATATATATATATATATATATATATATGCTTGTCTGTTCGCGCTCCTGACGGCTCAAAAATGGTCCGATTTTGATGAAATTTGGAACAAAAATCTGTCGTCTAATTTTAAAGGTCAAGTTCGTTAACCAGCAGAATCCGCCCACTAGAAGATAGTGTTTGGGGCGAAATTCGCGAAAAAAAAATCGTAACGCTTAAATTTTTGAGTTCATATGCTTGCAGGTACTTGTATTATAGGTTTCTTGGGCTAGGAAAACGAATGAAGCCATTTTCAAGGCGATAGCTGTGACCGTTTCTGAGATAAGTGGAATCAATGTTTTTGTAAGTCATTATTTCTTTGTGAGTACTTAGGCTCTGAAGTAATATTCGATGGGGCAACGTCAATCAGAGATATAAGCGCTTAAAACTTAAAGTGTTTGTTTTGAAAGGGGTTTTCTCTTTGTTTATCTCACTTTTTAATTGGTTGTTTTTTGTTTTAAATTGCATTTTTTAGTAATATTAGTATTGTAGCAAAATAAGCTAAGAAACGGTGAAAGGTATTGGTAATAAGTTTGGAGTGGCTGTGGTAATGAAGATGGCAGTGGCTAATCATGATGACGTAGGTTGTTTTGAATTCTCCATCTATATAACCTTCCTCATAGCTTCAAACTGAAGTTACCGTTACGTCTTATTTTATAGAAAGATTTAACCCACGACAGAATGGAATTTAATTCACCATGAAGCACATATTTACAGTTGATTATAACAGTAAAACGAATTTGCTAGTAAAACAAGGCTTAAAATACTTAAAATGACAAGGAATTTTTGGTTGTTTAGAATAGAGCCTTCTCAGCAGTAGCCAAAGAGTAAGTACGTTTTCAGTACAAATTGTATTGATTTATACAGATTAAGAATTATTCGCTTCTGTGTAAGTTGACTACTGTCAGTTTCCTGTGATTTGTGATGCTAATCTATTCCATTTCTTCGAGATGTAACCGCGCTAAGATGACGCAGTTCCTGCGAGTCGGACTTTTTCTCATTATGCTTGAAAACATTGTTCCCAGAAGCAGATTCTGCCGGTTAACAAATCAGTCGTTTTAGATCAAGTATTTTTTTTCCACATTTCATCAAAATCAGACCATCTTGGAGACAGATGAGCGGGAGTATCTATTATATATATACATACATATGGAAGGGGTTCCATAAAAAAAAAAGTCCGACTCGCAGGAACTGCGTCATCTTAGCGCGGTTACGTACATCTCGAAGAAATGGAATAGATTAGCATAGAGAAGGCCCTATTCTAAACAACCAAAAATTCGTTGTCATTTTAAGTATCTTGTTTTACTAGCAATTTCGTGTTACTGTTATAATCAACTGTAAATATCGTCGATACAAAAGCAAACTAACGAATATGAAAAAATGCATCTTTCATTGACAATCTTTACTAATTTCTGCTGGACTTATGTGCGGCAAATTCTTGAATCTGATTTCACTCTATTAAAGGGAAAGTATTCCACTATCAAAAGGTCAAATCTGCCGAATATTTGACCGTCGAAAAAAAGTTATGAATGAATACTTTTCCACTCTGAAAAGTGGTGATTTTCATATTCGTTAGTTTGCTTTTGTATCGACGATATGTGCTTCATGGCGAATAAAATTCCATTCCGTCGTGGGTTAGATCTTTCTATAAAATAAGAAATAACGATAACTTCAGTTGGAGGCTATGAAGAAGGTTATATAGATAGGGCAATTCAAAACAAACTATGCATACGTCATCATGATTAGCCACAGCCATCTTGATTACCACAGCCACTCCAAACTTATTACCAATACCTTTCACCGTTTCTTAGCTTATTTTGCTACAATACTAATATTACTAAAAAATGCAATTTAAAACAAAAAACAACCAATTAAAAAGTGAGATAAACAAAGAGAAAACCCCTTTCAAAACAACAAAACAAACACTTTAAGTTTTAAGCGCTTATATCTCTGATTGACGTTGCCCCATCGAATATTACTTCAGAACCTTTTTTGTAGGATTTAGTAAGCATTGGAATGGTCACCTTCCACTTACCACGATTTCCCAACCGTTATCGAGATATTTACGGAAAATTTATGAAGATCCGGAAACTTTTCATGTTTATTAATAAAATAATTTGTTTCGCATACTTCCTTAACTCCAAATATAACCAAAATTTAAACATCTTAGTTGGTATTAATTTCCAAGATGTAGAAAATATTTCAATTGAATCCCGCGATTCTAAATATCCCCAAAAAAATAATGACTTACAAAAACATTGATTCCACTTTTCTCAGAAACGGTTACAGATATCGCCTTAAAAATGGTTTCATTCGTTTTCCTATGTTAAGAAACCTATAAAGCAAGTACCTGCAAGCATATGAACTCAAAAACGTAAGCGTTACGATTTTTTTTGCGCGATTTTCGCCCTAACACTATCTGCCAGTGGGCGAATTCAGCTGGTTAACGAACTTGACCTTTCAAATTAGACGACAGATTTTTGTTCCAAATTTCATCAATTTCGGACCATTTTTGAGCTTGCTAGAGAGCGAACAGACAAGCATATATATAAATATATACATATATATAAATATATACATATATATATATATATATATATACACACACACACAAATTTGAACCACCTATATTTTCGTGATCTATGGGGGCCTGAAACGAGAAAGTTTGTAGTCGGCACTTCCGGATTGCGTCGTGAGGTCAACCTCATAAGCGGGTTCTCCCTATGGAGATAGGGAGTAACCGCGCTAAAAATAGTATTTGTTTAAAAGTAATATGCTGCTTTAACTGTTACATTTCCACCCAAATTAGTCCTTGCCAGAACTGAGTTTTGCTGTGTTAAAGTGGCCATTTTTCATCTTTGATAAAATGGCCATGTTAGTTTACCGATGTCATCCAGTAGAAAATAAAAATGATAAAACTAATAATTAATTTTCTTCTTACCAGCCATGTTCCTAGACCTAAAATCGGCATGCACATCCCCTTGGTAACAATCTTCGACTTGATTGTAAGCGGTGACGGCGGCTCGTCCTTCTTTTTCTTCCCATCGAAGCAGCCGCAATTGAATATCTTTGAGAAAATGCTCCTCTTGGAGGTAACCCACATAAAGTCATGGCATTGCTGAAGTAAAGACAATTTGGATAACATTTCAAATGGAGATAATTTTGAATCCTTGGCTTGAAACTTGCATTGTTTCGATTTCTTGACTAACGTATATAACCTATAATATCATATGTCAAGTTTAATGAATCTTGTTAAAGCCGTAATAATTATGAACAGTTTTTTTTTTGTAAGGATTCCAATTGCTGTTTTATCGTATTATCCATTCCAGAAAACAACAAACGACAAAGAAGAAGTGGAAGGCTTAGTGACAACTAGTGGAGGACATGATAATGTAACTTAACGGTACTACGACCTTGTACGATCAAAATCAAAGCCATTTTCTACAATTTATTAATAACAAATAAATCAATATTTTTCAATTCTGTATGTCATAAGTTTAATATGGGATGTTAGAGTATCCAAAAATAACAAGTTTAATTCATCTAAAACAAAATGGCGGCGCTGCGTCTGACGAATGGAAACCCTCTTTTTTCTCGGGCGATAGTCATTAGGCGGCAATTTGTAATCTAGAACAAAAGCTTAAAATTATTGTGAAATATTAAACTAAAATCTAATAAAGCACGTGAGAGTTTTAAGAAATATTACTTTTTTTTTTTTTTTTTTTTTTTTGCAAATTCTTAATTTTCTATTAAAAACTCCGTTGAAAAGCAGCCATGAAATCGTTATAATTCAATGAATACAAAAAAAAAGTCTACGTACTTTAGTAGAAAATATCATTATGAAGCTGCAGTTAAAATTTGAAGTTGATCGGCTGAAAATTGATGGCTCTTGCGTATCGCCCAATTTGAAAAACATACTTTTTTGGAAATCGACTTTTCAACGAAGTTTAAAGTATTGAAATTTCTATTTTTAATTTTTTGTTGGAAAGGTGAAGGGTATTTATTAATAATAAAATCCAAGGTGAGGAATAACTCTTCAAAGTTCACACACACACACACACACACACACACACACACATATATTTATATATATATATATATATATATATATATATATATATATATATAAATCACGTGTCTGTTTGTTTGTTCCTTATGCAAATCCACACCGTTTGACCGATTTTGACCAAACTTGGCACACAGGTAGGTCTTGATCCGAGGAGTGTTATAGGCTAAGTCAAAATCGTTCGGACGTCACGGGTTCGAAACTATGAACCCAAATAGTTAGAGATTTGCGTTATTAGATTTTAATATTAATTATTTAGCTTCTAATTTATTTTTGCTTTTCTAGATGCGGAAAGTAGGTGAAGCATGGCACTCCGGGTAAAAGCTAGTTCATTATATAATTTCGACGTTTCGGACTACTCGTACAGCTTCAGGAGTGCAAGTCCTGTCAATAAATAAGGTTAAATTTAAACGTCATAATTAAAATAAAAATGAACCAAGTCAATCAATACAAATTAATACAGTGAATGTATTAATTTGTATTGATTAATTTGGTTCCTAAACATAATCGGTCCATAAAAGATATGGTAATCTTATAAGACTTATTGAATATTAAAAAAAAAAAATACCTAGGGATATACTACAATGTAGAGTATCTGATAGAGAACAGAATTAAGGCCGAATCACGCTAGACCGTGTGGGGTCCGGGCCGGGCCCCGCTGGGACACGGTGAAACAATCACACCAGCATTTTCAATGGACTCGTTCACACTACACCGGGCCGAGCCCGTGTTTTATGCGTGTTTTAGCTTCACCGTGACCCGGCAGGGACCCGACACGGCCTAGCGTGAATCGGCCTTAAACCTGTGTATTACATATGTTTAGAATAGAAACAATGGCCCCCCCCGTTAATGAACAAGTACCAACTTTTGTTCATAATTCCTTGTAATAATGATAAAAAAAAGGTATTTAATTTTTTAAATGTATCGGGACTTTAGTTGAAAAATCTATTTTTGGCACATTAAAAAACTTCCGCCAATTAAACACCCTTGGATATCATTTTTGATTAGTTAAGGAAGTATTTACGCCCATAAATATGAAAATGGTAAAAAAAAAAATAATAATAAAAAAAAAGTTACGAGGTAGTATTACCCCTTAATAACACTCCAAGACATCACAAATGTCACGTTTTGCTAGTCATGCTGATAGATTCCTCAGGGTTGAGTCTGAGAATCAGATAAGTCCATGGGCGTATATAGAAAATAATTTCGGGGGGGGGGCTGAGACCATTTCCGGTGTATGGAATACTAACAATTTAGATCTTGGAAGAGTTTTAGCCAACTTAAACGCTATTACACCCAAAATAGAATATGTTTTATGAACTAAATGATCTTATTTAATTTATTTTTAAGGGTTTTATGAAATTGTCACCGATCAATTCAAAATTTCGGGGGGGGGGGCTACAGCCCCCCCTTATATACGCCCATGGATAAGTCTGAGGATTCTCAGGGAACCCTGAGAAAGTTAGCAGCATGAACAGCGAAACGACGCGTCGATGAAGAAGATGGTCAATACCCGAAGACCGTAATGTTTCTGATAAAGATAATAATTAATCGCGGATATCACAAAAACACCGTTTGTTGCAGTTAATGTTATCCTAGAAACGCCGCTAACACCTTCAACTGTAGTTATGTACTACGTATGTTAATACTAGATTACAGAATATTATATTAACATAAATTATATTATATTTTACTTTCGGTTCAAATGGAATACTACATTGGCTTAAACATATTTTATAGAGATTCAACTCAGTCGAAGGACATGCGTTAATATTTATTATAAATATTTGTTTCAATTGGCCTTTCGTATTACAGTTTACAATTAAGTCAACTCTGGCAGTCGTAGAAGGTTTCAATTTCGACAGGAAACATTTTCAGATTGATTTGATGACGCTGATTAGAGTTTTTTTTTTTTTTTTTTTTTTTTTTTTTTTTTTTTTTTTTTTTTTTTTTTTTTTTTTTTTTTTAAATTATAGGTACTTGAAAAACCTTATTATTTAAGGATATAATAATATACACCATTTTTAATATTGCATATATAAGTAAAATTTAGCTACTGAATTATAAAATAAATTCAAAATATTTAAAATCCTTGCTGGTGTATTATTTACAAGTGCATATGCATGTAAAAGTTTCAAGGAATAAATTTATATGTAGTCAGTTAAAGTAAATAAAAAATATTTAATTGCTAACTAAATCACATATGTATGAATATATTATTACAATAGCATTTCCTTAATAGAAACACTAGTTCCTACCTCTAAAGAGAAACATATATGCCTTGTTTGACTTCCATTCAATGAAATACCACGAAAAAAAAGTTTGGCTAGCTAGGAGGTGAAGGTTTTCTAGGAACCCTCGAGCAGGTCTAGTTCCGAGATCTGTCACTCATTCCTCTCGGAGACCGCCAGATTAGAGAGAGACGGATAAGAGACCGCCGGATAACGGAGAGACGGATAAGAGACCGCCGGATAACGGAGAGTCTACTGTAAATATAAACTGCGGTACTGATGAATTTTCTCGTTGCTTTATTATTAAAGTCCTTTCTTAATGTTGCATATTTTGTGTGTTAAATATAGGACACAATAATTTTCTAGCCGGTATATGATGCATTCTTTCCTCTATGTTGTTTGCTTTATTTGTGTTTAATGGCACAAAACTTCGAGATTATCATTTCTCGGCTTTCCTCTATGTACTAAAACAAAACTACAACTCGTTTATAGAATCGAGATGTAATTTCCCAAAGAATATAGTTTTTAAGGATTTATTCATTAGAAGAGCAGACACAAGATGCTGGTCAAATGATTCAGGGCTGAAAATCCCCCATTTGATGGACCCCCCAATTTATACGTATATGTATATATATGTTTGTATATATATATGTTTTTGTATATATATATGTATATATATATATATATATATATATATATATATATATATATACATATAATATGTTTGTGCACGCACGCAAGCATTCATATTTTCAAAATTGTAAAAATTTTATAACAAAAAATAAGTCAAGTGAATTACTATTCTTATAAATATTTACTATTATCACATCATAAGAAAATAGGGAGATGTAAACTAAAGCGAATTACGCTTGAAGTTATTTTTCCTGTAAGAGGAAAACCCTGCTTAACTTCTTCTATTTTTTTCCATATATCTATTAAAACCAAATATTTTTGAATAATGTAAAATTTTCGATTAAGATGTACTACAACCAATTGCCCCTTGGAAGATAACGTGTAATACATGAGAGCTAAACGTGCAAGTATCTATGCTGTTGAAGGCAGAGAGGGGGGGGGGTCATCACATTAACAGTGGTAAATTGTTATATTTATAATAATCCTATAAAGATTTTAAGTTCAAATCTTGGAATGAGAATTTTAACCTTAAGCGTTTAAGTAATCCGCCTAGAGGAGCATGACGCCATAATTATCTGAAAATAATGCCTTGAATCTCAGCGCCCTGTCGGCCATCATGAAACTTTCCCTCAAGGCAGTAACGTTGTTCTGTGTTTGTGGATCGTACTGTGGGGTGAAAACCTATTTTATACCTCTCTTTCTACACTTTTGTACATTGGTTTAGTGCATGTCTGTGCCTGTGAGTTCTTATTTACTGTTTGACCGTGTCGAGAAGGTTCTACTTGTACGTTTGTCTAATGTTAACTTTCCCAAAACTTCCGTAACAGTTGTGTATGTATTGTTTTAGTTTTGTGGGAGTTCGATTGGTGTCTTCTCATTGCAAAATGAATAAGAAAACATTGAAAACTTACGCAGGAAAAAGAAGCCCATTAAAAGCCAGTACTAGAGGAGGTAATATACTAAAAGGTAGGTTTGTTCATGTTCATTGCTAATTTTCCTTATCCAGTTTTACAATTCAAACTCTTCTGTAATATATATTGTTTATTACATTAAATTCTTTAGTTCCATGGTTATTGTTATAAAATTACTAGCACTAGTTTGTTCATTAACAGAACCTTCCCCTGTTGAAACTCCAGTATCTAAAGTTGATGTCAAAGAAAAGAAAAAAAAGTCACCCTCCAAAACCCCAAGGAGATCTCTGCGTATAAAAAATGAAGACCAAACCAAGGAGAATAGAGTTGTTAAGAAAAAAGGTAAACTTTCACAGTAAATGAGCTTATTCTGTATTGTTTACTTTTTCTGACGTTAGTATTCCATTGCCAGACCAAGAAAATATTGAAGTTGAGGAAAAGAAACCTAAGAGAGGGCCCGGGAGACCTAGACTATCGGAACAGAAAAAAGAAACTAAGGAAGAAGTAGTGGATCATAAATGTGATATTTGTACAAAAACCTTCAAGTCAGTCGCTGTAAGTGAAACAGTTTACCTAAGTTGGATTTCATTACCTTATAATCTTTTAATCTCAATTAATTATTGCTTTGTTTTGTCCAGGGTTTGAGGAACCACAGTAAAAAATGCACTAATAAAACTATAGAAGTGATTACTTCTGTCGAGAAGTTGTTGACTGAAGCTGTTAAAGAAGCAACAAATAATGTTGAAGTTAATAATGATGTTCCTGCAAAGAATACAAGTCCAGAAAGTACCTGTAAGTTTTGAGAGTTTGAATTCTTGTTGTTTATGAACATCATGTTTTTTTTTTTGTTTTTTTTCAATATTATCAATTATACTGTTTTTGTTAATGGTCAGGTTAAGAGTTGAATTAGTTTTTGTTAATTCTTCTTAGAATGCTTTTTTGACTTTACTAAGAATTTTAATTCAATGAAAATATTGTAAAATGTACTTTATATTGAATGATATTTTCAACATCTATATAGTTTGTACTTTTTATATCTGTAAATCTGACAGTTTTCGAGATTAGAGAGGGCAATTTTGTTTAAGATTGTAATACTCATAGGTTCAAGCATAAAGTTTCAATTCATTCTATTCTTTTGTTTGTTAGTCTCAATTTCAATGTATTACAAAATTGTTTAATGTACAAAACCATAATGGGAAAATTTTTTTTACTAACCAAAAGGATTTTAAGTTTTCTAAATGTTTGAGAATTCTATGACATTTTTATTGTAATCAATAAGTTCTTTATACTTCTATGTGTTATAAATGCATTTAGGTATTTCTGTCTCTATTCATAGGATGTTCAAAAATAATTTTCAAAAAGTTAACACTGCAAAATCTTTTGCAAAAGAGCAAAAATTCAATTAATTATATAACCAATCCAGCTATCTTCTCCTTCCACCAGCCGAGCATTCTGTTCTGCTTGTCATTCATTAATTGGAAAGTCAGATCTGGCATTGCCATTCACATACAGTTTCTGTTCCATAATTGAGACATCACAATAATAATTTATAAAAAAAAAAAAAAAAAAACTCATAAAGGTACAATAATTGTCTGATTCAAATATATATCATTATGATATGAGGCGGAGGATCACATCCACTTGAGATGGAATGACCTCTTTCCGAAATGGGATTGTTTTCAGATCCTTCTTGCACTAAGTCGTTGTACCTTAAAACTATATAAAGAACAATATGGTGACAATAACAAGAACTTAATTAAAACCGATGAAAATGTCTAGGCATAGTTCATCTCAGTGTTGTTGTTTTTTGTTTTGTTTTTTTTTTTCTTTTTTTAATATTTCAATGCATTAATAGAATTTGTTTTTTTCCAGCTCCATCAGCTTTTAAATTTGAGTCTTCTTCTAAGTGTCAGTGCTGTGGGGAAGATGCAGAAAATGCTCATAAGGTATTTCATTGAACACACTCTTTTATATGCATGTATTTAAATATTTATATATGTATTTATCGACTGCCACAGGGAATAACTTGGTAAGCTCAAAATCTCAACTTTTCAGGGCAGCTCTTTAACAGAGAATTAATATAGAAAACATGCTAGTTTACTAGATACCAAGAAACCCACATCATTATAAGTCGGAAACGATCAAGGCTGTGAGTTAGTGACTTTTTTACACTATCCATGAGTCCTAAGGGAAAATCATAATGCACTTCACTCATTTTCCGACTAACCAACGTATTACCTGTGACCATTGATATATAACATAATAAAGTAAAAGTTAGAAGAAGTAACTAGACATGTGAAGTCTATTTTAGCCCTGCTTAACCACTCTGTTATTATAATAGCCCAGTGTCTTTGATGAATACTTTGATCCCGATTTTAAAATAGGTGCAGTGCCAGGATCCATTATTTCCATGTTTCCTGAATGAGGTGGTTGTTACCAGGCCCAAGCTGTGTTTATTACCCTAGTATGCTACCACTTCTTTGTTTCCATTACTTCTGATTCGTTAAGAAAGTGCTTGAAATGTCTCTAGGTTTGGATTTTTTGCCTGATTTTCAAATGTTAAACTGAACCCAGTCAATTATGGCCTTCCATTTGAGGTACGAGTCCAATACCACTCCAAAATGTTTCTATTGAAGAGTAACTTCTTACACATCTGATCTTGACAGAAGTCTCATTTAGGCTAGGGGAAAGACTACTGAACAGTATTTCTTGGAAAAAAATGTAGTCTTTTGTTGACAACTTATGTTAATTAACATTTTAAGAATAAACATCTTAAAATAGAAACATTTAAAGATGTGTACATTTATTTGTCAAACTAACCCACACTATTAGTATCTACAATATTACATAACTTAAATAAATATAAACCTCCAATTTTGCATGTCACTGCCAAATTCAGAGCTTCAAAAACATTTGCATTCACGTAAATAAAATAATGAACAAATAGATTTATTTGACATAAATTTCCTTGTATTTTCTTTATAGCATTTAAAAAAGTGTCTTTTTATAGAGTGCTTTGTGGATTTTTAACTTTCGTTATGTATGTCATGCTTAATTTCGTGGTGATCACGTTTGTGGATTCATGACACCTGGACTCACCGGACCTCCACAAACGTGAATCCATTAAAGAAGTGTCTTTTTATATTATAAATGAAAATATTACACAAATTTAAATATTTCATCGGTATTTATTATAGGAGTGATAAGATGTCACTAAAAAATGAAAATGGTTGACCATCAGCTTGTGGCTTATTTTTCTTCCTTTTTCTGAAGCCTGTTACTTAGTTTAGAAAGAGCTAATAACTTTCTTATTTTTTTCTTAAAAATATTCATTATTTTCTAATGATTTACTTTTTGTTTTATTTTAAGAATTTCTGAAGCTTTTGATGATCATCCATTGTTTTTCAAATTTAATGCTCTTACTTTTCGGTATTTTAGTTCAAAGAAACTAATTAGTCTTGAGCAGAGATTGTTAACCGTTGGGATTGCAGAAGTAAATATAACCAGGTTTGGCAGAAATTAAAGCACATCTGTGAGGCATAGTTCTCCCTCTTTGCAAGCGCTTATGAAAGCTTGAATTTCAAGCCAAAACATCAGCATAAATAAAACACATTTTCTCATAAAAAATGTAGTTTTATTAATTAGTGTTTGTTTATCACAGCAAGTTGAAAGTAGTTGAGTTATTTTTTTCTATCAATAATGTGTATTCACCGAATGTACATCATTTAAGTTGATTTCAGGTGGGAGACTTCCAGTGTTATAACTGCGGTAAGCTCTTCCTTTTGAAAGCATCTCTTGAGAGGCACCAGAAAGTAATTCACATGGGTGAGAGCCATGAGTGCCCTCAGTGTGGCGCTAAGTGCCCAGACAAAGGAACCCTCGCGAGACACATGTATACTCACACAGGTATGTCTTTTCTTGATTTTTTGCTTTTATCTGTATTTTTCTCTATGGGATCGTATTTAATTATATATGAGCATATTGGTTTTATAAATTATGATTAAAACATCTTTGTACAATTTATAAATTGTGAAATGCTTTATCGGTGATCTGAGAAAACTGTGAAATTTGTAGCATCAAGGAGATTCAATAAATTATTTGTCCATATCTCTTCTTTGTACTTGAAATTATACAATATTTCAAAACTGTTTTCACTCTCGTTCTCTTGAGACAAATATTTTTGAAGTAATAAATAGTTGAAAGGAACCAAACCTTCATATTTATGGCACAAGCTTGTTCCCTTTCTGATTAATATGCATTGATTGTTGTTTGATTGTTCCTATGGCTTCAAATCTTCTAGATTGCAGTATGCTCTATATTTTTTTTTTTAACTTAAATCATAACCAAAACATATAGTTAATAAAAATAGTGCTTTTTTATAAAAGAGGATTGATGGCCATGAACACTCCATGCCTAGGGTCTTGGGTTGAATTCCCACCATATTTTTGGTAAATTATTTGTATTTTAAGTTAGTTTTACGTGTTAAAAAATATTTTATTAGATTTAAGTTGAAGGTGAGGGTGGGGAAGGATCAATGGATTCTTGAAGAAAATGACAGGAGTTGCTCCCCAAAATTATTTAAATCATTAATTTATATTGGCGAAGTTTCAAACCTATTCAGGTTTATCATCAGGCATCTACATAAAATTTTATTAGAATTAACCTAAAGAAACAAAAAACTTCCTTTGTGATACAATTAACATTATAAGTTTACTCTTTTTATCAGTGTTTTCTTCTCATTGATGCTCTTCTGGACATGCTTTTGGTTTGCTTCTTCTATTTCCTGCCTGAAGTTGGCTACTGTAGGATGTAAGCCAATTCAAACATAGTAAAATCTTTCAAACTGCTCTTCACTATGGGTTTATACATTTTCATAGGGTCAGTCAATATAGGAAGTTCATCTCGCTTCCTCGAGCTTCATACACATAACGCTTTTATGTTTTTCATAATGCTTCTGTCATATAGTATTCTCTTTTTAAAATGAAAATGTAACACTTTATTAAACTGAAAAAAATGTTTTGTTATCGAATCTGACAAGATGGAATTTACTAAATATTTGTTCAGGTTTCTGTCCGTAATCTATAAAAAAATGGTCAAAAAATCCTATGCAATTTTTTGGTTGGATGCCTTTGTTATTCATAGGTTTTTTAGTGGGACTTTTAAAAATGCAATATTTTTTTTAATGTAATATTATTATTTTTTTCTGTTATCATTACTGAAATATACCTACAGCTATTAAGATTGTTTTTACCTTAATTTGTTTTAATATTTTTTTTTTTTTTAATTATGATGAAAAAAAATTCTCTGACTTTATATGAAATTTGTAGGTGAAGTTGAAGTTGTCACATTCTTCTTTATCAACATTTACTATTCATCTTTTCAGCTTCCACAAGGATAAATTCTGAGTCTAAAAATAGTTTTCTTAGTCTCGGTTATTAGATACCTAGGTTGTTAGATTGAAGCTAAAGAACAAGTCAATATTTGTAAAATTTAGTGTATATTTAAACCTTGTTTTAATTAAAAACAGAGTTCTTATTATTTATATATGTGCGTGTGAGTCTAATGATCACATAATTGGAAAACACTCAAGACTTCTTATTCATTGAAGATTTTCATTGACAAGCAAAGACTATTTGAGCTTGCAAGGAATCTTCTTGGAATAGCTAAAAGCACCTACAGAAGTAAAAAAAAAAAAAAAAAAAAAAAAAAAAAAAAAAAAAAAAAAATGAAAACAACAAAATGAAGAAATTAAAATACTAATAACGGTTTGTGTTAATTGAGAAGTTTGATTGATAGCAAAAGCACTGTTTCCACTGCCTACATTTAATGGTATTAAAATTACTAGAGGAAGTAATTTAGTGGTGTCTTCTTAGGATTCTAATTTATTTTTGTGGCTGCTTACTTTATTCTTTCAAATCTCCCTGTGACTGTGTTCATGAAAGATAGCTAACTGAATTATATTATTTTGTAACAGGACTCAAACCTTATTCCTGCCCTGTGTGTAAGCAAGAATTTTCACGAAAATACCATTTGGTCAGGCACAACATGCAAACAGGATGTGACGGAAAAGAAAAACCAGTATTCCCATGCCAGGTAAATTTCCAAATACATAGTAGAAAATAATTTTATATCAGTTAATTACTTCACTGTGTTAAATAATTAACTTTTTTAAGATTGCTTTTCTAAAGGTTAAGGCAAACCAATACGTTATTACTAAATTAATAAGGTTTTTTTTTATGTTTCATTTTTTTGTGCACCGACTACAATGATAATTAGCACTATCTCCCATTGTTTTAATACCAGCTGAGAAATATCAGTTCGTTTAATATTTGAAATACAAAATCATTATAAAACTAATGTTTAATAACTTATTAATAGAGCCCGGAAGATAGGCATTTATTTTTGGTTAAAATAGGCAGGCAAAAAGGCACTTAAAATACTGAAAATAGGCAGTACTGTAATAGGCATTTATTAGGAGTGAAGGCAAAGAGGAATCTCACTCATTATTAATGAAAATATGTATTTTAAATACTCATTCATTTCTTTATTATCAATTTATCACAGAATTAGTGTACTTGCTCTTACTTTTCCTTGTTACAAGCAACAACAAGATGCTTTTTCAAAGTATCAACTTTTATAGACCTTCTCAGAAAAAATGTTTTTCATCATGGCAAAACTTCCTCTGCATTACCTTATCATTTCGTAATCCAGAATACCAGGTAACTACACCATTCTCACAGCAAAAGTGCTGTGAGGAAGGAGATGTGACTTATTTCTGTCATCCTCTCTCTTTCCTGATATTCATTATGCTTGTGCATTCCTTCTACTAAGCAAGGTTCAGTTATTTACAGAGGTTAAATCAATGGGTTGGGAAAATAAGCTTTCGAATAGATATTTGTGATGGCAATTTGTAATTTAATTTGTGCAAACTTTTCTCTTCGATGAACGGAAATTCAATATGTGCTTTTTGAAATGTTTACATCGCAGAAAAAAATTGCATAACAAGCAAAAAAGGCAAAAATAAGCAACGGAAGCCAAAATAGGCAAAAAAGGCAAATTAAAAATTGTCGCTACACTTCCTAAATGCTGGAAAACATATTTATTTCTATCTGATTCTTCAATATATCCATTCAGATAAAAAAGGCATTTTGCCTAACTTCCGGGCCTAGTGATCATAGACTATTGTAGAGCGAATTGAGAGATAAACCGTTCTCAGGTAAGTTGTGCTACTCTCCCATCTTCTTTGCTACTGTTCCTAGATAATATTTGGAAATTTATTATTTTCAGTAGTTCTACTTTTGTAGAATAACTTATTGTTTGTTACTTTTTAAAATATTAAATTGTTGTACAATAGCTCTTACAGTCCTAGATGCTGCTTGTCCTAGGCAATAAAACCAGGCACCCGTGGTCTACCGGATTAGTGCTGTTGTTAATAGTTGTAAGCAATGCTTCTAATTAGTTTTTATAATAGAGCAAAATTAAATTAAGACATACTTTGGGCCAACCTCCCAGGTGGTCTTTGACCCAGGGGAGCAAAGATCTTGAATAATTAATATGTACATCCTGTTATTGTTATATTTGATTTTTTTTTTTTTTTTTTTTTTTTTATAAAGGTCCTTGATTGGTTAAGTTATATGAAATAATTAAGTTTATTTATTTAATTCATTGCAAATTGATTTTTCTTTGACACATTTTAATTTATTAAACCAAAAAAGTAAGATACTATTTCATTTATTTCTGTTAGAAGTAAGTTTATATTTTCTTCCATTTAATAAAAAAATACTTTTAAGGTTTGTGGACGCGAATTCAATCGCAAAGACAATTTACGTGAACATCTCAGAGCTCATGCTGGTCAAACAAAAAGGAAGAAAATATTTTCATGCGATTCTTGTAACATGGAATTTTGTGGAACCAACCTCCTCCAAATGCATAAGAGAATCCATTCAGGTGATTATATGTTATTTTTGGTTGCTACCTTCATTTTTAATGGATATATATATCCAAAATAAATTACACCAGTTAGCACTTTCCTCCGAAGGAAAGTAGCTATTGAGGTTGGACTCATGACGGAATTTTTGAAAAATTTCTTCAAATCTTTATCGATCCTACCTAGTAGACACCAAAAATGACCCCCGTTAAAATTATATATATATATATATATATATATATATATATATATATATATATATATATGTGTGTGTCTGTTAACACCAGAGTTTTTGTTTTTTCATCATGAAACTTGGTATATAGCATTCAATTAGCAAATGATTGAGTTCGTTAACCACCAAAGTCGGTCCACTGGAAGGGGGGGTTTACCCCGAACCCAAAACACTGATTTGACTATGTCAGCCGTAATTTTTGTTATATTTCAACGAAACTTGGTATTCGTAGTGGTAATATAGAGAGAAAAGTGAGATATAAAAATGAACTAAATCGGTTCATTAGAAGGGGGGGTTTACTCCGGACCCACAATACCAATTCGTCACTACCAGCCGTGATTTTTGGTATATTTCGACGAAACTCGATATTCGTAGTGGTAATCTACAGGTAAATATGTGTTGTAAAAATAACCCAAATCGGTTCATTAGAAGGGGGGGTTTACTCCGGACCCAAATTCCTAAAACACACATACCGGTCGTCATTTCTGCTGTATTGTAACAAAACGCGGTATACTCGTGGGTAACTCATGAGAAAGAAGTGTTATAAAAATGAGCTGAATCGGTCAATCGGAAAGCGGGGGTTTAATTTCTAATATATTTCAATAGAAAAGCCCGCCAGACGTAGGTTCACAAAGCCGCCGCAAAGAGCGCTTTCTACCACTAGAGTGACTGTATCCTGTTCCTGCGTTAGATCAAAATACGATAATATGAGGTTTTTTGTATTTATTACGTAGTGTAGTAGGTACCATGTGTAAACATAACTCTGGAAGCAAATTAATAATTGATCAGTTACTCATTACAAATTTAAAAGAGAACTATTCATGTTTTTATTTTATTTATGTAGGATATTTTAAGCAAATTGTTCTGGAAAGCAGTCTACACTACCCAAATTCTGAGGAAAGTGCTTAGTTATGCAGCTCCTGCATGACGGACTTTTTTTATTTATATATGACCAATTACTTAGACATGATTTAGCTTGGACATTCAATGAAGTCACTAAAAATGTAAATATGATCATTTTTTTTTCATTGCAAATAAACTTCACAATAGTGGAGTTGACAAAAAAAATCTGAATGAAATCGATTGGCTTACGTCATTGTATCTTCTCTAACAACTGTGGTCCTCCAGCGAAGCTCAGGCTAGTTGGAAAATATATTTTTTTATTATCAAGTCTTTCGTCTTCCGCATTAGCTTACCATTCCCTACTTCTTCATCGATGTAACTTTATTCTTCAGAATCTACATTGATTTATGTAATCTAAAACCAAAGTCGAGTGAATCTAGCATTGCTTGAGGTCTTGCCAACACAGATGTCAATGATTTCTTTAGATTAGCAACAGTCAAAGAATCCTCAGTTTCATCAATTGAATTGTCTGAGTTGCAGACATTTGCTATTCATCTAATCTATGATAGGAGATTACCGGAGGGATCCGTTTGGAGTTAAGGAAGTACTAGAAATAAAATATTTCATTAACAGGCATGAAAAGTTTTGGGATTTTCGTATATTTTCTAAAATATCTCAAAAACGATAGGGAAATCGTGGTAAGTGGTAGGTGATCATTAGAAAGTTTACTAAATTCCCTACAAATAAGGTCCTGATGTAATTTTCGATGAGGCGATGTCAATCTGAGAAATTTGCAATTGTTAGTTTTGCTTTTTTGAGCAGGTTTTTATATTTGTTTACCTTAAGTTTTAACTGGTTGTCTCCCATTTTAATTGGATTTAACAGTAAAACGAATATTTGACTAAAACAAGGTAAGAAAATGTAAAACGTTGTTATAGTGTGTCCAAGAGTAAACGTTGAGAAGGTGGGGGAAGTTGCCATGATACTGTCAGTTTCCTGTTGTGGTGCATTAAATCTATTTCCTCTTCGAGATTTTATTTTATATTTTTCACGAACGATCGAACCCCACCAATAACTGCTACTATTCATTTACTAATAACCCTAGAGATATGAACGGAACCGCGCTAAGATGATGCAGTTCCTGCGAGTCGGACGTTTTTGTTTCTCTTTATTATCTTGAATTAGCGGTTTACCCAGAAACCCTTTTTTAAAAAAATATATGAATTATAATTATTACTTAGCAAAAAAGGGAAAAGTTTAATACCTAATTTAAACTTAAATTAAAATAAGTTATTATTATTTCTTATTCGTTTAAATTGGTGTGTTTTTGTATTAGTAAAATACATATTCTTTAATTACTGCAAAAACCTATACATTACATGTTCCACATTTTTTTTTTCTTTTGTTGCAAACAAATAATGTTTGGTATGGGCCAATTAATAATTTGATTCTGAAGAGTACCACCATCCCTAATGGACCGATTTAGTTTATTTTACAACATATCTTTCTCTTTAGAAGAGGAGGATGTACACTGAGTTTAATTACAATTCAATAATAACTTTGAGCATTAGGGGCAAATAAATAATATGTGCCCCCAGATGGACCGATTTTTCTGATTAACGAACTTGTTCAGTCATTTTGGCCACTACTGTGTCAACAGACAATATATATATACATATATATGTATATATATATATATATATATATATATATATATATATATATGATTTTTATTTCTAATTTAGCCACACGTTGGTTGCGCCATTTTGTTGTGATTTGATTTTAAATTTAATTTTAATTTTATGTGATTGAAATATAATAAAATAAAATGAAATTATTTATTAATAGGGTCATAATGGGTTTTATACAAATTGAGATTATTGAATTTAAAAATATATGAAACGAGGCCAGTTATACGAATTTTACTACAACGAAACAATATAAAATGTATACTATGTAACAAAAATTAACTTACATCCACTGGCACAGCCCCAGGTTATAGCAAAGATCTCAATATGATTCTTCAAAAACTTCTTAATGACATTCTAGCAATCTAGACACTGCTAGCAACAAAGTTATGAGGAGACTAGCTTCTATCTGGAAAACAACTGACGGGTTGTCTCCCAGGTGGAGATGCCTTCTTGATTTTAGATTAAGGAAATTTTTGTTATGTCAGTATTCCATAATACTACGAAGTAGTAAGATATTTCTTGATACATTATTCAAATTGAATCCATAATATTTCATGTAGTTGGGATATCACTAATATATATATATATATATATATATATATATATATATATATATATATATGTATATATATATATATATATATATATATATATATATATATATATTTTAACAGTTGTAATTTTTTATAACTAGTAGGCAGGATCATTTAAGATTTGAAGAATTAATTTTTTTAAACTCTCTCCGGAGTGCAACCTAAATACCAACAATCCTTTAGAATATGCTGAAAGAATATTCCTATTGCAATATGTGTTTCCATTAAAAATGTATTTTTCACTCTTTCAGAAACATGTATCTATTAGTACTATTGTCTTATAATTCAATGACTAAAATCTATTTTAGGTGAAAAACATTACTGTTGTGATTTTTGTCCGAAGAGATTTCCTTCCAGTGGAGCTATGAAGAAACACAGGAGGACCCATACCGGGGAGCGTCCCTTTGAATGTTCTACGGTTAGTAATTAATCATTCATATGTTATTATAAATTCAAGTCGATATTTGAGAAAAGGCTCCATTTTTATTTAAGCCTTATGATTTACCTAGTCCTTCCTTAGTTACAGAAACCGTAAGTTGACTGTGTGTGTTTTAAAAGAAAATTAGTTAATATTTGTTTATCTCTTTCTTTTACTCTTCTGCTGGATCAAAAATATAATTAAATAAAATCTTCTTACTTTTCCTTACCTTCTAAGTTAACTATTTGATGCTAGCCATGAAAAATGAGTTGCCACACAATTTGCTTTACCATTTGTAGTCCAGTGCTACTAGACAATGGAGTTGTGAATTTAACTAGTTACATTTAAATGTTATAAGACATTTTTTTAGAGAAAATTATTCCTCGAAATTAGCTACAGTTTCTCTCTATTTCATTGATTGAAGGCAATAACATAAAATCTATTCAAATGACAAGTACTGCCCAAACATAGGTGAGATGAAAAATGAACATAGTCAGTTTATAAAGTTAATTCAGTTATTTATTCCATTATTATGTCTTTTCTCACACAAAACAATAAATTAAATTCATTAAATTTTACATTAAATCCAATAGCTTAATTTATATATTTTTTTATCCTTATCATACATTGTTGCTGCTAAAGAATTGTAGCTTCTGATGTAGTGTAATGTGGCTACTATTATACTAAGCAAAAACTGTCTGTGTCGGTAGTTAATCATTCAACAAGGTGTATATAGTCGGTTCTTGTTCATAATACTTGATAAAACTACGTTTTTATACAAAAATATAGTTTTATTACCTATCACGACAGAAACCTCAACTGTCTTCCCCATAGCAATCTCAACAGTCAACCGTCCTTTCCTGAAGGAAATTCCGTCTTCTTAAAATTTTATAGTGTCCTTTCCTGAAGGAAATTCCGTCTTCTTAAAATTTTATAGTGTTTGGAATTAAATCCAGCAAATTAATGTTTCAACGTGTTTTTTTTTTTTTTGTTTTGTTTTTTTCATCATTTTTATTAAGATAAAAGTGGTTGCTTTAAACATTTATTATTACTTATTGTAATGATAATTTTTGGAATAAGAGTAGTTAGTACTATAAGTTTCAGATTTATAAAGTTAAATATATAGGGTTATTCTAAATGTTGGACCCATTTTTAAACATTTGTATTTATTATAGTACAAATCCAAAATGAACAATCTTTATACCAATATAAAGAGGAAGTTTTAATGTTCTTTTTCAATACACTATAAATGTTTAATGTGTCTATCTATGCGGTACCCAAATAAAGACCAGGCTCTACTCTTCTGCCCGCCAAGATCTTATATCTCATCGGGTTATGTTTACATCCCCGTCTACCAGTAACTCTGAACACTCTGGGGAACCGTATCACTGCTGCCGAGCACTCAGTAACAGTAGATACACTTTATTGTGTGTGGGACGAGTTTGAGTAGCAGTAATGTTAGCCATGTAGCAGATGGTGAACACATTGAAAATTTATAATATATTGAAAAAAAACTGTGAAACTTCTCTTTCCTTTGATAAAGATTGAATATTTTGGATTTGTACATTAATAAATACAATATTTTTTTAAAATGGGTCCATCATTTAGAATAACCCTGTATAATGTTGATACTACTAACTTAGCCTTTTAAAAGATAGTCAAGCTAGCTTAGCTTCAAATGCAATATGACAACAATTTGAATAATGATATGCTATGTTTCTCTGGAGAGGAACAAACTTAACTTAAATAATTAAAATATTTTATAAGCTGCTGGACTGTAGTCTGAAATATCGATTCAAATTTACTTAATTTGGGTACCTTACAAATAATGTTAGTTCTGTTTCCTAATTTTTAATGGTGAATACAATTTCAAATTTTAAGTATAAAATATAATGAATTTAACTGCAATTTAATCATAAGTTAATCATGGGTTTTCCTACACACTCGTAGTATAGAATTATACTTATGTGGTGTTAATAATATTTTAATCCTGTCTCATAGGGAGCTAATGACAGGTAAGATTTTAGCATGACTATTCAAAATTACATTGCACTACCCCCACCTGCACATTCATTTTTATTAGATTTTTTATTTTATTTAGCCTTTTGCAAGTCAACATCTGATCCATATTGATGTTTTATTATTACTTAGAATTTAAAAATGGAATTGTCCCTTTTATAAGCCAGCTGTCAATGAGGATGCAAATTAAAGTTTATGACAGATAATTTCTTTCATTGAAGATCTACACTGTTCAAATGACTATTCATTATAGGTTTTCAGAGAGATAAAATGTATTCCTCAAAATAAAAAGCTAAAAACATCTACAAGACATTGTCTGATAACTTTTTTTATAATTTGTTATTTATAAATATCAGGTTGTTATAAATAATGAATTATAAAAAAGTTATCAAAATCATGGACAACTGTCTGATTCCTGCGAAATATAACTTTAAAGAAACCAACTGCTCCCAGATCGTCCCTAGGTTCACCCAACCTATAATTAATTTATAAATGGTACTTACAAATGGGAAAAATCAGGTGGCTGTAGAATAGTACTGACCGCACTAACTCCCTAATGCCTCAAAATCAGATACCTTAAAAATATCTGCCCCTCTGGCCTCTTATGGGACTGATTTTATATATATATATATATATATATATATATATATATATATATATATATATATATATATATATATACATATATACACACACACACACACACACACACACACACACACAAACTCACAAATAAACACATTCTCTCACTTACCAAATAAATGAGAATGTTAAAACAATTTTTAATGATTAGGTTGAAATGTTGCCTCTTACACATGATATATGGGCATTTGTTTGCCAGACTAGGTTGTCTTCATTAATTTTCAAAACAAAAACATTTCTAAGATAAGGTGGTCATGTATTTATTGATTGTTGAATATAATTGGAGCAAATAATTATATTATTCTTCATTGTATTGTTAATTAATTTATCTTTAAATTAATGATTTAAATAGTCTGGTGTGTAAAGCTGAGATTACAGATTAACTATATGAATTAAACTACATGAGTTCACATGAATAAAATTTTTTTTTTCTTTTTTTAATTTGATCTAACAATGCCTTCCAGACCTTCATTTTTATTTTCTTAATCTTTGTTTTAGTCATTGAAAACAATGTTCAAAAGTTTACTTTTCTATTTTAGCCTTGCTCCTCTGTGTTAGTGTAGCTGCTATGAATTGCATTAAAATGCTCTTGTAAACCCCTTCTTACCTCTTGTCTTTAAAAGGTGTAGACCCAAGCTTAACTCCCTGGACATTTATTTTATCTTATGGCTAATAGCTAGATATACAAAAGAGTTTGAAGTGACCTTCCCCCCCCCCCCCCCCCCCCCCCCTTGAAATAATTCAAACCCATATTATCCAAGATCAATAAAAGTTAATAATGATAGTTAACAAATAATAAAAATATAAAAGACAAGTTTTAATTCACCAAGGAGATCGCTCAAAGTCAAGGGGCTAAGAGCAAGAACGTCATCAGCGTTAATAGTCCAATTGTTGATACACCGTTAAACAAAAACACACACAAAAAAAAAAACTCGTCCTGAGAAAACTGTATTTACAATTTTTAAAATGTATGTTTTTATTGGCTACGGTTGTTATTGAATAAATAATTCCTCTTAGCAGTGAATGAGTTAGCCAAACTAGGGAGGTCAAATGAGTTTGCATTATTCAGTTTTCTTATAAAGCAGAAGTCGAGTATGAGGGGGAGGATTGAGTCACTTCTGCTTTGAGTTGGTTTCAGACATTTAGGTGTCTTCCACTTCCTTCGAGATTTAATTGGAGCAGATGTTTGATTTAGTTTAGCAGTAAAATTAGTTTGTGAAGTAACTTTCCCATAAAAATAGCAAGAAGTTTGAAAAAAAAAGATTAACAATTCCAATTTCATGCTTTCCAAACCTCACCAGGAATAAAAATTGTAAAATGTAAACACCAGGTGTTCAGACTTTGTTTTCTGAAGTGGCCAAGATCAATATCTCCAATTTTAGGCAAAATTAAACCAATTCTTTTAAGCCTAAGGAATAAAATAACTTAATTGTGCTGCATTGCTGAGATTATTTGCATGTTTAGAATTTTGTTTCAAGCTATTTTTGCTTTTCCCCTGTGTTGTTTTTTCCAATAGTGATGGATTTTTATTTTATGTAAATATTGTTTTTCTCTATCATAAGGAAAAATTTTAGCCTTGAAATCTTTATTTATTTCATAAAATAACAGAAAACCCAACTTACCTGGCTAGAGTTCGAACCCAGATCAATCCCCAGCCAAGAATATCTGGTGTTTGGCCAATTACTCTAACAAGCTTCATATCCCAGCATGGCGAGTTAATTTATCCAAAAAAGCTAAAGCTTCAGATGCCATTGCGTCATATTTATCTAAAGTCTTTCCATATTTTGGCCACTTATATACACATAAATTTTAATGAGCCAAAAACACTTATGGAGGCACTGTGGCAGTGAGTGCTAAGGCGTGAGCACGTAAGATGTGGGTTGACTCCCGCTGGAGTATTGGCTTTTCTTTTGAAAGAAAAGTCATCAGCCCTATCTTCACTAGAAAGGATGGTTACATATAGATAACCAGTCCCAAAAATCTGTGTTATGCATTGAGTTAGTAGATAGTGGTAGGAGTGTTATCTATCTTCCAATGCTAAAAAAGTGTAGGTCTAAAATCGGCCATGCTAGTGTGACTATAGACCCACAAAAATTTGAATCTGAATATGATTATAAACAAACAATGAACTTAAACAATATATATATATATATATATATATATATATATATATATATATATATATATATATATCCATTTAATTTTATTGTTTGTTTACAATCATATTAAAAAATTCACCTTTTCGCTTGCCACTAGTCACACTAAAATGGCTGATTTTAGGCTTCAAGCTATTTTGTTAAGACTCCCTCCACTCCTACTACTAACTCAATGGTGTTATGTATAAGTGGATGTTAAAATTTAAATAAATAAACAAAAACACTTATGCTTATACTAATCAAATAGCCTAAATTTTAAGAAGGCAAACCTTCTCCTGTTAATATACACTTTTTTTCTATGGATTTGAATTATTCTATAAATATTTTGATTTATATTAGTTTATTATAATTAAGAGTGAATAATAGTCTTAATTTCACTTCAATTGTTTAATGAACTATGTACTAATAATTATGAATTGTATAATAATTAATCCAAATTTAAAGTTCATCATTAATGAGAATTTGGAAATAATGCATTACAAACAATTTAAGATTTAGATTTGGAAACTTGTAGATTATTTTATTTTTAATAATTCACTTGCTATATTTAACAGTGTGGAAAGAGATTTGCTGCTAAGGAAACTTTAAATAGACATGTGAGAATTCATACTGGGCATAAGCCCCATGCTTGCCAATATTGTGGAAAACGTTTCATTCAGTCATCGCAGTTGAGATCACATCTGTTTTACCATACGGGTCAATCAGGTATGTTGTCTAAATTGCATTCAAGTGTTGTTTTAATTAGGTACAATTCTGTTCCTGACAAATCAAAATCAAATGATTATCAGTAGGGAACGGATGCTATTGTATTTACATATTTTTTTCTGATTTGTAAATCGTAAGTGTTGATGTAATTCTGCAAGTTTTAAGTGATTTTAAAGCATTTAAGGAGTTTTTTATTGTGCATATTTTGTAAAAACTCCAAATTTTTACATATTCTGCGATAAATATATATTCTCGCTACTTATTTTGATATCTTTTTATTTTTTAAATGAAGAAATGAAGGGAAAACCGTGACAGAAAATAATACTTTACCCATTGAATCTAGCCCTCTGTGTCTTTTCTAATTCCAAAAACGAAGGGTGTCCCGCATTGAAATGTAATAACTTTAGGTGTTTATTTTGCACCTCATTTGTATTTCAGGGACACAGAAATGAGCATCTTATCTCAACATCTAGTAGAGGTATACAAACT
The DNA here is from genome assembly GCA_946811695.1 of Gonocerus acuteangulatus. Taxonomy (NCBI): domain Eukaryota; kingdom Metazoa; phylum Arthropoda; class Insecta; order Hemiptera; family Coreidae; genus Gonocerus; species Gonocerus acuteangulatus. The sequence continues at coordinate 51,529,757 of OX328126.1, forward strand.
TTTGCCTCTTTTCAAAACTATTGTTTTTTTATGAAAAACTATTTTCCGGATTTCTGATCAATTTATCATAAATAACGACCACATGTTTAGAATCTACATTAAATTTCCCCGGGTATTTTTAAAGAAACACCCGTTATTGATATATTACTAGCTATACTAAAAAATTAGTAAATTATATAGCATATAGTAAATTGAGAGCTATACTAAAAACCAAATAGATGTGAGATATTGATATTAGTGTTTTCTGAAATTATTCAATATTTTCTTAATCAGCTATTTGTAGATTTAGAGGTTTGCCTCCCCCTCAAAAGTTGCCTTAAAATGGTACCTCGTTTTTTTTTTTTTTTTTTTTTTTTTCTTTACGGCGCATCTACATCTAGGTCATTAGCGCCGAATTTCTCGTTGTTTTAGAAAAAAAAAAAAATTCAGTCTACTTTTTCTGATTTCTAAGTCAAAACCAATAAATTTGCTTTAGCGCGAAGAAGCCATTCTGAACACAGAATTTAATGATTATGGTGATGTCCCATCCTTCCCACACTTGATACACTCACTTTTTGGTCTGATTAAGGGTAGGGGGACACTTCGGAATCAAGGGTGAAAGGTTACAGAAGAAATAATTACACTTATTTATTCCTGGCGTCTTCCCGGGAAACCATCAACGAATTCATAAACATAGAATTATAAAATAGAATAGAATTAAAAATATAAATTTAGTAAAAGAAGACCCTCAAAGCATAAAAATATAATATCTGTATTTATTATGTTTACAATAATAAATACAGATATTTATTATTGTAAATAAACGTTTTGAATATATATAAAAAATATTTATATATACATTCGAAACGTAGATTAAAAAAATATCTTTAAATACAATAAAAGTTACAATAATTAACTAGTAAAGGCGCTGATGGATTCAGATGTTCCCCAATAAACCTCACTTATTACTAAAATTTATTAGTGGCTGTTTTAACCTTAAATTTTGTATGCATTGGTCTTAATGACAAAAATAATTCCAAGGTCATTAGGACCGAAAATTAACTATTATTTATTTGTTTGCAGTATTCCAGCCTGCTGAATTGTTTATTTGTGAACTATGTGGAAAGACTTTTAACCGACGTGCACGTTTGAATGAACACACTAAATTCATTCATCTTGGAGCTAAACCATTCGAGTGTGAACAGTGCAAGAAGACTTTCATTAGGAAAGAAGACCTTAATAGACACCTCATTATTCATTCAGGTGTAAAAGGTAACTATTCAAGCTTTTTAAATATTTTTTCATGTCCTATATTCCTAATTCTTCTTTGTTTTAGTAGATGTAGCGATATATTGTAACAAATTTTGCTTAATAACAGCCAAAACTAATGACAGAAAATACTTCCACAAACAATTAATACCTCTAATTATAATGTGCCCTTAATGGCCATCATTTTTGTTGCCTTGCAACAAATCACACTATTCAACGCCCAAAACTAATGATAGAAGTGCATTATGAAAATAAACAAAATTGGTCCATTAGGAGTGGGGCTTTAACACAAACAAAAAAGTTTCATGTATTATTTTTTAATATTCTGTGTACAATACTATATACAGAAAATGAATAGGATATAGGTCAAATTAAATGTTCTATTATACCACAAGAATTTTATTGGCTAAGCCACTTTCACGAACACAGTTCCTACCATCACTATCTTGTTATATTGGTATTGCCGGCTTGTACAGCCAATTTATGGGTGAGGACCAATTAGCGTAAAACTGATGATAGAAACGTGTTTCAGAGAGTGCCTTTACTGACTCAATACTATATAAAAAACAAACAAAGTGAACTAACCTGAATGAAGCCATGCTACTATAGACCCCTTTTATTTAATTAATTTGTTTTTAATTAGTAAAACTAGGCTTTTATTGTTTTTTTTTTTTTTTGTTTACTATTGCAGCTCACAAATGCCCCATCTGCGGCAAATCTTTTGCAATGAAATCATCTCTGAAAGTACATCTTCTTACTCACACTAAAGTAAGTAAATTGAAATAGAATTGTTTTAACTCTGTTGTGTAACTAACATTCTCAAATTTGAAAATTAATGAGCTATTTTTATTTGTATTCTAAAAATGCCATTACATTTTAGCCTCCAATTTACTTTGTATAATCAAAATTGTTATGGTTTTATTTATTTGGTTTTAGAGCTAGCAATTGAGTGTGGTATTAATTTTTACCTCATATAATTTAATATTAATTAATTATTTAGTATTAATTAATTTAAATTTTAACCGCCTATTTATTATTGACAGGAGACCCGGTAGCCGTGAGGGTTAAGGTATGAGCTCTTAACACTCCGTGCCAAAGGTCGTGGGTTCGATTCCCACTAGGGGCGGTGGCTTTTCTTTCAAAAAAAAGAAAAGGCATCATGGACGTTAAAATTTAAATAAATATTATTGACAACAAATTTTAGAACGAGTTATCTATAGGTTAGCACCCTTTTCTAGCCAGGATAGGGCTGATGCCTTTTCTTTTTTTGAAAGAAAAGCCACCACCCCTAGTGGGAATTGAACTCATGACCTTAGGCACGGATTGCATACACCTTAGCACTCACGGCCTCCAGGCCTCCGAATTTAGTATTAAAGGCTATGGAATGTTTAGTTGTGTTTGGTATGGAATTTGGTTTATAATTAGGCTTCCTAAATTTGTGTAATCTTGGAGTAGCTTCTACAGACACCTTGCCCCTAAAGTATATTGGGCTTCATTTAACAGGATTTCTTAATTTCATGTTAATTCTTCCAGTGGAGTCAGACTACATGTAGGTGACAAATTATGATATTTATTTGATGCTTGAATTTACTGTCATTTAAGGGTTTTGTGGCAACAGAAATTCAATTTGTTGAATCATTGTATGACTATTTGGGGAAACGTACTCTGCCAGTGAATTTAATATTAAATCATTATTAGGTTTAGATAGCAAAACTTGCCTGCTGGGATTTGTCGAACCAAGATATTCGGATTAACTTATTCAAGCGACATATAAATTAAATAGGGTACCAGATTTTGTATGAGCAAGTACACTAAATCAAGCTTCAAATAGATGTGAAAAGCCTATTAAATAGATATTTAAGTTTTTATGTGTCATGAAAGGATTAGAAATATGATCATTCATCTTGGTAGGAAGAGAGACATACCATACTGATGTAGCAGAATTAATATTCCTTATTGATATAGCAAAAGATACTCTTCTTATTATTGCTGATTCTTATTTTTATAAGTTGGACTAAGTTACAGAAGGTTAGTGAACATTGGTCTCTACAAAACATTTTGGAAATAATAATAAAAATAGGGTCTCCCCATGGTCTAGTGGCTAACACCTTGGATTCTTGTGCAGGAGCTGGGGGTTCGAGTCCTGCCTGTAGAAGGGATTTATCTCATTTCAGGGCCCGTTGAGAAAAAATCCCTGCTACATCATGGATGTTGGCACTAATGGCGAAGATGACATAATAATCTAATAATATTTTGCCTCTGTTTTAGGAACCACCAAGATCTTGTGATGAATGTGGGCGTGCTTTTATTAGACAAGATTGCCTTCTCAGACACATGAGAAATAAACACAGAGACATGCTTGAAGAAATCAGATCAGAAGCCGAGAAAAAGAAATTGCAACAGCAGTTACTTCAGGTATGGCTTAATATATATATTACCATTGTACTAAACCTTGAGTTCTAAAAGGACCTGTTTTATGCAATTATATTACTTTTGTTTGCTAGACAAAGGTATAAGGGTTCTTCTACTTCTTATATTTTTTTCTAATAAAATATTGTAGAATATTTAATATCTGTGCTAATGACCACCTAAAAAAAATAATATGAAGATGATGAAATATTTTTATAAAATTTATGTGAAAACAAGAACAAAATCTAACGAATATTTAATTTGATTAGGTTGCTGCTGAAGCTAGTCTCGTTGAAGGAATGGAGGATAGAGGAGAACTTGATGAGCGAGGGCTTACAGAAGCTGTTTCTGAACTTCTGGCTCTTCTTGTCGATGAAGCTACTTTGGTTGGTCTCGGATGGCCTGCCGAAGGAGTAGAATCCGTTCTGGAATCAGTAATCAAGAGATGTGGGCATGACCCTGCTCCTCGATCAACTCCATCTCATGAAAGGCTCAGACATAATGTTAAGCTCCTCTTCACGGTAGTTATAGATGATTCTGCTATTAAAGCACTTTTAAATAATCAGACTATTGATCAAGTGATTCTTCATGTCCTTAGACTTGCAAAATCATAAAAGACTTAAAGAATGCTTTTTCCTGTCTAAATATATTTTAGATTTTTGGTATATTGAGAGAGAAATAAGTACATTATTTAAAAGATTATTGGTCAAAAGAAGTTCTAAATTAATTTATTACTAAGATGAGAATGAATTATTATTATTAAGACTTTAAAAATTCTGGTCTTGGTATTACTTACTGATCTTAATTACCAACTACAATATCATTCAACTAAAATTATAGCTTTAAAAACTGGTGATTTTGATTCAGTGTGATATATCTGCTACATTTAACAAGATTATTTACGTATTAGACCATATGTATTGTTGTTACATATAAATGAAAACAAATTAATTAGAAGCAAGCCATTTTTTAAAATATTTTATTAAGGCCTTTCTAGAATTGAGGCATGGATTTTTATTACCTAATGCTAGTGGCAAGCAACATACATAACTTTCTTTAGGTGTGCACACAAATATACATTTATACTCTCAGAATAAATTAATTGCTCTTTGTTACAACCAGTCACTGAATTTTTGAGAATTAAAAAATAAAACCTGTTAAATTTTCTTTTCATATTTTTAGAAAAATTAGTGTAGAATATTTTGAAGGTAAAACCATGAAATAGTTTTATATTTTCTAAGTGTGGAGTAATGTAGTCAACCTTCAAAATCCACAAGTACTATCAAAAATTAAGTTTACAAAAACCTTTGAGAAATGGTTACTCAAATGATTGTGCATGCACAAGTTTTTATTGTAAGAATGTGTATTAAAATGCCTATGATGAAGTCTCTATAATATTCGACAACTCCTTAAAAAAAGTAAGTATAATGAGTTCAAATGTTTTCTCTTTTTAGATTTTAATAAATTAGCATTTTATTTTTGCCTCTAAACATTAAAAATACATTTCTTTTGTAATGTAATATAATTTATAAACATTTTTGTCACAGAAATATTTTAATTTAAATATTTATGTTAGGTTCCTTTTTAGCTGTCAAATCATTTCAAGGTTATTGCTTACTTTTTCTTTTTTCATTGGTTCTATTTTAGCATAGTATATTAAATTACTGTTTTCCATATTTCTAAGAGAAAAGTAGGTCTTATTCCAAGTTTTGCTTTATTTCTTCCAATTATTGTCATTTCACTGCAGTTATTGCTTTATATTTTATTAAAAGATAATAGTAATTATTCAATTCTGATAATACGTTTTTTATTGCTTAGTATTTAAGTTGTTAATTTGTTTTAAATTATAATTATAGTAACTGATTGTTTTGTGTATTTTGTTTTCTTTTTTACTCCTGCTAAAGTTCTTATTGCTTTATATATAGGCTTACTTTTCCTGTATATTTCTTGTGTCGCACATTTTTTTCTTTTTACAATCCAGGCTCCCATCACAATTGTCTTCCTGGATTTATTTATGTAATTATGTTCTGTTTTATTTTTTGCCGTATTACAAGTTCCAAATGTTTCTGTTCTTTTTCTCAATGTTTTGTTTTATCTTAAATATCATGGTTTTTACTCCTATTTTATTCCTCACATTCTTGAACAATTATTTTACAAGTTACAAGTTACTTGCACAAATTTGGGATTTTAGACAATTTTTCAAATTTAATTGAGTGATTTGATTTTTTTTTTCATTATTTGAGAAAACAACAGAAATAAATAAATAAATTGTAGGAAGTTATTTTTATTTATTTTGTGTATATAATCTTCTATTACTTCCAGAAAGTAGGAAACGGATAAAGAGGGATGGTTGCATTTATCAAGTTTCGTTTTGTTTAATTATATCTTATTTTATTTTTTATTTCTGCTTTCATTAGTATTGTATAAATCTTTTATTATAAAATGTATAAATCTATATTTTATTATCATTGAGATTTACAATTTTATTTATATATATTGGAGTAGAGAAATATATTATTGTACCATAAATTTAATATAATAAGAAATGTTTTGTATATTTACAAAGGACTTATTTTCGATAGTTTTAAAGATATTACCTGAATAGATTATATTATTTTCTGAATAAATTATTAATATATTTATGTCTTACTTTAATACCCATTGTTGAATTAATCACAATCAATCATTTCCATCTACTATTTGTTTTACTAATAATATTTTGTTAAAATGAAGTTTTATTTTCACTAACTAGACAATTTAACACATTATTTAGGGACTGGCATTCTGTAAAACAATTTCATCTGTAATATACAGGATTTCTCCTCGTTCTTACGTTAAAAATGTTCAATTTAAAAAAGTTTCTCTATTATTAATTTAATTTTGTTGTGGTTTTAGACTGAACAAAAAAGAATATTTGATTTAACAAATTACTTATATTTCTATATCTTATTCTAACATAATTTCATTTAATTAAATATATGCCAGGCAAAAGGTGAATAAAAATAAAAATAGAATTATGATGTCAATTCATTCATTAAAGTCAGCTCTACATGCTTCGCACCACTCTAGTATTCTTTTCAAAAATACTTACAGTAGTACTAATTTAGTATAATTATAAAATTTAATTGTAATCCCCCCCCCCTCTATTTTTCTGTAAATGAAAAATATTTTAATCATGAAAATTTCATTTGGAATGTAAATAAATACCATTTATTCATCTCTTGTAATCAATTGTACATTTACAATAACTGTTGTTGCTCATCTAGTATGTCTAAAAATCAATTTCCGGACATGCAACTGATGATGTCACTTCTGATACAGTTTTGCATAACCCGTGGCACAAAATCTGGAGACCACCAGCCATATTACCCTTTCATGTTTAAAACAAAATCGACCATCCAGGAGAAAATTAGTAATTTAAAATAAAATTCTCTTAGTTTTGGTCAATGAAAAAAATATTAATTGTTGTTTAGTAAATAGTTTATATTTTTATTTAAATAGACTGAGTCAATAGGCTGATTGACGCCATGTGCAGAAATAATAGGTGGCTTGATACGGGCATTGTAGGTGAAGCTCTGCTTAAATGCTGTAATAGTAGTATAATGAGTAATTGGAGTCTTGAAGAGACACCTAAAGGGGTGTGAAACATGATTTTAATAAATTAATTGACATTATAATTATAGTTTTATTTTTATTGACATTTTGCCTAGTATTATTTGATTTTGAAATATGTCTGCCATCTGTGAATAGGTTGGTTATGTTTTGTAGTAATATTGTGTATTTCATTAGTGTGAAAAGTCTGTCAGAGTTAGTTTCCTTGATGTATCAAAGGGTTGACAGTTAAGTCGCCGCAAGGTTATTAGCTTTCCTAGCCTCTTGAGCTACAGCTCCAATGGAAGTAAACAAAAATTACAGGTCAGTACTAATCTAAGCACGCAAATATGAGTAAGTAGGTACTTATGGTCCAATTATGAAGCGTACTTCCCTGGTTAGTGTGAGTGCTAGTAAGTGTAAACAGAGAAAATAGTCGAGGCATCTCGTGCTCATGTTCGCATGTCTATTTTAAACACCCCTCAAAGATGAGGAATAGTGTTTATTGCTTCTCATTTGTGTTATCAATAAATTATTTATTTAAATTTTTAACGTCCATTTATCTATAAATTAAAAATTAATAATAATAATTGGCAAATCTGGACTGTTACAGTAACTTTGAAGGTAGCCGAACTTCTCTCACCCATTTTGTAGGTCTGAGTACCAGCACTGCTGACAAGTGGAAGGATCAAGATCTTGATATTGTTTACTTTTAGTGAGGATCCATTCCTTCAATTTTCTTTTGTGAATCAGTCATTTACAAGTAATTTTGATCGCATTTCCAAGGTATTTAACAATATTAAACATATTTTTAAAAAAATTTGGCGCTAATAGCCAAATAGTTGATGCGCCGTTAAAAACGAAAAAAAAAAAATTAAAAAAAAATTATTTTGTCTCTTAATAACTTTACATATACAGATGTTATCTTCAAAGATCTTTCTCAGAATTCATTTCAGGGGGATTTACTCTGGATCTAAATTACTAATTTTCCTATACCGTCTATAATTTTTGTTATACTGCTACAGATCTCTGTAAATGTCGTGGGTATCTAAAGAGTATGGCTTGTAAAACTAAACTAAATCAGTCGACCTGTAAGGAGGGTTTACTCCCGACCTAAATTAATAATTTGCGCATAATGGTCGCAGTGCTTTGTCCACTTGAGCCAGACTAAAGGGTAGCAGTGTTTTTTTTTTTTTGTTTTGTTTTTTTCAGGAAAACACCCAATCATAATGCTGCAGCAGCCATTGCTGAGGGGATTGATAGCACAGGGTGGACAAATGTACCAGTATGTAAAATTTTTGGGCAAATGGCGATCCCTCCATTGTAAGTAGTCTTCTTGCAGCATGGAGGGATCTAAAGCAAGTAACTGTTTTTCTCCCATAGCTACTCGTGGGAACAAAATGTCCAAATCAAATAGAAAATCTAAAACCAATCCCTTGTTGGTTTCGACTTCCTTGGAGCAATCAAAGGAAAACATCAAGGCATGGGCGTATATAGGAAAAAAATTCGGGTGGGGGGGGGGTCTGGAACCATTTCCGGGGTATGGAATATTAACAATTTAAAACTTTGAATAGTTAGTTTATTTATTTGATTTCAGAGCCCGCAGCTGGGCGATTTGCTCTATAAACACGTAGGGTGCAAACAAAATAAAAGATCTTCTTCTTATGAGGCTCTACAGTCCAAGATGGACTTTGGCCTCCCGAACAATCTTTCTCCATTCTTCTCTATCCTGGACCTTTCTTCTCCAGTCAGCAACTCCAATTTTTCTGAGATCTTCCTCTAAGTCCTTTTGCCAGGTTTTCCTTGGACGTCCTCTCTTCCTCTTTCCTGGGAACAGTTCCCTTGTGACCTTCGACCTTCTTCACCATAAAAGATCTAAAAATCCAAATATTGAAACATTTAAAAGAAAGGCAAAAAGAATATATATATATATATATATATATATATATATATATATATATATATATATATATATATATATATAACATAAAAAGTCAGCTATAAAATTATAAACAAAAAGGTGGTAAATTTAATAAATTATTTTTAATAAACTAAAATTCGATCTTTTCAGTCTATTTTGTACAAATAAAATTTAATAAGTGGTGAACCATATTAAAATAAGTTGTTTGTTTCTAAATTTGCTCTTACATGTTTTTCTTTTTTAAAAAATGTAAAATAATGGATATGTGTGGGCTTACCATCTGTTAAAAGTTCGTACATATCATGTGGTATGTTCATGTTTTCTCGTTTCCTGCAGTCTGTTAGTAAGTGTTTTACTGGTAATATCTTATTGCATTCTGTACATAGTGGCATGTCTTGTTTTGTCGTCAAGATAGAGTGAGTTAGTAGTGTATGTCCAATTCAAAGTCTTGTAAGGACTATTTCTTCTCTCCCGTAGGTTTTATAGCTGGATTTCCATTTTGTTATGAATGGCTTAATCTCCGGAATAGTTAATTTAACTAAAACGCTATTACAACTAAAATAAAATATTTTTTATGAACTAAGTGATCTTATTTAATTTATTTTTAAGGGTTTTATGACACATTTTTACCATCAAATCAAAATTTCTGAAGCCCTCCCCCCTTATATACGCCTATCCATCAAGGATTACGTAGGAATACTCTAGTACCCATGGACACTGGCCACCTAACCTGAGTCATTATTGGAACTGGATAATGAGGTAGTAGATCTGGTTATAGGGGAAAATGACAAAACTAGATTTTTCTTGGGATTTTTGGATAAATTCGTAGCAAATATAAAGAATCTGTCCCGAAGCTTATTCGGTTTCCTACAAATAAGGTTCTTATGTGATTTTTTGGTAGAGTGATATCATTCCTAGAAATCGGTGTTTAAATAGATTATCTTCTCCTTAGAATACTATCAATTTCCTGTTGTGGTGCCCAAGATCTTGCTTCTCTTTGAGGTTTTATTTTACAATTTTAAGGGTATTTACACTTTTCAAGAAAGATTAAGACAAAACATTATTGGTTGCTATTCTAAGTTTTTGTTTTGTTTTTGTGTGTTTCAGTTCTTGTACCTAGTTTCATACTAGGCGTAAGAACTAAAACACGTTCAGATGACTCAGTCATGTGCGTATATAAGGGGAGGCTGCAGCCCCCCTCCCTCCGCCGAAATATTGTTTTGAGGAGATCTTTTCGTGTAAAGAAAAGCCTGTAAAAACGAAAAACGTCTTCAATATTTACCCTGGTTTACTAACTGCCCAGAAGAGCTCAAAACTCTCCATTTTACACTGAAACATTTAAAATTTTTCCTACTCCCAAAATCCCCCGGACTAGGAAATTTCTTGTTTCAGAACCTATATATAACGAAAATAACAATGGTTCAAAGGTTTCAGATTTGTATAAATATTTGTCTGATCGCTCTGTCACACGCTCACACAATCTTTCGTGCCAACGGCCATAGCCACGATGATTGGTTCTCGTAGATCACCGAAGTTAAGCAACGTCGGGCGTGGTCAGAACCTGAATGGGTGGCCGACCACGTGCTGTTGCTATTATAAAAGGGTGGCAACCTGTAGATAGCCCGGCGTTAAGCCTAAATGTTGATACGGATATAACACACACACACAAAAAATAAAATCTTATGTCTATTTTGAAATGCCAAGTTGGTTAACCAGCAGAATCTGCCAACACGAATTCCGTTTCATCGGCGAAATTCGCGCGACAAAAATCGATTCGCTTAGGATTTTTTGTTTATAGACTTGTAGGTACACTTTTTATAGATTCTAAAACAGGAAAACGAATGAAACTATTTGCAAGGCGATATCTCTAACCGTTTTTGAGAATAGTGGAAAATAATTTTTTTCTAATTAATTTCTAAGTGGTACTTAAAATGTTAAATTCTCTTGAAATATTTTCTACATGTTTGAGATTCGTCCAAACAAAGACGTTTAAAGTTTGGTTACTTTTGGGCGGCGCTAATGGCCTAGTTGTCGAAGCGCCATAAAAAAAAAACAAAAAACCCTTTTGGAGTTGAGGAATATAAAAAAAATGTTATTAACAGGAATCCTGGTAAGTGGAAGGTGGCCATTCGAAATCTTGCGAAATGTTCTACAAAAAAGGTTCTCAAGCAATATTTTATTAGACGAAGTCATTCGGAGAAATAAGTTTAAAACTTTGAAGTGGTTGGTTTTGTTTAGTTAAACGAGTATTTTAATAAAACAAGGTAAGAAAATAAGAAACATATTTGCATTAGCGAACTTTGTGAAGTCGGAAGATGTAATTTCCGCTTCGGATACTGTCAGTTTTCTTTAGTGGAGCCTGGAAACTTGCTTCTCTGATTTTATATTTCACCAAAAATTAAAACAAAATAATAACAGCTTCAATTCCTTTACAAATGTCACCAGGGATGTCACTGCGCTTTGATGGCGCAGTTCCTACGGCTTTGGAAGCTAAATAACGCTCTCTCCACTATCTGAGAACTCTTTGGACCCAACTCCCTTAGTTACCTGAAGAAGGTTACTTCAATGTAGTTTACAAACAAACCGGGTATCGTAGAATTTGTTGTTTATTTAAGAGAATTAATCACTGGCGATTCTTGTGATTTTTACTGAGGCGTTTCTCCTTTTTTTTTTGCGGTTCTATGACTATCTGTTAATTAACGTCGCTGCCTACTTGTGAATCAACATTCTATAGAAGCAATGATCTATATTTGAATAAAGTTACTTCTTAGCCATGTCTTATGAAAAGGTTTATTTTCAAAATATGTATTACTAATTAGTTTTAACTAAATTTATTTTTCAATTTTTGAACTCCAAAGTAATTTCCCTTTAAACAAAACAAACCTTTTTAGCTCTTAATAAAACTCAATTAACAATTTATTTTATTAATAAAGAAACTTAAATAAAGTAAACATATATATCTGTTTAGTGTTTTTAAATTTTGAATATCCTTTTACTTTTATCTGCCTATTACTGGCAAACCTGTTGTCCACTGTGTTGATTATCATAAACATGATGGATGATAAATATTGGCATTCAATGATTGTATTTTTCCATGGATTAAAGTAAAATCGATTTTTTTTTTAATATTCTTTCAAAAATGTCACCATGGCCTTCCTGAAACTAATGTATGTCAAATGTTTCAAATTGAAAATGTTCTCTTTTACTGAAGAGAAAGTAATTCACAGACACATCTTCTATCATTCACTCTCTAAATATTTTTTCTATTCACAAAATATAAATTTATATAAGTTTGCTATGTTTTATTACTCTCTAAGAGAAATTGAGGCACTTCTACAGTAAAAATGGACTTTCCAGTTTACATACTTTTTTACATTTTGAAAAAAATAACTAATTAGTTTAAGAACTAATGATCTGTACAATTTTGTTATAGGAATTATTTAGATTAGATCAGCCACATGGAGATGGTGAACTGTATTTTGCCTGGCAAAAGGGTAGTGGAATTTACTTGACTACTGTGGGAAATGATTATTCTGTAAATATATATAACAGGCAGGGGAAGATTCAAGAGAAGATCAAACTGCCAGGGTAATTTTTAAATTACCTACAAGTTATGACTTATAGCAGTTAACATTTTCCTTTAATTGGCAGAATTTATATGATGGTTTTAATATTTTCAGACAATGTACTGGCTTTGGTTGGGACAGTGATGGTGACCTCCTAGGTATGATTAGTGACGGTTCATTCATGATTATGTTGTGGGACTCAAATACTGGGAAGAAACATTCAATTGAAACAGGCCTAAGAGAAACGTTAACTGTTATTGCTTGGTCAAAATCTGAACCTGTTGTTGCTATTGGAAGTGTAAGAGGAAATCTCTGCATTTATAACCACAGGACATCTAAGTAATAAAATTTTGCAACATCTTTGTAGTTTCAGTATAATAGCTTCGAAGTTAATAAATTAGTACACTTAATGTGTTAATATCTCATTTATCGATTGATTATGATCTAAAAATGTCCTACAATGATCATTTAGGTTTAAGTTGTCAAATCTTACATCAGGGACAGTGACTTCTCTCTGCTCATATTATTAGGCAAGTTAATTTCATTGAATGGAGCCATGGCCTCAAAAAGATGGAATAGCGATATATTTATCTGACAATTATTGCCATATAAGGCTCAGGCTTGGAACCCATACTATTCTTTAAATGCATTAAACCACGGTATAATACCAATGTACCCAGGAAAGTATGAGCCATCGGTGACTAAATTTTCAAATGTTTTTTTCTAGAAGAATTAACTCGCCGGACTGTGATTATAACTCAGCATCTTCCATTTTATGCTTGGATATATTGCCAATTATGATAACTGGTCTCACATCACAGCATGAGAAGTTAATTCATCCAATGGAGCCTAGTCGCCTAATAAACGGCTCAGTGTCAATTGGTTCTTATGTGATAATAACATTGTCTTGCTTCAGATAAAAATGGTGCTCAGCCAACCATCTGAGGCTTTGGCTCTATTTATTTATTTTTGAGGCGTGCCAACCTTATGGTCATTAACGCCAGTGAGGAATATTAGGTCTATGAGGGAAGGACACTGGCGATCCAGCGGAGACGGGAAGAGAAGGACCCGGAGGCCCAGCCCGACAACCCTTAGTTGGCTCTATTGGACAAATTAACTTTACATGCTGTGATATAGTGTAATACTACACTCCTGACCGTAAAACGAGAGAATCTAGCCCAAATCCTAGCCTGACAACTTAATTCTTCTAAAAAATAAAAATTTGAAAGTACAAATTTAAGTCACATAGCCCAATCTTATCACTCACTACTTTAATTAACCCTAACATAAAAATAATTACAAAGAATTTACAATTTTTTTTTTTTTTTAACTTTCAGACGGATTCCTGTGCTGGGTAAACACAATCGAAGGATAGTGACAGCATCATGGGGGCCAAACAGTTTACTTGCTTTAGGTGCAGAAGACAAAACTATTACTATAAATAACAATTTAGGTGATACTCTCCGTACTGTTCCTCTACGAGCGGAACCTTCTGCTATCCAATTTGCCACAATGAAAAACATCAGTGATGATCGATCATCCCCTGATACTGCTGTGAGTTTTTGTTTTTATGTTTTTTTTTTGTTTTGTTTTTTAACTGAATTGACCTATACTCACAGACTGCAAAAGACAGTATGGCTTAAACGTCCTATACAACATGTCCGAATTTTTCACCGAAGGTAGCCAGGCAGAATCTTAACATAGAAACAAAGTACTAGATTATCTCATAAGAAGGTCTTGAAGACATTGTAATGATACTAAATTTTTGTTCAAAGAATAAGGGCATATTCATTATAGTATAAAGTTAAAATTAATTTTAATAATTTTTATTTTATTATTATTATTTGTAAAGCTCCCAGAGTGGAAGACACTAAGTAGAGATGGGTTATTTCACATTCTGCTTTTTATTTGTCCACCAGTTTTTCCCATTCTTTGAGATTTAATTTTACTTTCTTTGCTCAATTTTGTTTTGGTTCTCAGGGTTTTTGCCGCTGGTTTAACCTCCAGTTTTTCAACTTGTATTCTTAAATTGTTTCTTGTATATATTTCTTCTTTGGTGATTTTGGCTAATTCCAAGTATTTCTTTAACATTGTGGATCCATTAACGAGGGAGTCTATGTATTTTACTATTATTTTATTTATAATTTAAATTATAATAAGTGAATCCTGTTTTCATGTAATGCAATATATAACAAACTCATGGTTCGAAGATGTATTTCAATGTGTCAATTGTCTATATGAAGCACAACAACCTCTATATGAAGCACAACAACCTCTATATGAAGCACAACAACCTCTATATGAAGCACATATAAAAAAGTCCGTCTCGCAGGAACTGCATAATCTTAGCGCGGTTCCGTTCATATCCCTAGTCTAATTTGGAAAGATTAAAATAGAAGCAGTTATTATTTTGGTTCCACCAGTCTTTTTTTTTTTTAATTAATTATTATAATGGCATGTCAACCCTTAAGGCCACTAACGCCATTCCTGTGTGTAGTAAAGTCTTGAAAGGTCATGATTTACAATCTTACCTGGAAGGGTCGGCTAACACTAGGTCCCGCTAGTTACAAGGTCTTGGAATCTTGGAAATCTATATTTCTAACAATAAATTGTTTTTGTTATTTTACTTAACCAGTTTTATTGTCAAATACATTATCCAACTATAAGCAATTAAAAAATAACAAGGAATAAAACAGACAAAAAGAACCGTTCGAATAAACGAAATCAATTAATTTAAAGTTTTAAGCACTTATTTCTCTGATTGACATCGCCTGATTAAAACTTTCTTCAGAACCTTTTTTGTAGAGCATTTAGTAAGCTTTCGAATGGTAATCTTACGCTTCACAAGATTGTCAACGGTTTTCGAGATACTAACAAAAGTATACAAAGTTACCAAAACTTTTTTTGTCTGTTAATAAAATATTTTATTCTAACCCTTCCTTTACTCAAAATGTAACAAAAATTTCAACTTATTAGTGTTGATAAAAATTCGAACATGCAGAAAATGTTTCAACTGAATCCCATGATTCTAAGTACCCAAACCAAAAACGGTATTCAAAAACTACCACCATGAAACCATGAAAATGGTTTCATTCGTTTTCCTAACCCAAGAAGCATATAAAACGAGTACTTACAAGTTTATGAACTCAAAAACGTAAGCGTTACGATTTTTTTTGCGCGAATTTCGCCCCAAACGCCATCTTCCAGTAGGCGGATTTTGCTGGTTAACGAACTTGACCTTTCAAATTAGACGAAAGATTTTTACCAAATTTCATCAAAATCGGACAATTCGTCTGGGAGCTACAAAGCGAACAGACAAATATATATATATATTTTTTTTTTTATTTAACCACTATCATTTTCGGTCTCTATGGGTTCTGAAACGCAAAATTTTCTAGTCGGCACTTCCGGATTGCGTCATGAGATCAGCCTTATAAGCGGGGTTCCTCCCTATGGGGGAGGGAGGAACCGTGCTAAAATGTGAATTGATACGTTGTTTCCCCTCCTCTATTTGTTTGTATAAGAAATATTTAATATTTTTTTTGCATGAAATCAATAAAAACTGATACATTAATTCTTTTGTCAACCACTTTATTGAAATGATTTTACTCTACATGGATAATGCTCTTAATATACCTCCTCTTTATTTATTTGATTTGTTATTTTTGTATTTTCTTTTTTTTTTTAGGTTAGTGTCATTCTAGGAAGAAAAGTGCTCTTCATTTACAAAATTGAAGATCCAGATAATCCTGTTGAATTAGCATTCCAAGCAGCTTATGGTAACATCGTAGCTTATGAATGGTATGTTAGTGTTTTATTTTATTTTTGTACGTCGCACCGACATCTGGGCCATTAGCGCCATGGTGTGTTAGTGTTAGTTATTATGTTGTTAGACAAATATTTTAAGTGGTGATATTATTGTGGAACTACGTTCCAATTCCAATTCCAATTTGGGCATTTGGTTAATCTTATATTTTAAATTACAAATTAAAAAAATATTGAATAAATATTGATAGGTTTTCAAATTAATTATGATTGGGATCTTATCGATTTTAAATTCAAAGGTGTGCCTGACTAAACACTGTTTTTTTTTTTTTTTTTTTTTTTTTTTGTGGCATTCACCCAAACAAAATAGTAGTGAAGACAGTTTTACATTAATAGGCTTACAGATACACTTAAAAATAGCCTATTTAATGTTTTATGAGAATGCTGTCGCTCAATGTCAGCTACCACTCAGATTAGTCTATTAATTAACTAGGTATTTTGATGTGGAAATTAATTGAAAATACATTCAAGGCAATATCTTTCTTGAAATGAATAACTTGATTCCTTGTTTAAGGTATTTAAAAAACATCACACTGACTTTAAACTGTTTTCATGTGTGCTATGTTCATGAAAACTTAAATTTTGGTTAAGTACCAGAAAAAAAAAAAAAAAAACTTTCACTTACTGGAGCTTTCTTGGGTAGAAAGAAAGTAAACAGAATGCTGTCAGATAGCTGGGGATGTCACATTTTGGAAGTGTTGGGCTCTCCTCTTAAATAAATACGTATGCAGAACAACTTCAACATTTAAGTTTTAAATAAAAATTTGAGAAATACCATCTTTAGTTATGTTTTTTATTTAGGTTTGGTGACGGGTCTATTGTCCTTGGATTCAGTGCAGGCTATTTTATTTCTGTTTCAACAAAACCTCGAGAACTTGGGCAGGAGTTATACCACATTAAGAACCACCATGGAAAGCTTACATATTTATCCATATCGACACCCTTGTCAAAGATGGCAACTTGCGGTGACAACTCGTGAGTACTAATTTTATTAGGCCATAAATAATAGTCGCAAAATTGCTCAAATCATAATATTGAATCAGTATGATATTTTTTTTTTTTTAAAGAGGGGGGAAACTATTTTTTGATAAAAGTGAAAAACAGAACCTCCACAGACAATAGTTTTATTAATCCCCCAAAGTCTCCTTTCGAAGCTGTCTCATCTTTGTTGTTTAAATACTTTGCCTCTGGACTCTAGCGATTCTCTTAGCAAACTCCTGGAGGAAGGGGTGCTGTGGATGAAACCTTAAGGCTCTGAAGATGTTATAGTTTAGAATCGTGAATGTTTAATAAAACTCTTGTCTGTGAAAGTGGCCTGCTTTTTACATCCTCATCTTGATGGTTAGCCCCCACCAACTAATCCATTACATTACAATAGTGAAAAAAGCTTGTTATGCTGGAGCTGCATAACTAATTACATTTCTGCAAGTTGGTTAGTTTTGACTTTCCTGAAGAAGGTGCTTAAAAAAACTATATAAACACAAAATAATCATAAAGTTTAATTAATTTAATGAGTTTTTCTTATTTAATTAATTTAATTGATACCTTAAAGGAGAAAATCAGGCGGCCCGAGCATAGTACTTACCACACTATCTCCCTAGTGTGCCGTATGATCAAGAATCAGATAAATCTACAGTATCTGCCCCTTGTGGCATGTTACGGGACTGTTTTATACTTTAACAAGGTCATTTTCGATGTATGGTAGTTAAGATCGATGAAGATTGAAGAAATTTTTTATAAGTTCTTTCATGAGTGTAACCGTAATAGCTATATTCCTTCAGGAAGTAGTAAAAATATTCTTTTAATTTCTAAAACAAATCATTTTATATAAATTTATTTATGATTTAATTATCTAATGACAAAATTAAGGTTTCACTAGTCTTAGTTACTTTGACTTTAGAGTAAAAATCCATGAGTTGATGTCCCTCAATGAAACAACTGCTGTTATAACTATGGCCGGTGAAGAAATAGAACGCATTGGCTGGAGTGAAGATGGGCAGCTTTTATGTGTGGTAACTGCAAGTGGGTCTGCAGCTATCTATGTTTCTCGTCTGCCCAAGATTGCTGTATCTCATGGTGACATTACCGCTGCGCTAACTTCTCTTTGTCATGTCACCATCTCACTCATACAGGTATTTAAATTTCTATTGCACCATGGTTACTTTGTCAAACTCCCTTTTTTATCTAAAAAACTAGAGTTGTTTATTGGCAATGTTTTGAGAGATTCAATCGGGTCCTAATCGCCTAGATGCAGATGTGCCATTTATTTGAAATCTTGATTATAAAAAACAAAATGTTTGATAAAAAAAAATGCTTTTAGAGTATTACAAATTTGGATATTTTGAAGTGCAGATTTCTTACTCAATCCAAACTTATTTTTTTTTTTAAGGATACAGGAAAAAGATTAGAAACGACATTAAGAACAGATGTTGAACCAAGTATCATTGGAGTTGGGCCCTATCATGTAGTTGTCGGTAAGCAGTTTATGTTCATTTATTTATTTTTTCTAGTAGCTTTTATTATGTATTCAACTTATTAGAAGTAATTGAATTTCACTCAATGCAAAAAAATAACCTCAGCCAGATATGAGCATATTCGTATTTCGTAAATATGAATATATTCACAACCAAACACACATGTTATGTGTGACTATATTCACACTGTAAATATGAACATATTCATATTTACAAAAATTAGTTAGGCTTCAGATAAAGATGACATTGTAGGGGCGCTCGCTAAGGACAACACTGAAGGCATATTAGTGACATTGCAGTCAGTCTGTATCTAGCGCTCACTGCCTTGGCAGCTACCACTTGCTGCCTAGGCAGTGACCGAATTCATCGGACTCTGCTGTGCTTCAATGTTTATTTCCTGTAAATTAGCCACATGCATCTAAGACTGAACTATGCCATCTATCTGAAGCTTTAACTCCTTATGATGAACTAACTTGCCATGCTCTAGCATCAAGCCTGTTAGCATAATTGACAGCACACCTGAGCATAAAACTGGAGGATCTGGGTTCGAATCAGTCTGAAAAGTTAGTTTTTCCACAAAAAAAAAAAAAAAAACTCAAGTCGCTGATGGTTTTACTGATCAGTGTATTATTCAGTTCTTTAATACATTTCAATCCAAGTATGGGTATACATGTATTTTTCAACCTCATACTGCCAGCAAAGATGGGGCTTTCCTCGCCTTTGTCCTCCTCTAGGCTTACCATACTGGAGTTTCCAGGGAAGTCATATAGGTTCCATCCTTTCAACATGGCCAAGCCATCGGCCGCCCTATCTTTATGTGAGCAACTATGTGCTGCTCTCCATAAAGAACAGTTGGTCTACTGCTCACCCACCTTTACAGGCTCATAAATCCGCCACAGAACCTTTCACTCCCAAACTCTCAGCATACACAACATACACTCTGAAGTAAGGGTCTATGCCTCGCTGGGTCTAAGGATACTCCTATATACCAGTGCCTTTTCGTTTCTAAACAGCCTTGAGGACTCTCTGCAGTCCAAACAAACATCTGTTTCCAGTAACAATCCTCACCTTTATGTATGGTTTTATTTCGTTATTTTCAGTCAGCTTGCTACCAAGATATTTGAATTCTTTGGATATGTCCTGTGTACTCCATTCTGCATGCAATGGAGAAAGTATCGAGACCATTTCCGGTGTATGGAATACTAAGAATTTAGATCTTGGAAGAGTTTTAGCCAACTTAAACGCTATTACACCAAAAATAGAATATGTTTTATGAACTAAATGATCTTATTTAATTTATTTTTAAGGGTTTTATGAAATTTTTACCAATCAAATCATCATTTTGGAAGGGGCTGCAGCCCCCTCAGTCCCCCCTTATTTACGCCCATGGTAATACGCTTCCCACGCGTTACAATAACGTCCCACGGCTCTGGTTTACTTTGGTACATATTGATAAGTTCTATAACTTCAACTTTTAACAAGTATTTTTTATCCCCCATATTAGAAGAGAAAAGTAGAAGAACTGGTAAAACTCCAGCGATAAATCAAATAGTTCTGTTGCAACTAGCAAATAATCAGTGTTTACATCAGTTGGTATAGAAGTATCGACAATACAGCTAGTAACCAAGATATTTATCCCTGACATTTATTCTTCTCTTTAGAATCAGTGTTTACACCTGTTGGTATAGAACTGTAGCTCGTGATAGAAATATATATATCAGACAGAAATTGATCATGGTTTACATTAGTCAGAATTTCTCTCTGATATAAATATCCTGCAATAACTATCAGGTGTAAACGCACCCTTACCTGGGTATAAAATGGAAGAATCTGGATTATCTAAAAGTAGAGATTTGAAAACAGAAGTTCACTTTATACTCCATTCATTCATAGTCTCCTAATATAAATTTCACTATTCTGACTTATGTTGTATCTGTTAACTTACATAAATGATTTGTAGGTATGAACAATCGAACGTGGGTCTATGACCTTGCTGCTGGAGGCCTTCTCAAGTCAACACCAACTTATTTGTGTGACAAACAATATCCTGCAAATGTTTTATCTCTTTCACTTAATACAGAATATACTTCTGCATTAGCTGCTGGAAGGCTTCATCTTCATTACGTCAGTATATTTACTTATATGTTACTCTCTGTATTCATAGTGAAAAATTCACATTAATATTTTCTATTCGATTGGGCAAATATTTTTGTAAAGAAAATAACCAGAAGTTATTTAGAAAATGAGATGTTGGAAATCCTTCTGCTAATTGTATTTGTGGTAAATAGGTTAGTAAGTAGTATTATTTAATCTCAGCATTTTCCAAAAGTATACATTTACATTTTTAGTAAAAAACCCCTATCTGTTAAAACCTGACCAATTTTAATATATTTATGCTTGTTATTTAAAATGTTTACCTTGCTCTCACAAGCAACTCACTAAGGTCTTTTCGTGTAAATGACCTTGGAAGTGAAATTTATTTATCCGTTTTTATTTTTTTAGACAGAAAAAATTGATAGAGATGGAGACAGAGATGAAGAAAGAGAATCTAAAACTTTTCCAGAGCCTGGAGAACAAATGACTATTACTTCTCATGCTCTTACTACAGATTTCTTAATTTATTCTTCAGATGTAAGATTCTGTCATTATATTAAATTTTGATTAAGTAACCCATTTCACTATACAGGATGTCCCACATTGAGATGTCATAATTTTAAGGGTTTATTCTGCACCTAATTTGTAGTTCAGGGACGCAGAAATGACCGTTCTATCTCAACATGTAGCAGAGCTATTCAAACTTCTGTATATTTTCAAAACTATTGGGTTTTCTTATGAAAAACTGTGTTTTCCGGATTTCTGGTCTATGTATCGTAAACGGCGACCACATTTTTAGAATCTACATTACATTTCCAATAAGAAACACCCGTTATTGAAATGTTGTCATGTAAATTAGGAGCTACACTAAGAGCCATATAGATGAGAAATATTTTTATTAGGGTTTTCTTAACTCATTCAATATTTTCTTAATCAGCTATTTGTAGACTTAGAGGTTTGCCTCCGCCTCAAAAGTATTTAATAAGCTTTAAAATGGTACCCTGTTGTTTTAAAAACAAAAATTATTTAAGTCTATTTTTTTTCTGATTTCTAAGTCATTACCAACACATTATTTAATTTCACGCGAATATGGTGATGTCCAATCCTTCTCACACTAGGTACACACACTTTTTACTCTGTTTAAGGATTAGGGGACACCTTGGAAAGAGTGAAAGATGACAGAAGGACGTTTTGGAAATAATCACAATTATTGTTAACATAATAAACAAAGATGTTATATTTTTATGCTTTGAGGGTCTTGTTTTATGAAATTTCTATTTTTAAGAGTAGTATAATAGTCTTCATTTAAATCTATTTTTTTTGCTTTATATTTGCAGGAGAGAGTTTTTTTCAATACAATTTTTAATGATTCTAATGAATAACCCAGTTACTTATAAGCAATAACTTATAAGCAGAAATTTTAGCGTCTAATTTTATTAAATAGACTAGAATTAAAATTAGAAATTTAATAAAACAAGACCCTCAAAGCATAAAAATATAACATCTGTATTTATTATGTTAACAATAATTGTGATTATTTCCAAAATGTTCTTCTGTCATCTTTCACTCTTTCCAAGGTGTCCCCTAATTCTTAATCAGAGCAAAAAGTGTGTTTACCTAATGTTGGAAGGATGGGACATCACCATATTCGCCTGAAATTAAATAATGTATTCGTAATCTTTTCTTCACACTAAAGCAAATGTATTGGTTTTGACTTAGAAATCAGAAAAAAATTGTCTTAAATAATTTTTGTTTTTAAAACAACAGGGTACCATTTTAAAGCTTATTAAATAAGGCAACTTTTGAGGCGGAGGCAAACCTCTAAGTCTACAAATAGCTGATTAAGAAAATATTGATTGAGTTAAGAAAACCCTAATAAAAATATTTCTCATCTATATGGCTCTTAGTGTAGCTCCTAATTTACATGACAACATTTCAATATTGGGTGTTTCTTATTGGAAATGTAATGTAGATTCTAAAAATGTGGTCGCCGTTTACGATACATAGACCAGAAATCCGGAAAACACAGTTTTTCATAAGAAAACCCAATAGTTTTGAAAATATACAAATGTTTGAATAGCTCTGCTACATGTTGAGATTGGACGCTCATTTCTGTGTCCCTGAACTACAAATGAGGTGCAGAGTAAACCCTAAAAATTATGACATCTCAATGTGGGGCACCCTGTATATTGATTTTTATTAAATATTCTCCATTTTCATGCCAATCTCTTTTATTCCCCCAGTTGACTCGTTGTGAGATTGGACTTGAGACCCCTGAACAAAATAAGTCCCTGAGTTGGTTCAAGTGAATTTACAAAACATCTTGGGGCGAATAAAGGAGATTGTCATGGAAATAGGGAGTCTTGATTTGACCTCTCGACAAATTATGTATAATCGATTCTATTTTTTATTTTTTTTAGTTGGGTGACATTAGACTTTTTGGTTTGGATGATTGGATTCAACTTACTGAATATAAGCACAATTCACCAATACGTTCGTTGTATCCTGATACAACTGGAACTCGAATAATTCTGGTGGATGCAAAAATGGATGGATATCTTTACACTCCAGTAAGTAATGTTTAAGTAGTCTGTTAATGACAAAATCGACAAATAAGTAATCTCTGCAACCTATTCGAACATTCTCCATCCATTCAAAACATCCCGCTCATGTAAATTCACAACTTCTTGCTTAAATAAAACCTTTCAAACCTACCTGCCGCCTATTATCTCCTCACTTTTAAGAAGCCTCTCTCCACACCCCTGTCATCTTAGACCAGCTATTCTTAATGGGTGTCTAAACAATCCCCCTCTCTCCTCCTCCAACTTAACCCAATACCCCAGATACAGAAATGATTGCACGCTCTTGAGGCATAGTTCTCCTTCTTCTCATCGGTAAGCTACTTATCATCCATCCCGTATTTATTCATGTAGTGCCTATTTTTATGTTACCCATATTTTAAGTGTTAAATCAGTATTCATCTGCCTTTAATTTAATCTCTGACTGTAACACACATTTACCACATGTACCATCTCTGAATAATGTTTTAGCACTTTCCTCCGAAGGAAAGTAGCTATTAAGGTTGCACTCATGACAGAATTTTTGAAAAATTTCTTCAAATCTTTATCGATCCTACCTAGTAGATACTGAAAATGACCCCCGTTAAAATTTATATATATATATATATATATATATATATATATATATATATATATATATATATGTGTGTGTGTGTGTGTGTGTTAACAAGATAGCAGCCAGAGTTTTTGTTTTTTCATCATGAAACTTGGTATATAGCATTCAATTAGCAAACGATTGAACGAGTTCGTTAACAACCAAATTCGGTCCACCGGAAGGGGGGGTTTACCCTGGACCCAAAACACTAATTTGACCATGCCAGCCATAATATTTGTTATATTTCAACAAAACTTGGTATTCGTAGTGGTAATCTAAAGAGAAAATTGAGATGTAAAAATAAACTAAATCGGTTCATTAGAAGGGGGGGTTTACTTCGGACCCACAATTCCTATTCGCCACTACCAGCCGTGATTTTTGTTATATTTCGACAAAACTCGGTGTTCGTAGAGGTAATCTACAGGTAAAAATGTGATGTAAAAATAAACTAAATTGGTTCATTAGGAGGGGGGGTTTATTCCAGACCCAAATTACTAATATACTCATACCGGTCGTAATTTCTGCTGTATTGTAACAAAACGTGGTATACGTCGTGGGTAACTCACGAGAAAGAAGTGTTGTAAAAATGAGCTAAATTGGTCAATCGGAAAGGGGGGTTTACTTTGTAATATATTTCAATAGAATAGCCCGCCAGTCGTAGGTTCGCATGGCCGCCGCAAGGAGCGCTTTCTACTACTACAGGGACTGTATCCTGTTCCTGTGTCAAGATCAAAAGACAAAAATATGAATTTTTTTGTATTTATTAAGTAGTGTAGTAGGTACCATGTGTAAACATAGCTCTCGAAGCAAATTAATTACAAAATTAATAATTGAACAGTTACTCATTACAAAATTAAAAGAGAACTATTCATGTTTTTATTTTATTTATGTAGGATATTTTAAGCAAATTGTTCTGGAAACCAGTCTACACTACCCAAATTCTGAGGAAAGTGCTTAGTTATGCAGCTTCTGCGTGACGGGCTTTTTCCTTTTATATGTGAATTAGTATTAACTTTGTTCTTCCTTGTTTGTCCCTGATGAAGGCTTGAATTTCAAGCTGAAAGGTCGGCAAAAATAAAACTCATTTTATTTTTAAAAATGTAGTTTTATTAAGGTGCCACACGGCCGAACCCTACAATATCTACCTTTGCAATCTCAATGGTCAACAATCTCCTCTCGAGGAACAGTTCATTTAATTTTTTTTGTTGCCCAACTGACGCAAAAATCCTTTTAAAAAATTATTTTCTATCAAATATGTACTTTTGTTTGTTATTTTTAAATAAACAATATCAAAACGATAAGAATAGTAATAAAAATAGTGCCCCTCATAAAGTTACATTTTAGTTTTGAATGTGATTCAAGCCAACTTCTACTCATACAAAATCAAATATAAAAATTATCTATATTATTAACATAGTGATTAATATTAAAATTTGTTTTTGTATTTAATTTATACTTGTTACTCTCATTAAAAAAATATATGAAAACTTGCACACTATTTATTTGTTTATATTCATTATTCTTGGTGGAGATGGAGATAGTTAGCCGTTGCAGAGATACGAAGACAAGGTATAGTTGAGATTCGGCTAGGAGAAAAAAACGTCAGACTTTCAGGAAGAAATCTGTATTTGAACGTTTTGGCTGCACATTGGCAGCCTTCTTCAGCTAAAAAAATACATACAAATTATAAGTAAAAAACTGGCAGAAATGAGCATAGTAGAAATAAGCGTAAATACTGGCAGAAATAAGCGTAGTTACTACGCTCATTTCTGCCAGTTTTTTTACTTATAATTTGTATGTATTTTTTTAGCTGAAGAAGGCTGCCAATGTGCAGCCGAAACTTCCAAATACAGATTTCTTCCTGAAAGTCTGACAATTTTTTCTCCTAGCCGAATCCCAACTATATCTTGTCTTCGTTTCATTACTCTTGTTTTGACGTTAATGGTCTATAGCCTGTTCAGTTAGATAGAATAGTTCTCATCCTGCATGTGGGAAATATTTTAGTCTTAGCTTTGGCTAGAAATTGATAAATATTTGACATTATTTCCTTTGTCTAATCTCAAAGCCTTCCCTAGTCTTAAACGATACATAATCATTTTTTATAATGTTTCACGTATCATGTTGATCCTTGAAATGGGATATTGCAAATGTTGGAACCATCGGGAATATTTCTCTTAAACCTACGAGCTTGCGAAATTAAAATTTTCCATCTATCTGAACAGGCTATAGATAGTTGTGTCAAAAAAGAAAAAAAAAAAAAAAAAAAAAAAAAAAAAAAAAAAAAAAAAAAAAAAAAAAAAAAAAAAAAAAAAAAAAAAAAAAAAAAATGCTCTCATTAATTCCTATAGTGTCTTAGGGCGTGTTTTGTGAGAGTAATGTGTGGAGGCTCAGCTTAAAATGTGTCTTCAATCAATCATACTTTCAATGATGGGCTGATTTCACAATAATTTAAGAATAAAGAAAAGACAGCTCTTCAAAAATTCACCACTTTATATTTCAGATGGATAATAAAACAAAGGCAATACCTGAATTTCCAGAATCGGCTGTTGGAGTTCTTTGGGATCAAACCGAAAAAGATAAAAATGTTTTTATTGTTTATGATAACCAGATTATCATAACTTATATTCATGTCAGAGATTCTATAGATGGTAATTCTTTTTCTTCTTTAGTATTGCTTACATAGCCAATTCTAAAACATATTGGATTTCTTAAATCTTAAGAAAACATACAAAATAAATATTAAGTTTTCAACATTGATATCTTCAATATTACCTGAGTTTTAAAGCTCCAAATTCAATTATTTGAATTACAACTTTAATTTTATATGCTCTCACCAGTGATGTGGGTTGGGTAAATACCCAGTGGGTAGGTAAATATAAATTGGGTATTTACCCACAGGGAAGGTAAATACCCAAAAAGTAGGTATTTTCAGTTTTTGAGCTTGATACAACTTCTTTGAATATTTGTTGGTGCAAACAAGGACTGAAACTTACCCATTTGATCATAAAAGCTTAATGAACATTAATACTTACACAGTAATATTTTAAAGAAAGTTAAAAGTCGGTCCGGGTATTTATGGGTATTTACAACTTAATGTATATCTATGAATTTTCATGATTACTTTTACAGTGGGGAAGGTTAATTAATTTTAAAAAGGTTTTAATGAAGCCTATTCAATTATTAAGGACTTATTTAAATTTAAAAAAAGGGCCAAAAACATTTTTAATGTTTATTGTAATAGTTCAAAACCATTTTAAGTTAGGTTTGTGATCCTTGTTAATATTGTTTGAAATTATGCTCATACAGTAGTGACAACATTACAGTAAGCGGATATCTCACCAGAAATGAAAAGGTAGCTTCTTGATGACAGTGTTTTGAGTCCGAGTTGGGAAACTAGTTAACATCCTTGATCCAATTGTTGAACTTATCACTGCCATTCAGTTAAATGCCCCTTTGATCCACACAGTTCATAAGAGATTTAAGAATTACTGAAAACTCTTCAACAAGAAACCCAGAATCTTCGGAGGAAAAACTTGTGTTAACTAAATAGGAGAAACGCATTCAGTTTGGTGTTGGAAACACACATCTTGCTGCAGACTTGTTGAACTCTTCCATTTGTTTTGTGTGTGAGTTAGGCAGAAGCATGGGATTGAAATCAGTTGATCTTCGGCAAAACATAGCTGGCTATAGGGACCAAGAGGGATTATGGCAAAGATCCTTTGTTTGGGAAGGTCTTGAAGACAATGACAAAGAAAATAATAAAATAAGTCCCATGTTATGGTGGAGAGGCTTGAAAGGTACATGTGTTTTGATTAATTTGAGTTTTGAGAAATTGAGATAATCCTAGTTCAAAGTTTTAGCTGAGGCTACAGTTTTGTGAATGCAGTACAGTAGTATCAAATTTAGTCAAACAACTTGTTTTATTGGTAGTCGTAAGGTCCATGGCAAATTTTCAGGTAATAATTTATTATTTATTAACCTCTCAGTGATCCTATTTTATAATTTATTATTGTTTTAATAGTTTCTCAGTGTTGCAATAGCTCTAAACTGGCAAGATCCATGACATTTTACAATATTCGATTACTAAGTCGCGGTTTAGTTAAATACTTTAAATACCCGGGTATTTATGAAATTGGGTATTTACCCTGGGTATTTACTCTTAAGAATAAATACCCGGGTATTTTACAACTCTGGCTCTCACTCAGGCTATTTAAGGATAAATGCTACATTATTTCAACTTATTTTTTCATCAAGTATCAACTAAAAAGTTTGCAGAATTTTCCCTGTAAAACTCAAAGTACCTTCGTATATGCCTTTAATTGAACTAATTAGGCTCCTTTAAGAATTGAAATGAACATAAATTTAATGATTTCGATCCTAGATATCCAGATTATTTGAAAAAATTGTTAGGTATGCAAATTTATAAATTATCGGTGGTCGTGAGTGTTAAGGCGTGAGCCCTTAACACTTTGTGCCAAAGGTCATGGGTCAATTCCCACTAGGGGTGGTGGCTTTTCTTTGGAAAAAAGAAAAGGCATCAGCCTTATCTTAGCTAGAAAAGAGTGGTGACCTATAGATAGCCTGTCCTAAAATTCTGAGTTAATTATAATGGACGTTAAAATTTAAATAAAGAAATTAAAAGAAATCGAAACTTTTACTTTTTTTTTTTTTT
Organism: Gonocerus acuteangulatus; assembly: GCA_946811695.1. NCBI lineage: Eukaryota > Metazoa > Arthropoda > Insecta > Hemiptera > Coreidae > Gonocerus > Gonocerus acuteangulatus. The sequence goes on from OX328126.1 coordinate 51,558,731, forward strand.
TAATGTAAGTGTAAAGCTTATACAACAGCCAAAAGATGGTTGATATAATCTTAATTTATATATATATATATATATATATATATATATATATATATATATATATATATATATATAATGGCACATCTGCATCTAGGCCATTAGTGCCTATAATCTTACAAAAAAATTATGAAAAACAAATTATCAGAAAGAAAATTAAATCTGGATTTTCTTGGTCATAAGATATGGAGGGAAGATGTTAGGTAGGGACAGAATACAAACAAGAAAATCTATGAACATTGTGGGTTTCCACTTGATAGAAATATTTGCATAATGGGATCAAATACACGCTACTGTATTTAAAACGAAATTCATAGATAATTATCTATGAACATAACAGCATTTCATGAACATAATTATAATTATGTTCATGAAATGCTTAAAAGATCTTCATTCTGTTGTCAAAGTATTATGTTGCTTCTTTTATAAATATAAGAATTATTTATATATGTTGTGGCAACTAGTAGAATTGTTGCACATATGTTTATTTATGAGGTTATATAAAAATACTTTAATTCATTAATTCTTTGTTAAAAAGCAATAAAAAGTTTGTTGTGTTCATTAAATATTTGTTCATTTTTACAAGTGTCAGGAAGCCTCTAAATTGGTGACCCCGACGAAAAAGGGCACGCAAGGAAGGTGAGAAAATAAATTTACTCATTTTGTGCTCCCGTAAAGACAATAATGGAAGGTGATTTGCTAGACCTTTACTCAGCAGATGAGGATCAAGTTATAACCCCGGCTTCGATGCCCCAGCAACTAGACATTTCCTCTGCTATGGCTATCAAGGCCCAGCTCCCCATCTTCCATAAACGTGAACCAGACGTATTTTTCTTACAATCTGAAACAATTTTTCTACTGTACGGTGTTAAAAATAGTACGACAAAATTTCGCTATATCGTATCCCAACTGGATGTAGATACCGCGAAGCAAGTAATGAACCTTATACGTGATCCACCGGCCGATAATCCCTACCAAATATTAAAAGACAGAATAATGAATATATTTGGGAAAGGACATCAAGCTAAATTTAGGGAACTTCTTGATGAACAGCAACTAGGAGATCAACGCCCATCACAGTTCTTAATGCAACTAAAACGCCTAGGCGGTACGTCAGTTTCCGACGATCTATTGAAATTTATATGGTTAAGAGGACTTCCTGATCAGATGCGAATAGCTTTAACAGTAACAGACCAAACCGATCTTGATAAATTAGCCAATCTAGCTGATCGTATCGCCGAGATTTACGAGCTAAAGAGTTGCGATTTAGTTTCAACAAGACCCTCCCGTGCGAATTGGGAGGATAAGCTCCTGAACTCGTTGGATAAACTCTCCGAACGAGTAGAAAACCTAGAAAAATCTCTCGCTACTTCTAGATCACCAAACCCGATTTCCCAAAAAAACACTAGGAGCAATAATGTTTCTTCTAGGAAATTATGTTTCTATCATGCAACATTTGGCGATAAGGCCACAAAATGTAGGTTTCCCTGTAGTTGGAAAATATCAAATCCAACTCAGCATTCGGAAAACTAGGTGTCGCGATGGCAAAGGCGGAATCCATCGCGGATTGTCTTCACCGCCGTCTTTTTATGACTGATCGGCAATCCCGTCTACGATATCTCATAGACACGGGCGCTGCCATATCAGTATTTCCAGTGGGTAAGGAAAAACGGACCACACCTAATGAGTTCACTCTCTACGCAGCGAATGGGACTCCCATACCAACCTACGGCCAGAAACTGATCCAACTGGATTTCGGATTACGACGCTCCATGTCCTGGCGCTTCACTCTAGCGGCGGTTAAACAACCGATTATCGGCGCCGATTTCCTGTATCACTTCAACCTCATGGTAGATCTGGCCGGTTGCCAGTTAGTGGATAAAATATCAGGCCGAGCCACTAAAGGAAGGACTGCAGATGTACACGTCTCAGCTATTTCTCCTATCCCTGCGGGCCAGTGGTACACTGAACTATTAAAACGTTTTCCTAACCTCACTCAGCCCAACGCCTTCGTAAAAAAGCCTTCACATCCCGTTGTTCATCATATTGAGACTCGTGGAGCACCTGTAACTGCAAAAGCACGAAGGTTACCACCCGATAGATACACAGCCGCCAAACACGAGTTTGAACAAATGATGGAAGAGGGGATCATCCGCCCCTCTAACAGTCCGTGGGCAAGTCCATTGCACATTGTACCGAAGAAGGATGGAGGAATCAGGCCATGTGGGGACTACAGAAAGCTTAACGCGAAAACGGTACCGGACCGTTACGCAGTCCCAAACATTGCAGACTTCAATTTGAACCTACAAGGGAAACGAGTCTTTAGCAAGTTAGACTTACAAAGAGCATACTACCAAATCCCTATTGCAGAAGAAGACATTCCTAAAACAGCTATTATCACCCCTTTTGGACTGTTCGAATTCCAGCGTATGTGCTTTGGTCTTCGGAATGCAGCTCAGACCTTCCAGAGGTTCCTGGATTCAGCGCTCCGAGGCTTACCTTTTGTGTTTGCATATTTGGATGACATCTGCGTAGCATCAGCTGATGAAGAAGAACACAAGAGAGATCTCGAAGAAGTTTTTCGACGCCTTGAAGAACATGGGCTAATCATTAACTTAGCGAAATGTGTATTTGCAGCCACGGAGTTGGATTTCCTAGGCCACAGGGTTACAAGCGATGGAATCGCGGCGCTCCCAGAGAAGGTCGAAGCCATAAGTTCTTATCCACGTCCAGAGACCGTGAAAGACTTAAGACGTTTTCTAGGAATGCTCAACTTCTACAGGCGTTGCCTCCCTCATGTCGCAGCTTTTCAAGCACCATTAAACGTTTTCCTCAAAGGAACAAAGAAGAACGATAAGACCCCGATCTCCTGGACCACTGAGGCTTACAAGGCTTTCGAGGGATGTAAAGAAGCCATCCAAAAGGCCACTATGCTCGCTCACCCAAGTCCTAACGCAGAGCTAGTCTTGGTGTGTGATGCTTCAGCAACAGCGATGGGAGCAGCACTGCAACAGAAGGAACATGATCACTGGCGGCCCTTGGGATTTTTTTCGAGAACCTTCAGTAAAGCCCAAAGAGCCTACTCCACCTACGACCGTGAACTCTTGGCCATTCACCAGGCAATTCCGCTCACAAATTGAAGGCCGCCACTTCACGATATGGACTGATCACAAGCCACTACTCTTTGCATTTCAACAGAAACCAGAGACCTCCACACCTTTGAGGATTCGGTGGGTAAATTACATCAGCCAATTTACGACCGACATCCACTACGTCGCGGGAAATGAGAATGACGTTGCTGATGCATTTTTGCGAGTTGAAACATTTAACGGCCCGGATGGAATGGAAGTAATTGCAGAGGCACAGGCCAGCGATATCAGTATCCCTGATCTACACAAAAATCCTATTCTGCAACTCAAGTGGATAGAGTTTCCGCACATATCACGACCACTGTTATGTGAGACGTCTACAGCTTCCGCCCGCCCTTACTTACCCGAAGGCACGCGGCGCCCTATCTTCGAGCACTTGCACAACCTCAGCCACCCTGGTATTCGCGGGTCACGTAGGCTGATCTCAAAACGATTTTTCTGGCCAAACCAGAATAAAGATATTGGGAGCTGGGCTAAAACTTGCATCGCCTGTCAGAAGTCAAAGGTTAATCGACACGCAGTGGCGCCTCCCGGAACGTTTTCACCATCAGGTTCTAAGTAGAGATAAAAAAACATTTAACCTGCAATTAGGCACCAGACAAGTGAACGTCAGCATTGATCGACTGAAACCAGCCTTTCTTCTTCAAGATGAGGGTTCCACATCAAGTCCTCGGATGACAGCACCTGCATCGGACAACTCTTCTTCCAATGACTCCGCCGAGGATAACGCAACACCTCAGACAATGACTCGGTCAGGAAGGACAATTAACCCCCCGCTGCGTTTCCTCGACGGACTCATTGGGGGGGAGGTGTGTGGCAACTAGTAGAATTGTTGCACATATGTTTATTTATGAGGTTATATAAAAATACTTTAATTCATTAATTCTTTGTTAAAAAGCAATAAAAAGTTTGTTGTGTTCATTAAATATTTGTTCATTTTTACAAGTGTCAGGAAGCCTCTAAAATGTCAACAGGAAACCTGATGGCCATGAGTGATAAAGTATAAACACTCTGAGCCCAAAGGTTGTGAGTTCCATTCCCACTAGGGGTGGTTCTTTGGAAAAAAGAAAAGGCATCAGCCCTAGCCTGGCTAGCAAAGGATGGTCATCTGTAAATAACCCATCCTAAATATCTTATGTATAATAGAGATTAAAATTTAATAAATAAAATGTCAACAGGGAGTGAGATTAGAAAACTTGGCGAGACAAAACTTGGTTTGGATCAATTACCTTTAGTACTACATAGTGGTCAAGTTACTGTTCACAGCTCCGGAGGAAAACTTTCTACTCTATCTCTTGCTTCTCATGTTGGATCAAGCCTCAAGTCTGGTGATAATGTCCGCTCTAATTTAATGAAACAAATAGCTCTTACCAGGCAAGTATCCTATAATATAGGTTATAATAATATAAGTTAACTTTTTTATCAAATAATTATAACAATGCTCATTGAAGATAATTTTGAGAGGTCTGGACCCATAATTTTCCTTGTTTTTTTTTCTTTCTTTTACTTGCTTTCTCTTAATACTAGCCCTATGAAGAATGAATTTATTTTTAACACATGTTATATTGCCTTACCTGGCATATTACATGTAATGATCATTTTATTTAAAGAAACATTTTTATTAAGATAGGATTGTTCATCTAATAATAATTAAAACATATAAAAAAATGAAAATTTCAACGTGGTGCCGGTTTTTACCTCTCAGGTTGTCAGACCTTAAACCCCCCCTCCCCCCCCCCAAAAAAAATAAAAAAAATGAAAATTTAAAAATAATAATTATTGAGCCTTAGTTGAAATAACACTTTTAATTTTGAAAATAATATAAACTATAATTAAATCATATATTAAAGTAAAATTGGACTTCTGCGCTTTCTCTTGAGCCGGAAGGATTTGCAAGTGCTGGTTTATTGAGTTATATTCATTATTGTTCAAATCAAAACATGACTTCTAATTTTAATTAGCTATATCTGTATCTATACTTTTGGTAAATTTTGAAAATTCTTTCTTATAGTTATTAAATCAAATATTTGGTAGTTCTGGCCAATTAGCACCTTTTACATTTTATTAATTGTAGTCTGTTTTTGTTGAGGTCCCTTCAGGCTCACCTTAACATCATCGATCCTTGGCTCACCAAGTGGAGAATTAAAGTAAACCCACAGAAATCCTGCCACCTAACATTTGCCCTTAGACGATCAATTTGTCCTCCGGTGTCTCTTAATGACTCATTTCTTCCTCAAAAATCCCAAATCCGTTACCTTGGACTTATACTCAACAAACGACTAACTTGGAAGCCACACATTACTCAGAAGAGACAAGAACTCAACCGACGGTACAGACTTTTACTACACTTACTCGACCAACGATCAAACCTGCGGCTTCCCTCCTCACGAGCTTCAAGATATATTCACATGTATCATTTTACTTGAAATGTATTTTTACATTGTTGTAAATTCTGAATAATAAATAAACAAATGTTTTTGTTTTGGTGTACATGAGTATAAGATTTGGGTAAATGTTTAATTTAGTTTAGGGAGACCCGGTAGCCGTGAGGGTTAAGGCGTGAGCTCTTAACACTCAGTGCCAAAGGTCGTGGGTTCGATTCCCACTAGGGGCGATGGCTTTTCTTTCAAAAAAAAGAAAAGGCATCACCCCTATCCTGGCTAGAAAAGGGTGGTAACCTATAGATAACCCGTCCTAAAATTCGTCGTTAATAATAAATGGACGTTAAAATTTAAATAAATAAATAATTTAGTTTAGTGTGGTCAATCTCCTCCAAGCTGTAAACTAAATTTCTTTATTTTTTTTTAAATCCACCTAATTATATATATGGAAGGGGAGCTACTTGTAAAACTTTATTCAATAGAGAATCAGTTCAGATATTGAAACCTAAGGTCATCTTTGGCTGTTTGTCGACTCTGTTAAGAAAGTTACTGTAATAGAACTGATCTATTTTTTTTTTTTTTTTTTTTTTTTTTTTAATGGCGCCAACTTGGCCATTAGCACTGACATCCATGGTGCGGCAAGGAACCTTCTCAACGGGCCCTGAGATGAGAAATAAAGAACTGATCTATTTATAAAAATAACTTTTTAGAATACTTTGATTGAAGAAAATGTTCTTTTACAGATATAACGATGCAATTAACATATGCCTCATATTAAATAATAGAGAGGATTGGAAAAATCTTGCCAGTGCAGCTCTTAAAACTCTTGACATTGACTTTGGTATATCATTATTGCTTGTTATTATTTTTGATCCCTGTTTTGCGCTTCGGTTTAATTTAATTTCTCTCCTACTTCTCTTCTAGCTATCAAGATTTATAGACAAATAGGTGACGTTGCTACTGTTATGTCCTTGGAAAGTATTTCAGATGTGGAAGATAAAAAGCTCTTATGTGGACATATTGCTGAAATTCTTGGAGACTTTGATAAAGCACAGGTATTTACTTCTGGCTATTATTTTATTTATTTATTTTTTAATAAAAATCTATTTTGATAACTAGAAATGGTTAATACAGTTTGTACACTTATTTTAGAAATTATTTCTCGAGTCAAGTGAACCTATCCATGCGCTACTTATGCGACAAAATTTATTTCAATGGGACCGTGCCTTGCAATTAGCTCGCTCTCTTGCACCAGATCAAGTGCCTTTTATATCACTTGAGTATGCTACGCAATTAGAACTTGTGTAAGTCATTATTTAAATCAATTATTATTATAGTAATTCTAAACTTAAAATTATACAAGTTGTGAATTTGATTAAAAACAGCCCGGTGACGCAATTCGGAAGTGCCGACTAGAAAATTTTACCTTTCAGAACTCATAGATCACAAAAATGTCGGTTGTGTATTTATATATATGTCTGTTTGCTCTCTACCAGGCTCAAAAATGGCCTAATTTTGATTAAATTTGGCACAGAAATACTTTGTCTCTAACGATTAATTAACCAGCAGAATCTGCTTACTGGAACACTTTATTGGGTAAAATCTTTTTATTGGTAATTTGCAATGGAAAATCAAATCCAAATATTTTCAAGCACTTTTGAGATGTCTGTATATTTTCTTAAATATTTAGAAAATTTTGTTAGGTGAAAAGTTCTAAAGCTTACTTTTCCTACAAAAACAATTATTGTGCTATTTCCAATATGGCCAACTCAGTCAGAGAAATCAGTGCTTAAGTCGAAAATATTGTTTTCTTTTTCCTTTGAATGGGTTTTTTGTCTATGTTTTCCTCAGGTTTTAATTCATTGTTGTTTTTTTTTAATGAATTTAAAAGTAAAATGGATATTTCATTAAAAGAAGGTAAGTAAATGAGAAACGTGTTTGTAATATAGCTTTCCTTAAGAATGATCAAAGGTGAGAAGGTAGAGTAAATAATTTCTGGTTAGAGTTGGGTACTGTCAGTTTCCTGTGCATTTTGGCTCCTAAATGGATACTTTATTCATTTTGCTTCCTTATTTTCTAATTTGCTACATTTATTTATTTTTTCAGAAAATAAAAGTTCTTTCCCCAGTTAGGTTATTAATTTATTTCATTTAGATATCAAATAAGTTGAGTTAATTTTTTAGAGGTGAATACAGTGAAGCCTTGGTTCACTATGAAAGGGCCGTAACTCCATCAGAAAGTGATGGTCATAATATTCGTTGCAAAGAGGGAATATGCAGGACTTGTTTAAGGCTTGGTGATCTACGAAGAGGTCTCTCGATAACAGCTGAACCATCGGCATCGAACACCCTAAAATTTCAAGCTGCCACCATTCTTGAATCAGTCAAGGTATCTATTAAAAAAATTTATTTGGGCACTTTGATATGTAAATATTGATATTTATTATTTATTTTTTATGTAATGGCGCATCTGCATCTAGGCCATTAGTGCCTGTTACTTTTTTTTTTTTTTTTTTTTACGGCGCATCTACATCTAGGTCATTAGCGCCGACATCCAGGGCGCAGCGAGGAGTTTTCCCAGTGAGCCCTGAGATGAGAAAATTCCTGCCGGAGGGTGGAATCAAACCCACCATCTCCCGCTTATGAATCCAAGGCGCTAGCCACTAGACCACGGGAGACCCCCCCTGTTACTTATTATTTCTATTTATGTTCAGGTTTCCTTTCAGGGAAAGGTAGCTCCTAAACAGAATCTGTATGTGATGTACAGATCTGTGATTCTGAACAACTGCTAGCCTCACATATTTGTGTGGCTCATAACTGGCGTGGTATTGGTGAAGTGGTGTAGTCTAAAGTACCAATCGAGGCCCGGCGACCGTGAGTGTTAAGGCGTGAGCACTTAACACTCCGTGCCAAAGATCATAGGTTTGATTCCCACTATGGGATGGTGGCTTTTCTTTAGAAAAAAGAAAAGACATCAGCACTATCCTGGCTAAAAAATTGGTTAAAATTTGGTTTTATGTTTAAACGAATGAAAAACTTGCTATATGCTGTACAAATAATTTCATTGAACCCAAAGGATGTACATCAAATCATAGGCTTTTTTCCCCACCAAAAGTGGTTTATTAATAGGCCCCTTTTGGAAACAAATTTCAATCATCAGTACCACGCTGGGGCATAACAAAAGTTATATTTCAAATTCAAAAGCACTGAACCTTTCAGCAGCTAATCGCCGTTTTGTAAGTGATTAGAAGGTGATAGAAAAATCTCGTTATAAGGAAGTTCAATTTTTTCTTGTCTATCCAAACCTTAAAAAATTATCTCAAACTCAAGCATCTTATGATGAAAATGTTTTGACTGTTGTAAAAAATAAGATAATTTGTTTTTATGCAATGGGCAGTCTACTATCAATATTTATTATGAACAAAATTGCCAATGGGACATTTTATAATTTTAAATATATTTTAAAGTTCATTGAAAATAAATAAAAAATATTATTTTTGATAGATTTTGATTTTATTTTTTAATGAATCATTTAGAAAATGAATGAAGCAGCACTACTTTTTGAGAAATCAAATCATTATGATAAAGCAGCTGCAGCGTATATATCCTTAAAGAACTGGAAAAAAGTTGGAGAACTTCTACCAAGAGTTAATGATTTGAAGATTTATCGCCAGTACGCTAAGGTTTGTGAATTACATTGGTTTTCAATCATTAAACAAATTTTGATTTAATAATTATACTAGAGCTAATGAAAAATGATTGTTGAGACTTGCATTTATTTATGATAATTTAGTAAGCTTTCGAGTGGTCACCTTCCACTTACCACAATTTCCCAGCCGTTTTTTTAGAAAATATACCAAGAACAGAACTTTTTTTTTTTTTTTCTAATACTTCCTTACTTAAAACGCAACCAAAATTTAAATATTTTAGTTTAGATGAATTTCAAACATATAGAAACTATTTCAAATGATTCTAAGTACCCAAACCAAAAATTATTTTTAAAAACTATTTTTATCCACTTTTCCTGAAAACAGTTACAGATATCACCTTGAAAATAGTTTCATTCGTTTTCCTATGTTAAGGAATCTATAAAACAAGTACCTGTAAGCATATCAACTCAAAAACTTAAGTATATATATATATATATATATATATATATATATATATATATATATATATATTTATTAATAAAGATTCAACAATCTGGCCATCTTTCAAAGAATGTATACCCGATTCAAACCAAACTTGGATGGTCGATAAAGGCCCTAATGTGACACATTTCCCTCCAATCAGGGTGTTCTGGAATCGACGTTATATGCAAAAACGTTTACATTTTATTTTTTTTTTTTTTTAGATCCATGTTTTGCAAGTACCTTTTGAGATAATACAATAGTCATTTATATGGTTAGGAAAAGGAGTTTATATTCTTTCAAAAGATTTCAATTACGTAAAAATCCTATTATCTCAAGGGGTGATATTTAATTTCAAAACATCACGTTACTTTTTCGCTTACAAATTTTTAGTCTCTTCCAGCCTGGGAAAAATCATTATTTTTTGTTTTCAATGATATTTACCACATTAGGGTTTCTTTGTGCTAATGGCCCAGGCAGTCGAAGCACACAAAAAAAAAAAAAAAAAAAAAAAAAAAATTAGGGTTTCTTGGAGTGCTGATTTTAAATCTGCTATTATTTTTGGTGTGAAAAAATTTATAATACTAGTTTACTTGAAAACATGAGCATCTTTTTGGGGTCTTTTTTACTTTACCCACGCCAGTTACTTTTTAGAATAACGTCATAATATTTTGTTACAATATTGTAACAGGTGTTGCTAGGCTACATAAAGTTTATACATGAAAGAGGTTATAGATTATAAGACACATTGAAGTTGTGTTTGTTGTGCTGTGTTGAAGTTGTCAAGTAATGAATTTGATTAAACTGAGTCGTGTGTTGAAATTGCTTTGTGTATAGAGCATTACAAAAGTATGGAGTTCTGCCTAAAACGCTGAAGTGTAGACTTTTTTTTTTGTTTACATTTGTTGAATAAATAATTTATTTAAACTAATTATTAGTTTAAACATCTGTTCTTCATAATTATTAACTTAATGATACGATAAATAACTGTTTTAGTAATAAAAGTAACTGGCGTGGGTAAAGTAAAAAAGACCCTATTTTTGAATTTATTTGATGAAATATAAATTGTTGTTTAACGATTATATTTTTCCTTGAATGTACTCGATAAAACAAATGAATTGGTGAAAGAATCATGTTAATATCATTTTCTAAACTGGTTATAAAAAATAAAGCACTTTCAACCTATTTTATTTCATTTCTCCACTCCTAAGGTGCATTGGACAAACAGCTCGGACATGTGTCGACTATTTTTCGATGCAGAATCACCAGAAAAAAAATGGACTAGATCGGTGACCCCACCGCTGTATACTCCCCTAGTCAGATATCTGTAACATCAGACAAACTTATTAACTTTAAATTCTTTACTAAAGAAAAATAACTTGTCAGGCTGAGGGAACTCAATTAACTTGCCATGCAGTTAGTCTGAGCCTTTGATGTTTTCAATAAAATTTTAATGAACATTTGACCCGATTGAAGTGCCGTGCCATCGAATTAGTAATATGTGCTGCCATATATTAAAACCCCAGTTACTCCTTTACACCAGATTGTATCACACTTCTCTCCCATCATTAACTGAGCAAAACTAATACATAAAACAGATGTATTTTAACATCTCTAATATTTTACTGTTGAAATGTAAGTGATTATGTGATTATATTTTCTAGGCAAGAGAATCAGATGGAGACTACGAAGGAGCAGTTGAAGCATATGCAAAGTGTAAAGATGTTGAAAATGTTGTGAGGCTCTGCATGGACAAGCTTAATCAACTTCAAAAAGCTATGGCAATCGTAGAGCAGACTAGGAATATTCATGGAGCTAAAGCTCTAGCTAGGTTAAAATGTTTCTTCTTTTAATTGTTAGATGTAAAATTATTGTAATTTTAATTGTTAACATCCCTTTCTTAATAACACAAATATTTTTGGGCAATTGATCTACGAGATACTACTATGGTTTCCACCTCCTGGTCTTGTGATCCTAAGGGATAATATTAACCTTTTCGATGCTATGCGGGCTAGGGAGGGTAATGTCTTTGAAGGCAGGGAGCGTCCGCTACCTATTCCCTCCACGGGCGGACCAAACTCCCCTTCTAGAGCGGCTGTATGCACCCGCATTATTTTCTTACTTAGACATTAATTTCAAGCCTTTTGACATATTTTTTTATCCTTACAATTGCATAAGATGTTGTATCCATGTTAGGTAGAGAGTTCAACAAAAGTATGCAATTCTTGAGCTCCTTGAGTGATGAATTACTTTCTGGTCCTTATTTACAATTTCTGTCTGTTCTTAGACGTGATTTTTAGATGTAGCAATGATTTTTTTTTTTAATTACAGTTTAACTAACAAAAAAAAAATTGCCCACAAGAACATTTTTACCGTGCATAAATCTCATAGATGTGTTACTTATAACCTAAATTTTTATGTTACCGGTTAAGGGTTAAACCAGAAATTATCCTCTGAAAGTGTTAATAATAGACCTTATTTATAGAGCCGAATAATATTGAAGAGGCCCTTTATTCCAGATGTGTTTTGTTTGCTATTACTTTCTGGTAAATTACTCATTTTAATTAGTTTATTTATACTTTTATTTTTAGTAACCCGATTCTAGCAAAATCTTGAGAATCCAGTTGAGGTAGCAACACTAGTTACTTCCTTTTAGCACTTTCCTCCGAAGGAAAGTAGCTATTGAGGTTGCACTCATGACGGAATTTTTGAAAAATTTCTTCGAATCTTTATCGATCCTACCTAGTAGGCACCGAAAATGACCCCAGTTAAAATTTATATATATATATATATATGCGCACATATATATAGTTATATATGTGTCTGTTAACACGATACCGGCCAGAGTTTTTGTTTCTTCCCCTTGAAACTTGGTATGTATTATTCCCCAAACAAACAATTGAACGAGTTCTTTAACCAACAAAATCAGTCCATCCGGAGGGGGGGTTTACTCCGGAGCCAAAGTAGTTATTTGCCAATACCAGTCACAATTTTTGTTATATTTCAACAAAACTCGGTATTCGTTCTGGTCAACTAAAGAGAAAAATGTGTTGTAAAAATAAACTAAATCGGTTCATTAGGAGGGGGGGTTTACTCCGGACCCAAATTACTATTTTGCTCATACCGGTCATAATTTCTGCTGTATTGTAACAAAACGCGGTATACATCGTGGATATCTAATAAGGTAGAAGTGTTGTAAAAATGAACTAAATTGGTCTATCGGAAAGGAGGAGATTTGCTTTGTACTATGTTTGAATTGAATTGAAACAGGTGTTCATAACAAATTCAAAAGAGTAGAACTATTTATGTTTTTATTTTATCTATCTGTATAGGTTATTTTAAGCAAGGAATGCACTCGACACTATCCAATTCTGAGGAAAGTGCTTAGTTATGCAGCTCCTGTGTTACGGACTTTTTCTTATTTCAAAAGAAATGCCACCAACCCTTTTGGGATTTGAACCCACAGACCTAGACAAAGAGTGTTAAAATCCTAAACACTCACAGCCATCGGGCCCCTGAGGTTAGATTAGGAAACCTTATGTTCATTTTGATGAATATTTGTGTGAATATTTTTTGTTTGGTTGAAAATGTTGTTAGTAATATTTGATATTTTTTTAGGCATTTTGAAAAGAAGGGAGACTACAATTTAGCTCTTAAATTTCTTGTAATTTCACGTTCAGAAAACGATGCCCTTCGTTTGTGTAAAGAAACAGGATTAGTTGAGTTGTATGCCACTTTGATTACGCAGGAGCTTGGAGGAAGTGAGGAAGGAGAACGACAACTTTCTTCTCTTGCATCCTATTTTGAACAAAACGGTGAAATCTTACAAGCAGCCAAGTGCTACTATTATGCTGCACAATTTAACAAGGTATGTTATTAAAAATAAGTCCGTCACACAGAAGTTATAACTAAGTATATTTCTCAGCGAAGTGGTTAGTTATTGCTTTATTGTAGAAGTCTATACTTAGACTAACTTATCTGTACGTATAATAAAAATGTAACGAATCACTGTCTGCACAAGTAAGATATAAGAGGAAAAATTTGAAGAAATTTGTCAAAAATTATTTTATTTTTAAAGTGTTAGATATTCAGTACTTACTTAATAAATTTGCCTTTTGAAAATTATTTTTGACTCATAATTAAAAAATATATTACTGGTTCTTTGGAATATTTATATATTTTGCACTTGGATACTTGTCATTTACTCTTGAACCAAGCCCATTTCTTCTCCCTATTCTTGTTTTATGTGTTTATTATTAAGGAAAAGCTAATGTTGATGTATATATGGATGTTCACAGGGAATAACTTGGCAAGATTAAAATTACAACTTTTCAGTGTCGTTCTTTATCAAAGAACTAACAGAGAAAACATGCTATTTTACGAGATTCCAAAAAACCAACATCTTTATAAGTCTCAAACAATAAAGGCTCTTGAGTTCGTGGCTTCTTTAAACTATACAAGAGTCTTAAGAGATATTCGTAGTGCATGTAACTCATGTTGCCCATTTTCAAACTTACCAACTTATTCCCTGTGACCATCGATATTACTCGTGCTCTTTTTTTTTTACGGCGCATCAACAAATCTTGGCTATTAGCGCCGGCGTGCATATATTCTCAGAACGACTGTACTTCTTTTTGATTCTTAATATATTTTATATAATTACTTAATATATTTTAATATAATTTTTATGCAAATCCATTATTAACTGCTAAGAGTGTAATTTTTCAGGGAAACGTGATTTACTCACATAATCTATGAAAAGTAAATTAAACTATTTATTTGTTTTATAAATGTACTTAACTTATTTTTCTGCTTATGTTATTACAGGCCCTAAGGAATTTGATTCAGATTGCAAGAGGTAACGTGACAGAAGTAGAAGCAATTGTCCTTGCAATAGAAGTTGTAGCTGCTGCCAATGATGACGCAATGGCCAACCAATTAATAGAATTACTCCTTGGAGAAGTTGATGGTGAGCCCCGGGTAAGAAATAACTCCAAAGATCAATCATAACAGTTCACTATTTCCTTACTTACAGAATTCCAGCATATTCAGAAGGTCATTATTTGTTGAGCGAAACTTAATCCAATATTTGTTTTCTTTTTTCAATAACTAAGGGACAAGCAAATGTCTTAAAAACATGAAAAACCAATTTTCTGTAAAACTGGGGTCTATATTTATTCTTTCGGAGATTTAAGGTTAAATTTAATTGAAAAAAGTACTTTAAAATGTTATAAGTTTTTAGAAACAAATGACAGAATTGAAGGATTCGGGCTGAATAACAGTCTTATATATATTATTTTCAATTGACAGGAGATCAGCTTCTAATTGGAGTAAGCCCTTTTAGCACTTTCCTCCGCAGGAAAGTAGCTATTGAGGTTGCACTCATGACGGAATTTTTGAAAAATTTCTTCGAATCATTATCGATCCTACCTAGTAGGCACCGAAAATGACCCCAGTTAAAATATAAATATATATATATTGTAATGATATATTACATTCTCGAAAATATTTTTAAATTCAAATAACCATCGATATTTTGAAAAGCCCGCGCAAATCACAAACCATATATACAATTAACATCGTATTATATACGATCAAAATTAATAATATTTTTGGACAATACTGGTGTACAATATATCCATATTAAATGTACATTCAGCTGGTAATAAATTAATTATTTGAAGTTATAAAAACATAATTATTATCTTTATATATGAACGAACATAATGCGGAAGTTAAGAAACAAGGATGCAAAGTTTTCCCTCTAGCAAAGCGTCAGTTGAGTCCCAGCAGCCCGCTCAAACGGAGCGTCTCTCTATTCTCAGCGTTGGTCGCGTGCGGAGCTTGAGTCCATTAATTACTGAAGCGCAGTGTATTGAAGCCTTATTGGAAGCAAATTAATTTAGAGGCACGAGACCTGGCGGTAAGGCGTGTCGCATTGAGGAAGGAGTTGCTGAAGCGCAGTGTGTTGAGGCCTTGTTGGAAGCAAATTGATTTAGAGGTAAAATTTATTTTTTTGTAATTGTTAATTCTTTTATTGTCATTTGTATTGTTTTTGGTATTGATGTTTGTATCTCAGAATTGTCTGGAAATAAATATTATATTGTTCATTCACTCGGAACTTTGATCCCTGAGATTAAGTCAGATTCATATAATGGAACTTACTCAAGTAATTAAAATTTTTTTTTTATTTCTTTTTATAAAAATTGATCTTAACAATATATATATATATATAAGTTAAGCGTAAGAGTGATGGGAGTATGTTTTTAAAAAGGACAGTAGAACTAGGGAGAGATAAGCACTGCACGGTGTTTCGATAAGAACTGGTTTATTTAATCCCGCTGGGCTTATTTATAGGCTCAGCATGTTTATTTACAAAGACTGGCCCTTCCTCCCCCTAACAGCCCCCCCCCAAGTTTCTAAGTACTCGCAGAAACTACACTTTTTAAGAAGGAAGGTCCCAGAACATACAAAACAATATAACAGAAGAGAAAAATTGAATTCTAACACATACTTCCTTAAATAAAAAGAGTTAAATAAGAAGGATACTAAAGCAAAATAAAAATAAAATAAATAAACTGCTATCCTTGAAAAAATGTACGAAACTTCTACTTGGAACAATAAAAAGGTAAAATAAATTAAAAATTACTGAATATCCATGACACTTAATTACTGTCAAAAAAGGCAAGAAAAGAAAATAAAAGAAAAAAAATTAGATATATACACATAGGACTTGCGTCTACGACTGCCTGGCTTGCTGAGCTGGAATCTTGATTTGCCAAGATGAGCATTCCTTTGCCGAAAGGGTGGTTCCACTGCTCGAAGTGTCACAATGTTATGTTCACGGACAGCTACGATTTTGTAGGGTCCATCATACCGGAAATCCTGCTTGCTACGGTTCAACGGTATTTGGCGGTAAACGACGTCACCGATGAGGGGGGGGGGGTTACTGCTGGGGATGATAAGTGAAGCTTATGTTTCTGTGTGCGTTTCTCCTTTTCGCGTTGGACACGTGTCGCTGTCGTACGGGCTGTTCGTCGTTGATTCTCCCTGAGGCGAAGGACGGCAGTCACGATGCCTGGATCACCAGCTGCCTCTGATACATCTCGTCCTAACTTGAGTGTCCCAAATAGAATTTCGAAAGGGGTAAACCCCGTGGCACTGTGGACGGAGTGGTTGTAGCTTGTGATGGCGATGGCCATAGCTTCTTCGGCAGGTAAGGTACGTTCGGCAGCTATCACTCTTAAATGTTCACTAAGAGTATTGTGGGCTCTCTCGATGCTCCCATGACTTTGTGGGTGGCCTGGTGTTGTAATGTGGAGTTCTGCGCCCCAGTCCCATAACAGTTGTTTGACTGTATCATTTCGAAACTCCCTTCTGCTGTCTGTGATGAGTAGTTCGGGCGTCCCATAGCACTGAGCCCAAGTTAAGAGGGCTTTTCGTACTTCTTCTGCGCTTTTTGTTGAAACGGGAACAGCCATGACCAGTTTGCTGAAGGTATCAATGATTGTTACCCATGATGTACCTTTCCACGTGAACGTGTCGGCTTGTAAAACTAGCAGCGGGCTTCGTGGCGTCGGGGTTTCTTCCTGCTGGGTGTGAGGAGGTCTCCTGACGTATTTGACTTTGTTGCAGACATCACACTTAGCTACAATGTCGTTCACAGGCCTGTCCATGCGTTTCCAGTAATATTTCTTTTTCAAGGCGAGTAACGTCTCGCGTGTCCCTCGATGATTTGTTTTTCCCTGGTGTTGTGCTAGGGTAACGTCTCTTTGAACTTGAGGATCCGTGACGACTTCTCCTTGTCTCAAGCAGCGAATAAAGCGGCGGTCTAAGCCTAGGCGTTCCACAACTTAGCTATCCTGTTCCATAGCGTTGAGTTACCTATGTACAGGTATGTGGTCGTCCCTGGGACAGACGCGTCTTCTAATAGCCTAAAAATCACGTCGTCTTAGATGTCGTCCCTGGGACAGACGCGTCTTCTAATAGCCTAAAAATCACGTCGTCTTAGATGGTGGCCATGGATCGGATGGAATATCGCAAACTGGAGCGTGTACGTCGTCCGAACACAATTTGGGAGGACCCCGAAGATGTTGTAGTCCAGACAATATGTCTTTTCTTGGCGACCACGATGTCTTCAATCTCTTGGAGCGTCTGGTCTTTTCCTTGAGGTGAGCAACCCATTGCAGGGGCTTATGGTCTGTGTGGACTACAAACTGTCGGCCGAAGAGATATGGTCGGAAGTGTTCGGTGGCCCAGACTATCCCGAGTAATTCTCGTTCTAGAGTGCTGTAACGTTCTTCTGCTTCAGTCAAGTGACGGCTGGCGAATGCGACCGGCTGTTCAACCTGTGAGTTCGTCTGTGCAAGGACTGCGCCCAGGGCTCGTTCTCTTGCGTCTGTGGTGAGGACGAACTCCTTACTAAAATCGGGGAACGCGAGGACTGGTTCTGCCTTCAGCATGTTTATACAGGCTTCTAAGTTGTTCTCCATTTCCTGTGTAACTGCTACTCTCCGACCATTCTTAAGGAGATCGTTTACCTCGGCTATCCTCCTTGGCATGTCCGGGACGAAACGTCTATAATAATTCAATGCGCCCAGCAATCGTCGTACTTCCTTAACATTGGATGGGGGTTTTAGACCTGTCAAGGCTTCTATTTTTGCTGGATCCGGGCGAATTCCTTCGCCAGAGATAACGTGACCGAAAAAAGTCACTGTTGAAAGTCCTAGTCGCGTTTTTCTGCCGACAGCTTCAGCCCAAAGGCACGGAGGCGTTCAAAGACTCGTCTTAGATGTTCCCGGTGCTCTTCGACGGACCTGCTAAATACAAGAAGATCGTCCATGTATCCTTGGCAGTAGCTCGGTCCCAGTCCTTGGAGGAACTCATCCATAAGTCGCTGGAATGTCATTGGGGCGTTTTTCAAGCCGAACGGCATTCTTTTGAAATGGTAATGGCCTCTTTCAAACGAGAAGGCTGTCTTTTCTTCATCACGCGGGTGCATGCGAATTTGATGGTATCCCGCTTTCAGGTCTAATGTGCTAAATATTTTTGCACCACTGAGCCTGTCCAGTATGTCTTCCATTCGGGGTAGCGGGTATTTTTCATCTTTGGTGAGCTCGTTCAGCTTGCGATAGTCCACCACTACCCGGTATTTTCCTGGGGCTCCTGCTTTGGGGACTTGCCCCATTAGTGTATTAAAATTTATATATATTGTAATGATCTAAAAGGGGGTGCTCTAGAAAGAGTCAGTTTCTGGCATAGCAAAGAGTAGCATTCCTATTCAAAATAAAGCCTAAGTTATATTCCATAAGTCCATCACAAATATTATCTTTTGTCAACCAATTAAATAAATAAAAGAGTAATAAAAGGGATAGCAATTGGCAGTGCTTAGTTTGGCAGTATTTATTTTTTTTTTAAAAAAAGGCAGTGTTAAATAAAAGAAGAGTCCAAATATCTCGGCTAGGAGCGATAAGGTATACAAGTTCCCAGGAAGATAAGAATAGAGGTGCTTCCAAAAAATGCACTTTGAACATCGAGGTGGCGATCGCTGAAGACAAACACCCTTGGTGTGGTGGGAGTAACGCCTCTATAAAAAGGGCCTTCCCCCACCACTCGTTCTCATTTCAACGCCAGCCAAGGGCCAGAGCACACCCATTCATGCACCAGAGGCAGAGGACACACAGTCTCGCTGCAGAACCAGCTGGCCAGCCGACACCAAGCTCACTTCACCTGGACATGATGGCCAGACACCACTCCAAGATTTAGCAGCCGATCATCATTCTCCTCAACATAACTACAAGCAGTCTGCCTCTCCACTTCCAGAACATCATCCGTAAAATAAGCTGAGTATAACTCACTAACTGCCAATCTTCAAATAAAATTTAAAAGATATCTAAAATCTAATAATGGCCAATATTTATCTTTTTATATATAAATTAATATTTTAAATATGTTCTAACATTTCTTAATAACCCAACATTGATACAATTATGTGAGTCAAGCAATTTTTTATATTCTTTTTATATCACAGCCATGCCAAATCATAAATTATATATCTTTTATTCAATATAAGTCATTTGTTTCAACTCTATTTTTATTTATAATGAACCTTTCTCCTGGTATTTATATGGTCTCAACACATAAAAGGACAGATGGTAAGACGTGGTACTAATAATATATTTCTCATGCTTTTCTTTCAGGAAATTTATTAAATCAACATTAATTGTTCAAATGGTTTTATTTATAAATCCGTATGTGGTGAGTTTGGTAATTTTAAATGAACCCTGAGATATAATGAAAATATAATAAAAACATTCTAAATCAACTTTTTCTACAATAATTTTTAAATATATTCCATTTTTCTTTTTCTTGCTGAACCAAAACACCACAATATATATATATATATATATGTGTCCGTTAACACGATACCGGCCAGAGTTTTTGTTTCTTCCTTACGAAACTTGGTATGTAGTATTCCCCAATCAAACGATTGAACGAGTTCGTTAACCAACAAAATCGGTGTATCTGGAGAGGGGGGTTTACTCCGGAGCCAAAGTAGTTATTTGCCAATTACTAATTTGCTCATTGACCCAAATTACTAATTTGCTCATACCGGTTGTAATTTCTGCTGTATTGTAACGAAACGCGGAATACATCGTGGATATCTAATAAGGAAGAAGTGTTGTAAAAATGAACTAAATTGGTCTATCGGAAAGGGGGGGATTTGCTTTGTACTACGTTTGAATTGAATTGAAACAGGTGTTCATAACAAATTCAAAAGAGTAGAACTATTTATGTTTTTATTTTATCTATCTATATACGTTATTTTAAGCAAGGAATGCACTCGACACTATCCAATTCTGAGGAAAGTGCTTAGTTATGCAGCTCCTGTGTGACGGACTTTTTGCTTGAAAGTATCAAAGACTGGAGATTATGACAGTGGTTTCTAAAATAATTTACTCAAGAAAAATGTAATGGTAGCTACATTTAATGTTCAGTTATTCAGTAAAAGTCCTGATATCCTAAAAACGCAATTCGTCTGAACCCTTCAGTTGTAGGAATTAATTTTCTCAAAGTGTCTTAGTCACTAAATACCAAGTCAATTAATAAGTAAATAATAAATTCTAGATCATATTTTATTGCTGATTTTGTAAAAATAATTTAAAACAGTGGAATAAATTATTTAAACAATATTGACCTGCTGAGTAATATGTCTTAATGAATTCAAATGTATTGCATTTTTGAGAATTCTATTCAGTGACTAACTACAAATTTTTATTAAAAGAGCAATTCTGAAAAGAAGTGGCTTATAGGGAGGAAGCTACTGTTACTCTGTGTGTGCCATTCCACCATTTAAAATTAATTGAAGTGAGTACGAGGTTTAATGTTTATTCTCTTTCATATTCAAGGATCCGAAATTTGTATTTCGACTCTACAGAGCAAGGAAACAATACAAGGAAGCTTCGAAGACGGCAATTATTATTGCAAACGAGGAATTGATTAATGGTACGTAATCTCCATTGCCAATTTAAGTAAATATATTTTATTTAGCTTATAAGGAATAATTTTAAGTTTGCCATGGAGCAATATTATGCAAAACACAGCATGTATTTCCTTTCTGAAACTTTATGTTACCCGACCATTGTCTCTTTAAAAAATTTGCTATCTAATTATTCCCTCTTCAGTGATTTATTTTGATAAAATCTCTTATCACGCGAAGTTTCCAAAAATGTCTACCCTCTTGTCTGTGGGATGAGTTTATGGGGAATTAGTATACTGTCGTTTTTCACTTCTCTCATGGTATGTAGATGGTGGCTAACAGTGTCCTTTAACACAAAACAAATACACTAATACTTGGAGCTGCAATTCATTCAAGATGTTGCTTTAGAATCTAATCAAACACATCACTGATTGTTGTCATAAACTGTTCTTACTATCTTAGCTCATATCGAATGTTTCAAACCAACACCAAGCGGTACATTTTCACCTGCAGTTTCATGTTTTGCTTCGACAAGCGAAGTTTTTTTCTTGAAAGAGTCTTAATATTACAAATACTTTGTAAGAAAATGTCTTATTTCTTGTTCACCTGCAACTGATGAACTAAGGGTTTATTACGTTGGTAAAATTTTTAAAAACAAGCTGACCTAATCCTTCTCACCAGAATATTAGTTAAAGGTAAACATTGAATAGGTTTAAATTACATATTTACATTCTATATAAAAAGTTGATAAAACAGTTATTTTTAGTTGTTTAATATATACTCCTTTATTAGTCTTAAAAAATTGTAAATAAAAAATACAATAAGTCTGCTACTTAATTATAGTAAAAATTGGTTTATACTTGGTAAACGATGCATTATTTTTATTCATATCTTCTTTATTTTCAGGAAATTATAGCCTTTCCCATCAGATTCTGGTTAGTATGTGCATGGAGCTTCATGACAATGGTTTACCAGTTACAACAGAACTGAGTTCTCTTCTATCTCTTGTACATTCCTATAGGTTAGTTAGACTGCATGTGAAGTTGGGTTCGCATAAGCTAGCTGCCAGGCTGCTCTTGAGAGTTGCTGACAACATTTCTAAATTTCCATCACGTAAGTCTTGGTTCTTGCACTACATTATTTTAATATGCCTACTATGTTAAAAAAAAAAGATCAATTCGGCATGAGAAGTTTAATACCCATCAACAATCTTACCTTTGAAAGATTTTATGTAATTCACATCTTTTGAATGCCACTTAAAAAACACTCACAGGAAAGCTAAATACTTTATGAAGAAGTAGAAAAACAAATGAAATATTTAACAGACATTTGAGAGGGAGAAAAAGGCCCATAAAGCTCGGATTTTTTGGATTTTAACCCAGATCCTCTTGTTCTGAACTCGAGTTTCTTACCGATTAGGCTACTGGGCTTCATATTACATTGCATGACAAGGAGGGGCAAAGTAATAATTTTACAAAAGGTCTTCTTCAACTTCAAGTCTTCCAGAAAACTCACTGATCCTGCAAAACACAAGAACCAGTTGTGAATTTCAGAAAGTAGATGGTTTTCTTAATTTAGCACTTTCCAAAAGACTGTAGCTTTTCAGGTTTTTGAAAGAATTTTTCAAAAATGTCTTCACATCTCCTACCTAGTAGATACCAGAAATAACCCCCATTAAAATTTATATATACAGGGTGTCCCCAAAATAAACGACCATACTTCGGAAACCGATGCAGAATGAAAAAAAGTCCTTTGGCATTTTTCTCGTTTTTGTTTAATTTCCGAGAAAAACTAAAACACAATTGTGAAAAGGCATTCTTTCATAATGCCTATATAAAAATCATTAAATATTGTTATAATAAAAATATTATAAAATACAGAAACGATTAAAATATTTTTAACTAAAAAATAACGCGCCACTTTGGGTCGCCAAAATGTAATATTTAATTTAAAAATTATTTATCTCAGGGGTTCGGGTTCGAATAAAGTAAATGAGAACAGAGATAATTCCGTGGTGGATAAATTTAAATGTAAACAAAAACTCATCGATAAGTCACATCCATGGAGTTGGACAAACAAACATTACCTGGTATAAAGCTGCAGACAGCATATGTTGGGATATCTTCTCTCAATTACTTCTGATGACGAACAAATAAATCTTTTTTTTTTTCTTTTTTTTTTTATACTCAAAATTAGCCAATCAATGTATAAGACTATAGCTTCATTAGAACTGCACGCGAGTAGAGCTTCATACCAACTTTATAGGACTGGATCCTCATTAAGACTGCCCTAGACAAGAGCTTCCTACTAACTGCAAACAATTGGATCTCGATTAAGACTGAACTGTTTTTGGCGGGAGTGTCCAACCCATAACCAGTGCTATCTGTATTAGCTGCTAGACAACATAACAAATAATATTTGCCTATCCCCGCAATGATTTTAACATATTAATGAGTCTTTTGCATTTTCAGAATTTTCTGTTAATTTTGAATGTAAAACTTTTAATTTGTAATGCAAAATATCATTACAATATATATGTTTTATCTTCTACCTTACCTTGCTAAAAATGATAAAGGATGTTCAATGTTTTATGAAATTTGGAAGTAGGCCCAAAGCAGAAAGGATTGGGTGTTAAGGGTCTTTTTTTTATGTTATACATACACCAATAAGTTATATTGTAATAAATTGCGGTTTTGATATTTTCAGATATTGTACCTATTTTAACATCGGCTGTTATTGAGTGTCATCGTGCTGATTTAAAGAAATCAGCATTTACTTATGCAGCTATGCTTATGAAACCAGAGTATAAAAGCAAGGTAACGATTTCTCATTATAGAACAATTGACGTAAAGAAAGAAATTAGCAGATGTAACTTCTTAATCACATATATTACAAACAAAAATATTTCTGATTACAATTCAGGAGCAAGGTAAATTTAAAAGTAGCTCATGCAGGATAACCTATCAATACTAATTAATATAAATAAGGATTAACTTATCAATCCAAGAAATATCACCTAAGTATTTTTAAAGTACATATCTTCAAGTTAAAAAATGTAAATGTTTCATAACTTCAGAAAGGCTGTTTCATGCCCCCTTTAGCATGGATTAGATACTGCATCAGTACCCATTTATGATACATCAGCATTGTTCACTTAGCCAAGGAGGTTAAAATGGTGCTGATCTTGGTGAAATTATTTTTGCTGATAATATAAAAAAATTGTCCTAACCTGCCTCACTGAATTAACTATAAACAGATTGCTATTGCCAAAGGTCTGTGTTTATTCCTTTTAATTTTTGAAGCGTGGGGTTCCTGCCATGGGCATATATAAGCGAGGCTGCAGCCCCCCCCCCCGGAAATTTTGACTTGATGGCAAAAACTTGTTGTAAAACCCTTAAAAATAAATTAAATAAGATCACTTAGTTCATAAAAAATATTTTATTTTACGTGTAATAGCGTTTTAGTTGCCTGAAACGCTCTACACTACTATTCCACGCTCTAAATTTTTAGTATTCCATGCCCCGGAAATGGTCTCAGCCATCTCCCCCCCCTCCTGAAATTTCCAGCCCCTCCCGAAATTATTTTCTATATACGCCCATGGTTCCTGCTTTCATAAATGTTTGTTATTAAAATGTTGCTTTAGTTCGATAAAATGTTTTGAAAAACAGAAGTACTAATAATTTGTTTTAAAAATATATTGTCGATACAAATGCAATTTTCGAATGTGAAACAACGCATTTTTCATTTTCAATCTATACTGATTGCTGTTGGACAGATGGACGGCAAATTCTCAAATCTAAGTTCACTCAGTGAAAGGGGAAAGTAATCACTCTGAAAAGGTCGAATCTGCTTACTATTTGACTGTCCAAAAGCAAAGTAATAAATAAAAGTTCTTTCACTCTGGAAAGTGGTGATTTTCACATGCGATACTTTGCATTTGTGTCGACAATATGTGGCCAATGAAAATCAGTGAATAGATTTAAAAAGGAATAAGTTAATCAGTGATATGTGGAGCTTAGTATCAAAGTTGGACAACTCCACTTTTGCTTTTTTTACAGGAGAGGCAAAAAACCATATCTACTATATTGATGTCAGTATCATGGTGATTTTTTTATATGTTATTCTTATAGGCCTCAGAAACATTATTTCAAAGGCACTACAAAATTATATAACTATTAAGGGCGTAATTACACTTTAAATAGTGGAGTTGTCCATGTTTGAAGCCAAGTCATGGAGTTGTCTGTTTTTGAAACCAAAGGGAGCCACTTGAAAATTGAATGTATCCTCTTTTGAAACCAAACAAATATTTGGTATGCTCGAGGGTGTTTTAATATAATGTAATTATGTCTAATGTATTAAATCAAAATTATATAGTTAAAAATTACATGAAAAATGTTATTTAAATACAGTTTGCAAAACTGAAATGAAACTAAATTATCCTTATTTTATTAAGTTTAGAAAAAAAGTGGTACTTAGCTATCCTCTTCGCACAGTTTTTCCTATAACTACATGTATTGAAGTGGCTGTGCTATAATTTTCATCGCCGTACTCAGCCATACCTGTGCACAGCTAATAAAATAAAGTTATCAATTAGCGATGCGATTATTTGATGAAAAACGAGTTAACCATTATTATTTTCTGCAAAGAGTTGTTGAAAAGTTTTTAATAGCAAATAACTGAACATTAACGATGAGATCTATCTAATATCTAGTGTGCAACTGTCAATATTTATTTGTTATACGCAAAAATTTAAATAAAGAGGAATATGTCGAGAACAGTTACCAGTACCACTTTAGCTGTTAATTTATTCACCTGAGGTCTTGAAAATATATTTGGAAGGATACATAGCTCTACCACTTGAGTAAAGTATGAATATTTTAAATTAAATACTGGCTGTTTTTACGGTTGTTGTTATATAAAGCCCGTTTATTAATAAAATAATTATTCTATAGAATTGGTAGTGGTCTCATTCGACTCGGCACAAAAGAAATTCTTCAAAAATCATTCCTAAATCAGAAAGATTCAAGTACCTAGAGGTTTTGTCCCAAAATCTGGCATTTGGAACCACAGTGTGCCGGATAACAGCTAGTTATTAATAAGAATTATCGCCAAATGCACTTATTACAAGTAACTATAAACATTCAGCCATGGTGGATTTGCAGTGCATGTTGGGAGCAGATTGCATGAATGCAAGCTTCTCATTGGCTACTGATGGAGTTGTCATTTTTTGAAACCAAACTATGTTGGAATTGTCCATATTTTGATTCTGAGCGGTTGAAATAAACGCTAGTTTACCTATTTTCTGTCCGTTTTTAATGAAAAACAGTTGTAAAATCGAATGCAGCATAAAAATCCACTTAAGAATCGACAAAAATCTCAAAACTGAAAAAAATGGAGTTGTCCAACTTTGATACTAAGCTCCTCATATGATGATCTGGTTTATAATCAGTGGCAACCATTATTTTTTTATTTTTTTGCTGTGTATACATTTATTTCTGAGATTTTTTTTTTTTTTAAATAACTACTTATTTTCTTGTTCCCAGATTGAAAGTAAATATCTGAAAAAACTGGAAGGAGTTGTTAGAAAAGGAAAGGGTACAGACATGATAGAAGATTCAAGCCCATGTCCTTATTGCAGTCAAGCTGTTGCTGAATTTAAATTGGTTTGTGGAAACTGCAACAACACTCTCCCCTTCTGTATTGCAACAGTAAGTTAGCTATATTGTCTGAAAGGTATAGAAATGTGATTAACTGCCCAGCCTTTTGTAAATGGAAGTAAAAAGGCAGTAAAAAAAAATTGCTATACTAATTGATGGCCAATCGTGATTTTTTTGTTCATGTAGCTTACCTTCACATTAAAAACACTACATTAAATAGAAGGAGGAACAGTTTTTATTTTATAACTTTAGCATAAGGTTGATTCACACTAGACCGTGTCGGGTCCGGGCCAAGCCCCGGCCAAGACACGGTAAAGCTATCACACACGCATAAAACACGGACTCAGCCCAGAGTAGCGTGAACGAGTCCATTGAAAATGCTGGTGTGCATGTTTCACCGTGTCCCGGCTGGGCCTCAGCCCGAACCCAACACAGTCTAGCATGAATCGATTTTTATTTTACATGTGTAGAAGATAAATAAAAAAATATGATGTGCATTGTTACCTTTAATATCACTAAAGTCAATTAAATGTGGCTGAAGGCCAAGTATAAAAAATACAAATACATCAGCTCCAAATTGTTTATTCATAGCTATACAAGTTTCATGCTCTTATGGAGCTTATAACTAAAATTATTTCTGGTTAAATCATAAAAAAATTTAAAGAACCCATGGAGCTTAACCTTCTACCAAACCTGGCCGAGTCAATACTAAAAGATCATACATCAGCTCATTATTTATTCATACTAAAATGCAATTATGTCCAATTGCCAAAGGAGTAGAGTCCCTTCTGTCCACTTGCACTCTCTCTTCTGTTCCATTTTCAAAGCCTTGTAATGATCAACCACTTATAATAAATCACTAAAAAACTGATTATGTCTTGTTTCATACCAGGGAACACTTTGAGAGGTTAGATAAGGGAGATAGTGTTTAATATTTATCAATTCTTAGCCAAGGTAAGAATGAAAATATGACTGAGAGAATTTTTACCGCCAATTTTCTACTGGAAATATAGGCCACTTCCTTTTCTTCCATGTAACCATCTATTTGAACAGGCAATGTTATAGACTAAATTGTTTTCCGCCTTAGCATTGGCTAAGTATTGATAAATATTAAACACCATCTCCTTTGCCTGACCTCTCAAAGCCTTTGCTAGTCCTAAATAAGACAAAATTAGTTTTTATTGAGTTTAAAGTAGCGTGTTGTTCTTTGAAATATTAATGCAAATGGCAGACCCTTCTGGAATAATGAACCACACGGGATATGAACTATTCCATCTAATGGAATGGGCTATAATGGTAAAATTATTTCTTACCAGATTCATTTAGTTACTATTTAATAAATTGATGTTACAATGCAGCTTTACAGTTTAAGATTAATGTTTAACAATTAAAACAACATAAGAAGGTTTATTATTATTTTTTTGTCCATAGGGAAAACACGTTGTGAAAGAAGATTTCACAGTTTGCCCTAACTGCCAATTTCCAGCAATAAGATCTGATTTCATAAGGTTTGTAGCTGTTTCTTTGATTGTTCCTCTCCAGTAAAAGAGTAAGGGTATTAACTTATTTTTAAAGAAGTCTGCCTGCATACAAATTAAAAATATTTCAAAATTCATCTTTGAAATATTCTCATTTTCAATTTGCATTATATATCATGAGAAGTGTCAGAGGACACCTGACTAATAATATATTAATTAAAGGTTTATTAATTTTTTCAGGCTCTTAGAAATGGGAGAAAAATGTCCTCTATGCAGCTCTGAAGTCACCATAGATGAAATGAGAGTACAAGTGGCATTTGAGTCCTACTTTGGAAAGGAATAAGTGTTGACTTTTTAAGATTAAGTCTATTCAAGTATTAATCCATCCACTTTGATCTCAAACATTTTTAATTTCTTAGGACCCATTAGATGTTATATTTTTTCCTTATTATTAGTATTATTTTCTAAGGAGAAAATATTCTCTAACATTTTGCAACAACACATTACTGCCATACGAGAATGTGTTTTCAACAAAGGTGAAATTTGTCCTCAATCAATAAATATTCATTAGAATTGTAACCAGCCAACTGGTTACAATTTACATTTAAAAAAATCTTGAATTATACTTTGCTTTGCCTAATTAATTTTAAACTGCCAAACCCATCCTTTTGAACATTTTCTTCCCCATGTGGGCTACATAAACTTTCACAGGTGTAGAGTAAACACTTATCTTCAACCATTATCTTTTGATGAGCACATACTTGATAAAGTGCTTTTAGAGTACAATTAACTCATTCTAGTAAATCTTCTTAATATTCTCAGATTTTCTTGGATATACAGAAGCATTATGTAAGTTTAAGAACTGTGCTGCTCGTTTCTTTGTCCAGCAGACAACTCCCTTTTTCATTTCTTGAATGACATTTAATTTCATTGCAAGGTCATCACTCAAATTTTTCAAATAACTCCCATTGTATAGCATAATCGTTCAGAACCTCCCTTATTGATTCAGGCTGAAATGAGATGGATTGCTAGTTGTGAAGTTAATTTGCACCATTTGTGGAACACTGTTCAAGTCAATATTATTATTTTAGATTGCCTTAAAAATACTAAAAATAAAGAATCAATCTGAGATGAAAACTGATTTTTTTGTGTTTTCTCTTTTTCAAGTAAAAATTCTCTTTGTTATGGCATGGTGGAACACAAACTAATACTAGTTGTAATTCTATACTTATTTTTGAATATCAAATGTTTTATTTCACAAATGTTTTATTAGATTTTTATATTTTTCAAAATATATTTTTATTTTTTAAATTATAGAATACACTTGGCTGTGATGAGAGAAATGCAATTTAGAATTTCTTTTTAATGTTATGAAACTGTTTTTATTTCATATTTAGAGGTTTTTTTTTTTAATATAGTATTAAGTAGTTCTCTCATGATTTTGATTTCCCTTACCTGTCTTCAAATTTCTGCGTCTTCTAAGTTACACATTTTCAACAACACCCCTCCCTCAGGAAAAAAATTTATTTAAGTGTAAGTACTTAGACCCTGCAAAAAACTTGTGAAATTTTATTTGAACTATTAACATTTCACAGTGAAATGATTGATTTGTTACCACGTAAAATAAAGTTTGTGTCCTCGTGTTGGCTTTGTAAGCAAGCTTTCCCCCTGACGGACCAAACAACAATCTCAACATTTGACTTTTTTTCTTTTTAACCAAAATGCTGTCTTTAACCTTTTCGATGCGACATGGGCTAGCGATAGTAATGTCCTTGAAGGTGGAGAGCGCCCGCTGCCTATTCCCTCCACAGGCTCCCCAAACTCCCTCTCCTAGAGCGGCCGTATGCACTCTTTATTTTTTACTTAGGCGCTCGTTACTAATCATCATTTTCATGTTTATCTTACATGAACAACGTGTATTACTTGAAACGATTTATTTACTACAATTTAGGTACGCAACAAACCTACAATAACCATTTAAAACAAAATTTACTTACTTTTCTTCCCTATATTTCTATTTCTATTTCGTTCCAAAAACACTGCTTGTTTTTAGACGTGATTTTTAAATGTAGCAATGACATTTTTTTTAAATTTATTATAATAAGCTACTCCTTTATTATTTACAAGTTAATTAAAAAAATCCCCCTTAGAACATTTTTACAGTGCACACATCTCACAGACGCATGTTACTTATAACGTTCAAAATCTTTATGTTACAAGTTAAGGGTTAAACCAGCAATTATCTCCCTTTCCTGCTAGAGCACTCTGTACAAGTTCAAGGCTAAGGAGGGCTCGCAATCAAGAGAGAAACAGCTGTGGCGAGAATACTCGGGCGTCGCCTCTGGAGCACACGACATTCTCTTGCGAGAATACTCGGGCGTCGCCTCTGAGGAACATTTTCCTCCTGCGAGTATTCTCAGGTGTCGCATCGAATGGGTTAACTTATAACTAAACATCTGGACATGGACACATAGCATTGTAAAAATACAGCTCTATTTTGCACGAGAAAGAAATTAATTTTAGATAATGAGGAATAAAAGTCCTAAATTTCCTCTGTTGTTTTATTTTAAGTTTAACGTTTTCAGGGACTTAGCCCCATTTCTAATGGTCTGTGACACAAAAAACATCACACACAACGAACTTAAAAATAAATAGATTCAATAGGTATAATTTAAAAAAAATAGATATAATACAAAATTCGATGGGCTCATCTCCATCTTCTTCAGCCAGGTGTTTGTTGTTTCTTCCTCGGTGGTAGCCAAGGGAATGATTTCCTTGGCTTCCACCGAGGAAGAAACAACAAACACCTGGCTGAAGAAGATGGAGATGAACCCATCGAAATATTCCTGGAAGAAGTGAGGAGGAGTACCACCGCTGGAGAGAAATGCCGTTCCATCCAAAAATGTATATATAAACATGTTTTTAAAGCAGAAATTTGCACTTTGCAAGGGTTTTATTTTACTTTTAAATCTCAGAAGTTCTCCTGATTTTCCTCCTATTTCTTTACAACTGAAGGAATAATAAGAGAAAATTTATGTAAGGAAGGGCAATTTGGGAAATCAGGTAAGATAGGTTGACAAGGGTTTGACAGGTGGTATTGAGGGCATAGACCTCATAGAGAAGAAAGGAGCATAAATCATGTAATGGCTGCTGGTGAACTTGTAGAACAACAGAATAACAAGAAAAAGCCTCTAGGAAGCAGGAGAATTATGTTTTAAGAGAGAATATACAACTTGCACCCGTAAGGGAGTAGCAAGGGGAGAATGTCTTTGTCAGCCTGCTCGTACCAGTGCGGGAATAGTGGTGAAATGGTTAAAATATATGTAAAGTATTGAAAATTGATTTATATTATGGACTGTTCAAGTGGTATACTATATTTATTTAAAACGTTTAATACACATACATATTCTTTTAATATTTCATAATCATGTGAAATAAAAAAAAATGTTAAGACCTTAACAATTTATATTTATATTCCTTCAATAAAAATATATTATCAAAGAATGTCACTTAGCCTACTTACATTCTTATAGCTTAAATCAATTTAGTTAATTTTAAAAAAAATTAAAACATGCGAATCCTTTGTCAGGAGAATGTTGGATCTGATTTTATCAATGGTGCCGAACCCCAGGAAGTTAGGTAAGGGCAGGATAATGGCGACACAGGAGCATTAATAGATATTCGGCAATCTTTAATGACTGGGCAAGTTCCACAAGGAGTGGTTATCAACCCAGCTGGTGTTGTCAAGGGAGCTATAGCCCTGTACTGTCTTTCTCCGTTCACGCGGATCTCTCGTTCAACTTTACCATCATATACCAGTGTTTCCAAAATAGTCTGGATGTCATCTTCAGATAGTGAAACCTAGAAATGATGAAATTTAGTCTGTAAATAGTTGTAGAAACACATAAAACGATTTAATGAGCAAAGAATAGTTATCTTAAATTGAGCCTTCTGATATTCTATTAACACCTTATTGTCCATGTGCATAAAATATGTTTTATTTTTTCTTGATTGCTCAAAATATTTTTAATAAAAAAATCAGACCCTTAACAGGCCACGAGCGTCCAGAGGGGATCCCCTGTAGAGGTATCTGATTCTTGACCATACGGCACTCTAGGGAGATAGAAGCACAGTCAGTACTATGCTTCGGCAGCCGGATTTTCTCCTTTGCAGGTACCGATTAAAAAATTAATTAAAGGATGAGTGGACCTAGGGATGGTCTGGGACCTCAAGACGAACCCACGAGCAAAGACACTAGAAGATAAAATCTTTGATGCGCTCAGGTTTTGAACCCAGGTCCTCTAGCTTATAGTTCAGTGCTCAACCACTGTCTAAGCTATCCTCATCCCTTCAAAAGATTTTAAGACTGAACAAATTAAAGCAAAATTTGTTACAACAATTTTTGTAAAATGCATCAGGATCAAATACACTGAAATATGCCGACAACACACAAACGTTATTGAACTTACATCCTGGAATGTAATAATTAAAATGAAATAATTTAGCATTATATTTCTAATTTATGTGTTATATTTGCAGAATAAACATTGAATGCAATAAAGAATACAAAATTATATTTACTTATGTCTACTCGTGATTAAGTCATGAAAATACGTAATAGTTATTTTTTTTAGCTGAAAGTAACTATGAAGTGAGTCTATAAAAGCTGTAAGTGGATTTCCTTTTGTTGTTTACTTTTGCCAATATCCAAAATCTGATACATTTTCTTGATTTAATAAACTTCTAGGAAGTATGACAACAAAATACTACTTCTTCATTGTACGTTAAGGATAAATAAATACTGGGCAGAGTTAACAAAATCAACAAAAAGTGACATCACTGAAGAATACATTGACATAGCTGAGAACTAGAATCACAAGAGAACTTTTTACAAATTTTTTAATGTTTTAAAAACAAATACTTGACCTGAAACCAAATTTAGTGAAGAGTATCAAGAACAACATTTGTTGTTGAGAAAGGTAAGCACAATAATTTTGTGATTCTCTAAAAGTATCCACTGTCTGAACAGATCACAATCTGGGACTGATATGATTCAAAATATATAACTTTACTGCTATCATCTCATGGTGTATTGATTATCACTAAGCGAGGCTGTGTTCTGTATTCTTGGGCTACATCTTACCCCTTAAATATATAATATACATAAGCTGAGCATAAAAAAGGAATTGCTACGGAGGGTTTTGACATCCCCAATATTCATTGTTATTGCAACTCAATAACACATTACTTCTTACCTTGCTAATCCCGAGGTCAGTAATGAATTTGCAGACAAGTGATGGTGGAGCTGAAATCATACTGTAAAGGGCTACAGGACCTTTTTTCACTGAATTAGGATCAGATTCATGTTTCTGTTTCAATTCAAGCAAGTACCTGTAAGACAAAGATTTAACATCGTTCAACAAAACTTTGAAAAACACCTATACATAATTGTAACAAGTAAGCCAAATTCTCTAGCTGCAGCTACTAAGAATACCTGTAACACTGTTGGTTCAGAACATCAACAAATTCAGATTCAAAATCTTGATCACTATACCACGAGCCCCCTGTAAGAGTACTGTCAGGCTCAAGGTCGTATAGCATATATACTTTCTTCTTATAAGCCTAAGAGAAAAATAAAGCATTACATTAACTTTTTTGGGGAAATTTTAATTTTCAAGGTCAATAGTATCCGCGAAACATGTTTCCAAGTTTGCCTACGGTAGATACAAGCTCCCTGATGAAGAAGTAGGCTACTTATGATAGAGGACCTTCTCTATACGTTAGAGCTGGAACAGACCCGGTCCTCAGACCTTTTCTGGATCTGTACATTAAATTAACTGTATCCGTGTAGAGAACAATAAAAGAATCTTTAGTTCATAAGTAAAATTTAAACTTCTTATTAATAAAAGCAAAACTTCAATATATTAAATAGCTTTTTATCTATTAAATATATCAGAATATTAATTGTATTTTACTTCTCCATCAGGTAGAAATTATGACGTTATAATATATTTTTTTATTAAATAATAGTTTAGTAAAATGATAATTCATCAGTAGTGGAGAAGCTCTGAATAATGTTTCTCAGGCAGAGTGCTATTTCTCGGTGATAATTATATTTCAATTTGGCTATATTCTAAGTTCTATTTGGTATCTTGTTCATTAAATTGCAACAAGACCTCTTTGGAACTCAGGCTTTAATCTAAAAAATATTCAAAATGAAAACTAGGAGGTTAACTCTGGTAGCTATTTACTTTGAAATTCTATAATGAGCTATAAAGTCAGAAAATGATAATGGTTAAATCTTTCAGAAACTTCAATGAAATCTGTACAAAAAAAAAAAAAAGTTTTTATCTAATGAAATTGATTGAAAGCAATGTTGTTGTTTTTTTTGTTTTTTTTAACAAAATTATTAATATTTAGGCATTCCGTTCAAAATTTTCTGAATATACATTTTGAACTTTCACAAAAAACAAGATTTTTGGTCATAAGATCTGACAGACTGGCTTGAATTTTTTTTCTTCTGTAAGTTTAATAATTATAGACCACACAAAAATTTTAAAAAGTTAATACGAAAACTCATTTTATAGTTTTCGGTGTTTAATATTTCTACAAAACAGTTAACAAGTCTCAATAAACTTAAGTTGACTTTTTCAAAAGCTCAATAATTTTAAATTAAGAGCTAAACACATATTCTGGGAGGTTAAAAATCCCTAACAGAGATGTCCACTTAACCGCAACATGTATAATGGTAACTTAATTTTGTCAATTATTTCATTCAAGCACTTTTTTAATTAACTCAATTATTTTTCTGAGTTTTTGATGTTGAAGTATATTGTTGTTTTGCACCCAATAATTCCAGGTTGTGCTTTGCTTAGAAAGAACACGCCTGGGTTAAGGGTCTTACAGAAATGTGCTGTAACAATGCACATTCGAAGGACCAGACTTTCTACGAATAAATATCTCCCATATTTAAATATACAAAATAAAATAATTACTGAAACAGATTTCACAGCTTTTATTATTTTCTTGTTTTCAAGTGATTTCAGTATCTTGTTCAGAACAGTGGGTTGCAGTTTAGATTCAAATCTTATGTCCCTCATCCAGATTCCTTTGTTTCCTGCGTCTCTGATAATACTGAATACAATTTTCTCTTCTGTATCAGCTCCTTTTAGGCCATCAGGAGTATCTTTTGCTTCTTCAGCTTTCACTTTATAAACTAATCTTCCGCCAGCTTTGTAAACATCAATCAGCCTCTATAATGGAATACAATTTTTGTTATGCAATTTACCACAATATTTCAACTGTTAATTCATTATATAATAATTACCTTAGTAATTAACTTATTGATCAATTGAACTCTTTGTTCATTGCTAAGATCAGGGACAGACTTTTCCAAATCTTCGTCATAACAGCCCTTTGAGCCACCATTCACAATGACAGAAAGAACCCTATAAATTCAGTAAGAGCACATGGGAAAATTAAAAAAATATATATATTAAATTTATAACATCTTTGAGATAAATAATCTTAATCCCAACTAATTATTATGCGTATAAGATTTAAAAGTTTTTTTAACCTATTTCAAAATGAGGATAAGGCTGTAAGAGTGAAGGCAAATGTGATTTTTGATTTTAATGTGTTATAATAATTTGTATTTTGAAATTAGGAAACAACTAAACATTAACTTAGATGAGAGGCAAAGCTTTCTACTAACAAACATACACAAGTAAAACTACATTACTATTAGCTGTTGTAACCTTACTATTATTAGTAAAGCTGGACACTCTAAAACAAGAAAACAATATGCCATGAATAATCGAGCAAAAATGAATTAGGCCGTGATTGCATTAAATTAATGTTCATCAAAGTAAAGGAAAAAAAGAATGATGCCCATTTCGTACATCATGTACTTACACTTGTTCATTTGGATCTACAGGTTCCTCTTTAGCTGAAACAGAAGTAGAAGCTTTTGGTGCAGAAACTTTTGCTCTAGGCATTTTACGAAAGGAACAAAATATATTTCTAAAAAATCTATAAACCCATTATTATTCTCCCAAGAATTTTAAAGGTAAACCATCCTAAAAATTATTTTAAGTAACACTTTCCAAATAAACAAGACCACCCAGGAAAAAAAAATACTTGATAAGAGGATTTATATTTATTTATGGGCATCAGCAAGACGATTCCTTCAAGCATAAGGACTTTAAATTCTCTTCAAAAGAGATGATTGCTCTTGAACGAGCTAGTCAATAGAAAGATGCTTTTGACATTTGTACCCAAAGAGATACCGAACAGAATACGGTCAACAATTGTGAGCTTTATTTGATTTTTAAAAATAGATTCTGTTTTGTTAAGTAGATACATATATCTACTATCTATTCGATGCATTCATTTTTTGGTAATATATTTGTTTTGTTTGAAATACTTTTTAAAGTGCTTGACACAAATACTAACTTGCCGCTTTGTCTTGAACCATTAATCGAATGGTCTTTCACAGAATGTTTCCTTATTTTCTTAAGGACGAATCGCCTTCGTTGCGGATGCTCATAAATCAATTAAAAAATATATATATTATTTTCTTAATACATAGTGTCTTCTATGGAAGTCTAAGTCAGTGGATACATTGTTTGAAACGTTGCTAAATTTTTAATGACGAATTAATCCTGCATCGTAGTTTACCATTACTAACGAAGTAAACCAAGACCCCTAAATCGTCGTGGAAAATAAAGCATTGCAATTATTTGTGGGGCACCCAATTATTGATTTGAAACTTCACCTTTTGATTGACCCAAAGCCCTTTGTGAAGTGTTTTGGAGAAGTTTCATCAGAGGAACAGTATGAAGCGAATATATGAACGTTGTTGGTAGGGTTCATTATATTTAGTTTTTGATCAGACCTAAACAAGTTTAATATCCTTAATTTCTCCAGGTTTCTTTAAATCTAATCTTGGTGTCATCATTTTAAATCAATATTTTTATCGTTTTATAGCAAATTCTGCCTTAAATAAATAGCAAAAATCTTACTTTATCTTTTACACGAAAAACTTATACCTTCTTAAAGAAGATAGATATTGCCAAAACAAATCATTTCTTATACTTATGAACGAGGGTTAAACCGAAAGTTCGGATCAGCTTACTTAAGAATCTTAAACATTAGGCTAAAAAAAACCATCAACTCTCTTCTGGAAAAAAAAACCTGAAATCATCAATTTGGGCTTTATATTTTTGTTTTTTTCCCCCTGTGCTGCTCTCATTGCATTAAGCTCTACAATAGTGAATGTATAGTCAATGTTCACATAATTCTACTTAAACTCTTTTGTTTATTAAAAATCAACATTATTTTCCCTTTTTTCCCTATTGTAAGCGATTCCCCCACGAAGGGTGAATCGCCTTCGTTGCGAATGTTTATAAATAAAATTAAATACAAATGTTAAAAGAACTTTTAAGGACAGCACTTTTCATTTTATTCTTATTTTATATTACTATAATATTTGTTTGCCTCAAATAAATTTCAGCTTCTTGTTTATAGATCAATATGGCACTGGAGAAAAGCTTGTAGAGTTGGAGATTCGCTTTCTCCCATTCTGTTATTGGAAGAGTTCGAGGATGGTAAGCATCAATTTGTATCCCTTTCCATCTGCTTTATATGATCTTGTTTTTGTCTTCTTGTTTCTTACATTATTAAATATAGAAGTCCTTTTGAATTAGGAACTATTTGAAACATTTACAGCATTTTGCACATTAATCAGGCTGGATTTACTGTAAGATTTCTTCCACGTGTTCATTGTTTTTCCGGGCGTTCTATCCATTCTATTTTGCTTTCTTTATGATTTATTCTTATTTATTAGCCGTTAAAGCAATGTATTAAATCTATTAGAAGGAAAACAAGTTAAAATCGAAAGGGGTTCTTTTCAAATTTTGGTTATTCACTTGTTTTGTTCTATACCATGGAATTAGCTTTTCCTGTAGATTTTGAAGCCCAAGCTTTTAATTTTTGGTAATTGGATAGTGAATCCACCATTATATTACGTTAGTGACCTGTGTCCAAAATATTCATTTTATAACTAAGTCATAAATAAATTGTTACAATCTCCTTCGTTTATTTCTATGTTGGTTACTTGATTCTCAGTCACATTCAGTTCGGCTTCTAAATATTATAAATTGCATAACCCATTATCTTTGTTTCAAATTAAGCCAAAATATTCAAAGGACCTCATGGTGTTATTGGTTAAATTTTACAAAGAATAGTAAACAATTAATTCGTTGTAATGTGAATGCATGTGTTATTTTTAAATGTAGATTAAAAACTGTACACATGGGTCTGGTCTTTTTTTAAACCATTGAACATAATTAGCTGTAACTGTTTAATTGATCCTGTACATGATGAAACAAATTATTCAGAGCATTGGGTTCTGACATTTTTGATGTGATTTAACTTTCTGATACAGGAAACGTTTTTTACCGCTCTTAATAGTAGATATTAAGCATTGAACCTTATTCTAAATTGGCATGGTGGTCTGCCTTATTGTAACTGGTTAGACATTAGATCCTAGTTTTATATCAATATTCCGTGAATAGTGGTTATTATTTTAAAATAAGGCTTTTTTATTGCAAGCATGTTTCGCTGCAGCGCTACTGTTCTTTCTTAACTTTCACTTTCATTTTTGGGACAACAAAAATGCAGATTGTTGAAGTACAAATAAAGTTTTAGGCCTTAACCAAGCAAATTTAGTCAAGTTTCATTGGGAACAACACAGTTTTTATTCTTGATATGAGGGTAGAGGTTTAAATACTGAGAATGGCCCAACTTCCTAAAATTATTGGTAGCTAAAAAATTGAGTATTGAATAATTTCAAAAAAACTATGAATCTTGTTATCGGGACATTTCTAATCCCTGAGTATTTAATTAGGTGTTAAATAAACCCATATAATATTATGTTGCTAAAGTCAAATATAGGCGTTTCTCATTACTTTTTAATATAGTACTTAGGGTAATACTGAAGGAGAGCGTCCTCAGCACCGATTTTCTTCAAAGTTTGCACTATAACATATTTTGATGCACTAAACACGAATCTGTTGAAAAAAAAGATGCTCTCAACTAGGAAAGAAGTTATTAAGCACTAAAGTTCACTGTTATGGAGGTTATAAAAGACGGGGTAAACAGCTTATATGTAAACATGCGCATGCGCAATAGTCCTTAATGAGGAAGTGTAATTGAAATTGCTGACTTGGTCGTAAACTGTCGCTTTTGGGCATACGTGCTATGCGTTTCCGCTTGCTCAAGAAGATATCAAAACCACTAGTCAATCCAACTCTCAGAAATTAAAAGAATTCTATGCCCAAAAGTCGTCCAAGGCATTCTTCTAATCCTCCTAGACATCTTCAGACGCGATGTTCTTTTCGTAATAACGCTTTCGGCATCTAAATTGTGGATAAGAATTATGAAGTCTTGTAACTTCATTTTTATTCAACACTTTCTACAAAAAACTGTAATAACGATAACAGTAACAAGCTAATTACAGCTTAGAGGGAATTAGAGAAACTTAGAAGAAAGAAATCATAAAGGCATTAGCTAATTATTAAGGGATTTCTGTTATATAATACTTTTCAGGAGCGAAACAAGAAATTTGAAGAATGTTTCATTATTTAAAAAAATGTTTCTGAATAAATAAGTGTTGGTAAACTTTAATAATTGATAGTTAATTTCAATTACACTTATCCATTAAGGACTATTGTGCTTGCACGAGTTTACAAGTACGTTGTTTATGCGATTGTTTGTAACCTTCATAACAGTGAACTTTAGTGCTTAATAACTTCTTCCCTAGTTGAGAGCAACTTTTTTTTTTTTTTCTTTTTTTTATTTAACGGATTCGTGTTTAGAGCATCAAAATACGTTATAGTGCAAACTTTGAAGAAAATCGGTGCTGAGGACGCTCTCCTTCAGTATTGCCGTACTTAGAAATCAGAAAACATTCACACCAATCAAGAGTATTAAATGGCAAAGTCCAGGGTAGGTGGAATTCAGATGTTGCAAGCTTTTAAAACAATGAATATTTTTTTTCTCTTTGACAATTATTTCTAATTTACTTTTCAGTCCCATCGGAAATTTAGTGCTCCCAGGCATGGGTCTATGGGATTCTACCCTAAGAAGAGGTCTTCTCGTCATCGTGGTAAAGTAAAGGCTTTCCCTAAAGATGATCCTTCAAAACCTGTACATCTTACTGCTTTCATTGCATATAAGGCTGGAATGACGCATGTTGTACGTGAAGCTGACAGGCCTGGATCAAGTTAGTACTAATTTTAATATTTTTAGGCATTATTTATTATCACATTACATTTAGTAATAGACTTGCTCAAGAATTTAGAAGGTAAATTGTATATGTATATTTTAGTGAAAAATACAGATAACATAAATCTGTTAATTAAGTTATAAACCATTGTTTCTGGCACTGATAACCCCAAAGGTTGACATGCTTTGAAAACAATCAACAAACGAACGCTGTTCTAATTGTTTGTCACATAACAGTCAACATTTTCAAGCAAAAAGTTTGTGTTACCTTAATACTTCAAACAATTTGTATACTTATTCATTTTGACCTAATTGAGAAGAAAAAATTAAAAAACACTCGCTGTCAGGCCCAGAACAATATTTATTAAGCACTAAAGTTGGCTGCTATACAGGTTAAAAGCTGGTGTAAACAAAGTATTTGTAAACACACGCATGCACGGGAATGTCAAATTGGGAGAGCCAGAATTGACCTAACTCTGATTTTCCTAAAACTTCGTATACTCATTCAATTCAACCCAATTAAGAATAAAAACGTGAAAAAAATATGACAAACAACTAATTGTTTTTGCCATTGTTAGGATACACCTCGTAATGTTATGATAAAACTCGTTTATAGCCTGTATACAGCAGTCAACTTTAGTGCTTAATAAATACTGTTCTAGGCCTGACCTAGAGATGTGGGTTTTCCGGAAAATTTTCCTAGCCACTAAATGTTTGCGGTATTGTAAATTAAACTTTCATTGCTAGAAACTGCAAGAAAGCTACACGAGTATTTTTATCACCTATATTATATAATGGATAGTTATATAATAACTAAGGGGCTCCTTTTGACTTTTGCCCCTTCCAACTAAAGTAATAAGCAAAATTATATTGAACAAAACATAGAAATGTGATTTATAGGTTTTTAATCATGTATATAGCTGAAAATTTAAAATATAATAATTCTTTAAAAACTTATTTGCATATATAATATTTCAGTAATTAATCGAAAAATACCACATTGGACAACATATTTTATTTACTAAATTGATGTATGAATATACCTATCCAGAATGGAAACAAAATATATTTTAATGGCACTGCATATTTCTCTTCTCTACAAAAACATAAAAGGAATTTTTATATTAATGACAGTGAATTACCATAGAAAGTCACAGGAACTGCGTCATCTTAGGGCGCTTTCGTTCTTGTCCCTATTGGTATTAGTAAAGGAATAGAATCACAAAGAATGATGTTTAAGGCTCCACAACTGTAAACTGACAGTATCCTAAGCGGAAATGACTCCCCCACATTCTCAACATTCGCGCTAATAAATGCAATTAAAACATTAGGTAAACGGTGACAAAACCCCGTTGAAATGTGCAACACTAACAATTCCGAAAATTTAAGCACTTATTTCTCTGATTGACATCGCCCCATCGCAAATTACTTTCAAAACGTTTTTTCTAGAGGATGTAGTAACCCTTCGAATGGTTATGTCCCAGTTACCATAATTTTCCAACCATTTTCAAGATATTAAGTATAACATACGAATATTCCAAAACTTTTCATCTATGATAATACATTTTTTTTTTCTAATACGTCATTAACTCCATACGTAACGAACATTTAAACACCTTAGTATGGATGAATTTCATACATGTATAAAATATTTCAACTAAGTCTCACAATTCTAAATACCTAAACCAAAAATTAGTTACAATAACTATGTTTCATTTTTCAGGTATCGCCTTAAAAACAGTTTCAGTTGTTATCCTACATTAGAGAACCTATTAAACGAATAACTGCAAACATATTAACTCTAAAACATCCGCGTTGCACATTTTCCCACGCGAATTTTGCTCCATAACGCATGTTTTGGTCGACGCATTCTAACGGTTAGTGAACTTCAGCATTTAAATTAGACAAAAGATGTTTGTACCAAAGTTCATCAAATTTGGACTATTTTTGAGCCTGTGATACATATATATATATATATATATATATATATATATATATATATATATATACAAATTTTCGCCAGCATTATTTGCGAGGTCAATGGGTTCTAAAACGAGAAATTTTATAGTTAACACTTCCGGATTTTATCTTGAGGTCATCCTCATAAGCGGGTTTCCTCCCGGAGCAAGGGAGGAATCACGCTAAAATGTGTTATTAATCGGAACAAATGATGGAAGTTTATACATTCAAAAATTTATGGGTAAAAAATCAAATACAATATATGATTTTGATCGCAATTTTACAAGCATCTAACTGAGGAACACTACGATTTTATTAAATTAAATGAACTATTCGAGAATGTGTGTTCCTTTAATTTAATTTTAACAAATATTTTCATCATTATATTTTTAGTTTTTTAAATTGGTTTGTTATTTGATCGATTTGCTTATTTTTAGTGCGGTTCCCCCCTCCCTCCAACAGGAGGAAACCCGCTTATGAGGTTGACCCGCTTATAGGTTTCATGACGTAGAAAAGCGAATGATACCATTTTTAAGTGACACTTGTAACGGTTTTCGAGAAACATTGAAACACCTACTTTTTCAAACTAATTTTCAGTTTGGGTATTTAGAAACTATTAATTCACTTGCAACTTGTTCCAACCGTTTGATATTCATCTAATCTATGAAAGGTAAATTTTGGCTGTGGAGTTAAGGAAGTACCAGAAATAAAATATTTCATTCACAGGCATGAAAATTTTTAGGATTTTCTAAAATATCTCGAAAACAGTTGGGAGATCATGGTAAGTGGATGGTAACCATTCGAAAGCTACTAAATACTATACTAATATACTAAATTCTCTACAAAAAAGGTTCTGATGTCATTCGGAAAAATAAGGACTTGAAAATTCCTTATATTGGGTATTAGCAATCCAATATAAACTTCTTCTTTTTTTTTTTTTTCTTTTTTTCAAAAATAACATTATTCTCTCTCTGCTCAGAAGAAAATGCAGAATTTGAAAGTATGACATTGTCTTCGCTCGCCAAATGAAGATTTTGTGAAACTGATAGCAGCTTCGCCTTGTGTTAATCTGTCAATCTATTTGCATCACAATATTTGCATTTACCTATAATTTTTTTCCTTCATGGGCATCTACAAAATGTAGAACGTCCACACATTTCCTTTTTTTTCTGATTAACCATTATTCCTGACAGAGAGCAGTAGGATTTTATTTTTATTTTTTTAAATTCCAATCTATTGTTGTTTATATGAGGCGACTTTTCTTAAAACTATTGCATCTAGTACAGAGGGGTGGAACCATCTTCTGGTTTCCAATACAACCTTGTTTATTAAATATTAAGCAAATAGGCCAGTTATTTTCTTTGAGGGCTCTTTTATTACGAAATAGGGTGAATTGCCTTTTTATGAGTTATTACAGAAGCTATATGAGAATTGTTAGGTAAAACATACTCATTAATTTTATTCATGTAGATTAAAAAGTTGAATTATACCTGTAGTTTTTGTTTAAATGATTCAGAAATTAGCTAATATAAGAGAATATGGATAGCTCATATATGCCCTAGAACAATTTTACCAAAAAACTGCCTTTTGCAAACGGAAAATTTTCCGGAAAAACATAGTTGAAAATTTTCCACCCCACATCTCTAGCCTGACCGCGAGTGTTTTTTAATTTTTTTCTTCTTAATTAGGTAAAAATGAATAAGTATACGAAGTTTCATGAAGATCGGGCTCTGGGCAGCTTTTGCTCAGAAATACCAATTTCTCCTTTGGCATTGATTGATTTGATGTAAATTGTAACGAATGTACATAGATTGTTAATCATCCAAACTAATTTTTTCTCATTTGAATGTACTCTTCAAGATAATCTTAAAATTCTAATCATTTGTGTTTGATCTAGTTCATATCGCACTAGTATTTCTAAACTCAAAATAAAGTAACTGAAAATGTGTCACTCTTATCTTTTTAGGAGGCTTAGCAATTAAGGCAGGAAGGGTGAAACAAATGCCCTCTGCCGTACAAGCTCTGAAGCCTAGGTACATACAGTTTTGATGGTTGATAAAGAGATATTTACCATGTCTTTCATCGTCATAACAATGACGGTGTGAATAAAACTGATTTTTGAGTTGTCACTTCAGAAATACTAGTGCGATATGGTCAAATCATGCCCCTGTATTAATTACGTTGTATTTTTTTTATATATAACTGTTATTCACTTTCAATATCTATGAT
This sequence comes from Gonocerus acuteangulatus, assembly GCA_946811695.1. Classification (NCBI taxonomy): domain Eukaryota; kingdom Metazoa; phylum Arthropoda; class Insecta; order Hemiptera; family Coreidae; genus Gonocerus; species Gonocerus acuteangulatus. The sequence goes on from OX328126.1 coordinate 51,603,516, forward strand.
GATTTCCTATAGTATAGTTTATGGTTATCTTTCTGATAATTTAATGAAGATCCTTTTCTAGGGCGGTCTGAGATATTGATAGTGATAATTGATTTTAGTATTTGTAGTTTTATCTTGATAAGTTATTAACTTCCATTCGATTTATCCTAATAAATTTCAAATTACATTTTGCGTGTTGAATAGATTATACAAATAAATAGTCAAAAGATATGTTTGTAACAAAAACTGACAACACTATCATGTAATGGTATATTTTTAAAATCTTGAAGTTCATTACCTGAGTAGAAAAGCACATAGGTTGTTTATGGCTGTTTAATTACGCATTTTTGTAGTAAACCTTTTACACTAATGAACTATATCACAATTCATTTCGTTCTTGAGGTAAGAAAATTGTATGTCCTGTTGTAAAAAGGTTTCCTATAAGTTGTTCAATATAGGAACAACATATAGGAGCTTATAGTTTCCTATATGTAGTTCCTTTCACAAAGTATATTTGGATGTTCATAATTATGTTTTGTTTGCAGAAATTAATAAGAAGGAGATTGTAGAAGGAGTGACCATCCTAGAAACTCCTCCTATGGTTGTTATTGGCGCTGTAGGATACATTGAAACTCCACGTGGACTTAGAGCTTTAGTTACTGTTTGGGCCGAACATATTGCTGACGAAGCTCGTAGGAGGTTCTATAAAAATTGGTATGTTGGGTTCAATTATTGTTAGTCAATTTTTAAATTAAAGCCATGAGATTATTACATCATCTTATTTTATTAATTTAATAAAATACATTTTTTAAAAATTATTACCAAATCAATGACTGCAATGATTGATAAATTGTATATTGCTTTTCAATCCTATAAAGCTTTCTAGTGCTTTCAATTCTGAACTGATAAACTGAAAATGTCAACCTTAGCTTTCTAAAGGCATTTGCAAGTGTGCTAAGGGATTTAAGGAATATTAATTTTTATAGAAAAGTGTGTTGATTGTTAAAAATAAAATCTATAAACTTACCTTGAAAATGCAATTATTTGCTGGTTCATGATGATGTTCAAGGGCTGTGATGTTCATTGTAATGGGATGAAATTGCTAAAAAAAAATTAAATACACAAAATGAATCTTCCATCTAACTAACTATCTGTATAACATGTTATAATTATAAACTTTTGATTGACATTTGCTGCTGAAATTATGGTAGAATTTGTCATTCTTTTTCATGCTTGCTAATTAATGTCTAAAATATTAGTTGGTCTAGTCAATATCCGTGATGAGAGAGAAAAATGTTTATGGTTAATTTCTGAAAAATCCATGTGGATGGCCTTTTACTAGGGCGGTCTGAGATATTGACACTAAATATTATAATGCATTTTTATATAATTTCTTAACTAAATTAATTTTTTGTTTTTAAGCCCTCCTCTGACATCTCATGAGGGTCATGAGCCTTTTGTCCTAATGAAAGGCGGAGGTATTTTTGCTCTCCTCTCAGAATGTTACTGATGAGGGCATCCTCCATTCTTTTCTTATTTGTTCAGGTACAAATCAAAGAAGAAGGCTTTTGTGAAGGCAAGCAAAAAATGGAGCGATCCTCTAGGAAAGAAGCAAATTGAAGCAGATTTCAATAAAATGATCAAGTACTGTAAAGTCATCAGAGTCATTGCTCATACTCAGGTATTTACATTTTTTAAGGCCCATGATTTTTATAAATATTATTTAAGTACAAAATTCAATGAAGGCCCAGAGAATCAATTTTTAGAAAAATAATTGTAAAATGTTTACATTTGAAGAAGGAATGGGTTTCTTCTTAAATGTGATAAGTTGGAACAGTACATCTTATAGCACATAAATATATATATATATATATATATATATATATATATATATATATATCCTACTGAGTATTCATTATGATGATAATTCTTTCCCCGACTGATATCCGTTCCTTTTTTCTATGAGGATACTTATGTCTGAATGAATACTCTTATAACTGTTTTTGATTTTTTAAATAATATTTATTCTCATGAAGGTAGATTTTTGTGGGGTCCAGTCGTGTGGTCGACAATACTTTATTTTTTTTAGTAAGTAACAATAAATTTTTTTGTCCAATTATAAAAAAAAAAAAAATGCAGTTTTAATAACACTACATGACTGGGGGTCTCCCGTGGTCTAGTGGCTAGTACCTTAGATTCATTAGCGGGAATGGTGGGTTCTCATCCCACGGCTCGTTTGAAAAATTCCTCGATCCAACCTGGATGTCTGTGCTTATGGCCCAGATTTGTCGAAGCATCGTAAAAAAAGAAAAGAAAAAAAAAACTACATGGCTGAACCCAGATAAAATCTTCCTTCGTAATTGTTACCAATTTCAATTTTAAACAAGATTAGCTACATGGCTGATATTTAGCTTATGTCATTTTGCTTAAAAACATATATCTCTTATTTATATATTTATTTATTGCGTTTCATCAGGGTTATCTAAATAGAGAGTAATATTCATAAAATTCTCTAGCATCTTACAAAGAGCATCTATTGTAAATCGTGGCAGTTTCTAGAGAAAGAGAAACTTTTGTAAAGACTAATTTTTCCAAATCTTATCCAATTGTGCAAGTGACTCTTAATATAAAACTCTTCTATACTGAATAACTATTTCACTTCATTGCAACCCTATGCTTTGACTTCAAAGTAACAGCTTATATCAACTGTGCCTTGAAGGAGGCCTGCTTTGATTTTTGCCATTTTATTTGTAGTCATTTATTGAAGAACTTATGGTTGACTCCAATTTTTCATAAATTCTTCATTAATTTTCTTTCATTTTTCATTATTATTTTCTACTAATTGTTATTAATTATAGTTTTAAGTTGTTTGTGACAAATGTTTTCTAGTAACACTAAAGGATGGTAGTCCTTGGAGTCTTGCATTTTATTACTGCATTGTTATTCATTCATGATGATGATAATTCTTTCCCCGACCGATGTTCCTTTTAATTAATGAGGAAAGTAATGTCTGAATGAACAGAACTTCACATGTATCACCAAAAAGAAAAACTTATTATGTTGTTTATGACCAGGGAAGGCATTAAGAGGTCGGAGACACGACAGATAGTTTTTAATGTAAATCTATACTTAAGATTATAATGTTATATGAAAAAATTAAATGTATGCTACTCAAAAAGTTGTGCTAACTATTCTTATAATATAATAAAATTTTCTTAATGAAAATATTTTTAAATATAGTTCAGAGTTTTTGTATCTAATTAAAAAAAATAATGGGTTCCTAATGTAGACAATTTCAAAATAAGGTTAAATTATTAATAGAGGGGACACGATATAGTCAGTTTGCTGAAATTTGATTTTATTAGGGCTGATCTCAATATTCCTTATTTGGCGTTTTAAGATGGTTTATTCGTTATTCTCACTCTTATAAATCCTCTGTCTACCATCTCGAACATTTGAGGTTAGATGGTCATAATTCTACAGATTGTTATATTAGAACCATCTAGGCTTTAGTTCATAAGCACAAATTGTCGAAACTCCTAAAAAAATTTTGTGACACTTAAAGTTATGAAGTGGCAATTTTGACCATGATGAGACTATGCGTCATGATACTTGTGATTGTTTGGTTTACTGAGCCTGAGTCTAATTGCCATTGAACTTAAGAATAACTCATCCCTATCATAAAAATAACCCATGATATTTTTTTAATATATATAAAATATTGCTTGTAAAATTACCATTTCAGTCAGGATTGACAAAAGTATCATATTCTGTCAATTATGTTTAGATGAAGTTATTGAAGCAAAGACAAAAGAAAGCCCATATAATGGAGATTCAAGTGAATGGCGGAACTATTGCTGACAAAGTAGCTTGGGTTCGAGAGCATCTTGAGAAGCCTGTCCCTGTCAATGCTGTCTTTGCTCAGGATGAAATGATTGATGTAATTGGTGTCACCAAAGGAAAAGGGTTCAAAGGTAAATTATTTTATTAATTACAAGTTTGTTTGTTTTTTTTTTTTCCAACTCTCCTTTTTCCTATTTCACTTTTTTCTGGTAGTCTGTAGCAGTCAAAGTAAAATCAAATTTACAATTCAAGACCTAAAAATTAAAGTGTTAAGTTGAATTGACATCATTCTTTCATTATGAATTTTTACTAAACCTTTAAGTACTGAGGCATGGTCTCTGGGACCTTGTGGTAGCCATTTCTAGAAATCCCCCCTACTATTTCCCTTTTGTTTACTGAAATTAGAAAGAAATTATAAATTCATTGATTGTGAGCATCGTATAAGTAATAGCAATCAATACTATTTTTATAAAACATTTTATTTTATTTTTTAAAAATCCGTGGGACCATATGTCGGTACTGGCGTAGAGAAAAATGTGACTGTACTTGAAGGTAAATTGAACTTCGATTATTTGAATGTTAAGCCGTAGGTATAATTATTTTTTATTCTTCTGAGATTGAAGTTTTTTTGTTTTTGTTTATTTTATTTTAACTTACTGCCTCTACTCGAAAAGTCATTAGCAGGCCAATGAATTATTTACACTTGTAATTTTATAATTTTACAAAAGTCAATTATTTTTTGTGTAATGTCGAGGTTGTCCATTAGTGCCTCTTTAAGGCTTTTCGGTATTCCGTGGGCTTCTCTTTCTTTATGAAATACAGGACAGTGGAGGACAATATGTTCGACGGTTATGATGTCCTGGCAGGTGTCGCATGTCGGTGGATGTAAGCCAAGTAGCAAGTGCGTGTGGGTCAATTTAATGTGCCCAATTCTCAGTCTTGTTAGCAGCACCTCATTTTTCCTGTTTTGGCGGTGTGGCGTTGTCCATTCCTTTACATCTTCTTTAATTCTCCTTAGGTGGTTATTTAGTTTTAACCAATCTTCAGACCACTGGAATAGTAATTTTTTCTTGACATAATATTTTATGTCCGGAGCAGGGGCTTCTTCAATAAAAATTACTCCTTCGACCTGTTCTCGAGCTGAGTTTGCCTCATCTGCCTTCCGGTTTAGACCAATATCGCGGTGAGAAGGGACCCAGATGAGAGCAAGTGTCTTATTTGGCATTTGATATATGGATTCTTCTAATTGGCTCTAAGGTCCAATTCAACCAACTAACTTCTCTTAATGTACAATAAACATTTTCTGCTCCTACAATGTTTTTTAATGAACAAGCTTTTTTTTTTTACATAAAAAAATCTAGATTTATTTGAATAACTCTTTGTGAGTGAATGCCTGTGATGAATATGAATTAAAGCCTAATGTCTTTGATGAGTCAACTTCTGCTGCTTTCCTTCTGATGGCATTTACTTGCATTTTTATTGAAAAGCATAGACTTTTATTTTTTTCTTCTTTGCTTTAATAATGCGCAGACTGGAGACATTTATATTAAATACCACCCTTTCCAAATACTTAGAGCGAAGTACACTCTCATTTGGTCCTCTAAAAAACTGGTCGTCAAGCCCTGTGTAGTTAGTTCTAATGACAGCCACTACAAGAATACAGGAAAAAAAAACAAACAAGAAAACAGTCTCATAATGTTGATATGATAATGCAATATCAAAGTGCGGACTAACAATTTCATATGACTGTAGTTCCATTGTTAATAATAGTCATGAGTATTTCTGGGATTTTAGTATATATAACTGTTGGAAAATCGTGCTAAGTAGTTTGTAAATATTCAATGGTTTTTGTTCATTTTGATTTTTCATTGCTTTTAATAGTGAAGTGAGTTTTTTTTAGTTGAACAAAAGGTGGGAAACGTATGAGCATAAGTTGAGAAGGAGAAAGGAGTAATTTAAATTTAAGATAGTCAGTTACCTGTTGTGGAACTTAAAATCTTGCTACTCTTTAAGATTATTTCATTTTGTATTATAAAATTTTGCAGCACTGAAGATTTTTTTATCTTCTAAAACTGTTGTCCGTGGGTTAGGTTTGGGGTCCCATGTTGTCCCTACCCAGCCTTTAATCGATTTAATGGCTATAATAAAACTAGGGATAAGAAAGGAAATGTGTTTGGATGCCGCAGATCCTGTGAGTCAGAATTTATAGTTATATTTTTGTTCATTTTCAGGTGTAACTTCACGTTGGCACACAAAAAAACTTCCTCGTAAGACTCACAAGGGTCTGAGGAAAGTAGCTTGCATTGGTGCTTGGCATCCTTCCAGAGTCCAGTTCACAGTAGCTAGGGCTGGCCAGAAAGGTTACCATCACAGAACTGAGATAAACAAGAAAATCTACAGGATTGGCCAAGGAATCCATACTAAAGATGGAAAGGTACTACATTTACACACTTTATTGGCATGAACATTTCACCGAGGGTTGTGGGTTTGATCCCCTCTTTTAGTGATTGTGGCTTTTCATTTAAAATAATACACAGGAATGTTTTTGTTGTTGCCAGTGATGATGCCAATCCTTTCCCGACTTCTAATGTCTGAAAATGTTGAAGAAAATGTTATTGATTTGTCTGAGGCAACTGCTTATTAGTTTTATAAAAGTTTTTTTAAGGACTAAAGCATAAAATGTTTCCTAACAGAAATGATGAGACGTTACAAAAACTTTTAAGTCATATTCCTGTAGTTTTATTTAAATTCCTAAATCTATATTTAAGTATAAGTCAATTCTATCTGAACTTATGTTAACTTCTTATATATTTTTTCCCCATCTATCTCAGGATCCAATTAAAGATTCAACAAGTTTTAAAACTTTACTAAGGCAATGCTTAAGACTGGATTCAAATAATTTATTATAACCTTATGACTAGAGGCCGGAAGTTAGGCATTTATTTTTGGTTAAAATAGGCAGGCAAAAAGGCAGTTAAAATACTGAAAATAGGCAGTAATTTAGTTAAAATAGGCATTTATTAGGAGTGAAGACAAAGATGAATCTTACTCATTATTAGAGCCCGGAAGTTAGGCATTTAATTTTGGTTAAAATAGGCAGGCAAAAAGGCACTTGAAATACATAAAAGTACTTTAATTAAAATAGGTATTTACAAGGAGTGAAGGCAAAGAGGAATCTCATTCCTAATTATCAATTAAAAGGTGCATTTTAAATACTGTACTTACTCTTACTTTCCCCGATTACAAGCTACAACAAGATGCTTTTTTAAAGTATCAACTGTCATAGACAGACGCTTGTCAGAAAGAATGTTTTTCATCATGGAAAAGGAATGTTCTACTTCCACTGAAGTGATAAGCGCAAATTTGAAACAAGCTACATCGAAAGGACACATGCCAGTTAAAACAGAATTTTTGCCTTTCAGAACATTACGAATGTTCTTAATTTTTTCGATGTCCACATTAGCACTCAGAACACGTTTAACTTTTTCACTGACACTCTTTCCTTTTTCTCCTGGTGCTTGAAGCAGTTGATTTAAACAGGGTGTCTACTGCACGAAAATGTCACGAAATGAAAAATAGGGCACGAAAATCACGAAAAAGTCACGAATTTGGAAACTATGTCACTCAAGTCCTTTTAATGATGTTACTGGGGTATGGTAAGGTGAGACAGTTTACACCAAACAAAGTATGTACTTAAAACTTCAAAATTGTTAGTTTTGTTTTTTCAACTGGTTTTTGTTTCTGTTTACCTATTGTTTTAATTGGTTATTGTTTTTTTTAACTGAATTTCCGTTTAGGATACTATCAGTTTCCGGTTGTGGCGCCTTAAATCTTACTTCTCTTTGAGATGTCATTTTATATTTTTCACAAAAGTCAGAATCGACTAATAACTGCTTCTACTCCTTTGCTAATGACACTATGGTGACATGAACGGAACTGCGCTGAGATGACGCAGTTCCTGCGAATAGGACTGTTTATATAACACTTAGATGTATTTCAAGATGCTTTATTTTTGAAATTCTTGAAAAGAATGCTTTCACCCTTTTATGGCAATGCAGAAGTTTAAAGAGGATTTGTAGAGAATGCCTAGTAGAAAATTTACATGAACATTATTTGATACCTGAACGTTATGTAAATTCCTCTGTGATGGTAGCTGGTGACAGAAGTAAATAACTAAAAGAATGATTTCTTCAGATGTCAAAGCATCAAAAAAGGAGGAGATAGGCTTCAAATATCAATGATGTCTAAAGATCAGATGCAGACAAACGTTTTAAGCCATTAACTCAAACCATTAAAGTTCTAGAAGAGGAAAAAGTCCGACTCGCAGGAACTGTGTCATCTTAGTGCGGTTCCGTTCTTATTCCTAGTGTCATTTAGAAAGCTGAGAATAGAAATAAACATTTTTTTGTTGTTCTTGAAATTTCGCGAAAATTGTGAACACCCACTCGAACGTCTGGAATAAAAGCGATATTAAGGCGTCAGGGCACAGGAAGAGGACAGTAGCAAAGTTACACTGAAGCAGAAATTACACAGGTTTAATATTATCAAATGTCAGACCTGTCATTTTAGAAATAGTGGACCCCCACAACATCTGACACATAGAAACGCTACCATAATGCTTACTTTGGAGAATACAGCTAAAGTAACTTTTGGAATCACCTTTTTGCAGAAATCGTTAATGTTATAAAAAAAAGTGTAGACAAGTTTTGTAGATAATTGCAGGATTTAAAATTTGCGTCATAAATATTTGTATCATAAAACTAAACGCTTCGCTGAAAAATCCAAATAAACTTTTTTTGCGAATTTTGACCTTGAATAAAATTGTTTGCACTCATGGAATCTTTTTATAAGTTTCTTTACGAACCAAAACGAGTGAAACCAATTTTAAGGCGATATCTTTAACCATTTTCGAGAAAAGTGGAAAAATAGTTATTGAATAAAGTTTTTGGTTTCGGTACTTAGAATCATGGGATTCAGTTAAAATATTTTCTGTGTGTTTGTAATTTATCCAAGCAAAGATTTTTAAATTTTGGTTAGGTACGTTTTTAGTTAAGGAAGGATTCAAATAAATTTTTTTATTACCAGACATGAAATGTTTTTGGAACTTCGTATATTTTCCCTAATATCTCAAACGGTTGGGAAATACTGGTAAGAGGAAAGTAACTATTCGAAAGCTTACTAAATTATCTACGGTCTCATTTGGAGAAATAAGTCCTTAAAACTATGAAGTAGCTGGTTTCGTTTATTTGAAAGGTTCTTTTTGTCTGTTTTCATTTTGTGTTATTTTTGTAATTGCTTATAGTAGGAAAATGTATTTGTCAACATTACAGGACAAGTAAAATTCGGAAAAAAGTTTTTGTTATAAATAGAGGTTTCCTAGTGGGATTCGAAGACGCCATTTGAATACTTTTATCTCTGTTTACGTCAGTTCTTAATTGGTTGTTGTTTTCCTTAGTTTTTAATAGGTTGATATTATTTTGAAGACATTTCTAACTTAAAGCAAAGATGTGCGCATGTCCCATGCTCTCTGAGGCTCAACTACCCCCGGGATTGATGATTCAATTGGCCCCTTATGACTTTATTGTAATTATTAGTAAATGAAAAATTAATACAATATTATTTTATTATTATTGAAGTTGGGAATTATAAAGTATGAGTATATGAAACTATTACAATGTGAATTTTATAATTTTATTAAAAAATGTAAACATTATTAAATAATTTGTCGCAAGTCGAAAAGAAAGATTGTATACCTAAAAATAAAAAATCGGAGTTTTCCAAAATGTATTTTCCACAATGGTTCCAAATTTTGGGAATCAGGATTTAATATATTAGAATCTAATTTTAAGAGTATGATTAATTTTTTAACTTTTTCGATTTTTTAAGTAGACTGGTCTCAATGTCACCCCTCTCCCCCTAATCTCTGATGCTGGGAAGAAAAAAATAAGACTTCCAAAAATGATTGCTTTGACGACATCCATTATTTACATATATTTTTATTGTTTTAATTCATATTAAAAAATAAAATTTGGCCAGAAAAGGTTGGTAACCTATAGACCCGTCGTAAACTTCTTAGTTAATAATAATGGACGTTAAAATTTAAGTTTATTCATATTCAGAGGTTGTCATGGAGACATAAATATTGAAATTGAGTACACTTTAGGCCCAGGGCACATGGTGAAACTGTTGCACGCGCAACTGTTTTGCGACCTCGGCAATGTATTTGAATGGGCAGGCACACACGACGCAACTGGTTTTTGACGATTTCAAACCAGTCACATAGAAACTGTGGGCCTGAGGTTGTAGTTTCGTTGTGCGATTCCAAATGGTGTTTAACCGGTGTTTTAGCCATATAGTTTTTTTTTGTTTTTTTTTTTGAATATTTACAATCTGTATACATATGCATAAGGCACGCATATGTATACAGATAGTGCCAATCTTTAAAATAATTTAAAACTGAAGGCCGCTTTGGACTAATTTTGCATATTGGTATATATTAAAGCATTTTATTACATAATTGTAAAATTAAATCCAAACTTTACCAAATCATATATTTTAAACACATTTCAGTTTTATTATCTTAATTACAAAGTTTATTTAAAAACATTGTTTGCATTAATAATTTGTTGTAATTAGTTCAATTTAGAATATTTGACTAAAAATAAATGACATGGCTCTCAAAATATTTTAGGTGACTGGCAGCTTAAATGAAACATAAATATTATCAGCAATTTTCATATTTATAAATGTTAAACTGTGAAAGTGTTTGGAAATTTTAAACAAATGTTTTAGAGGTACTGGAATAACATTTCATTGCTTCTAAAAATTTCATCTCCGGATAGGAAGTAAATACTCCCTGTTGGAGTTTTTGGATTCACAATGTATAATACATCACATCAGCGAATGGTACATAAGTACAGCCTATGTGTTACATGTCATTTTGAAGGGCACATAAAGAACTAAAAATTGACACCATCATGTTTCTACCGTAAACAAGAGTGGAGCTACGTATAAATTTTTCCCGCAGCAAGATTTTGACCACTTCTTGAAAACTTTACATGGCCGTATTTTAGAATTAGATAGAGACATTAAGCAGACATTTTGTGTTTATATTAGTCTTTATGAAGGTACCCATGTACCAAATGCCATAATATTCAGAGATGGTGAGGGAAAAAATGTCATAAAAGTGTGTTGATTTGAGACAAAATGACCACAACGTCTTCTTCCTCTGAGTCTGACAAAGTAAGCCTCACATGGCCAAGCCAAGGCCTTAAAAACAAACTCAAACCACACTAAATAAACATTCGACTTTTACTACATCATAGGCGCAACTGATTTACAACTACCCCTTTGCCAGTACACCCGTGGGCCGACAGAAGTTTTGTTTCAGTTGCAAACTGGTTTCAGGCGCAACTGGTTTTCAACGGGAGTTGCAGAACAGTCGCACTGAGTGCACTGGGCATTAATTGACTATATTATGTACATTGACAATAAATATTTAGTTAATAATTTATTTAGAAATTTTTAATTCTGCTACCATTGTTTAATATTTTTGAGTAGTTATTCTAGAGTCATTGTGTCTTAACTTTTAAAATTAATGTAACTTACCTCTTTAACATATCGTCCCTGCCATGTGGAACTAACGAATATGCAAATCGGAGCAAAATAGGAACGAACATATTTTAACCATTGACGAAATAATATATTAAAAAATGGTCTTATTCCATACTTAATTTAAGAAATTAAACACTATTATATAAAGGGGTTAAAGTTGCAACAATTTGCGACAAGCCGTATTGCCCGCAATCCCAGAGCAAAGTCCCTAATCTAAAAACGAGATTTTGCATATTCGATAGTTTGACGTGGCAGGGACGATATGATACAGTTTTATTAATTGTTTTAAATGTATGTAAAATTGGGAGTTTATAGATATCACGGTAATCTGTTTAAATTACAAATAATTTTGAGCTAAAACTTAAGGCTTTCTCTTTTTAAGTGAAATTATTTTCTTTTTAATGGGCCCGAAATTTTCACTTCAAGTCATGAAAATGTCACGAAATTGGCTTTCACGAAAGCAGTAGACACCCTGTTAAAGCATCTTCGAAGATCCCCATAGATGATACCAGCGAATCATCTCTTTTCTCTAACTTCAAGATTGCTTCCGGAATCACACTATAATGTGCTTTTATAAATGCCAGATCATTGCTAAGCTCTTCTTGGTCCAGCAACTTTTTTACCTCGTGAACTGAACTAACTTCGTCTACTGATACTGCATGAACTACCTCACGTATCTTATCCAAGTTGTTGCAGTAATATATTACTGCTGAGATCCAGGTTCCCCATCTGGTAAGAACTGGCTGAGGAGGTAAAGCCAGCTCTGGTGCTATGTCCTTAAAAACCCGGATTCGAGAGGGTGATTTTAGGAAGATTTTCTTGGCGTTAGAAACTAATTTATCCACGTGAGGATACAAACTTCTTATCTCTTCAGCGATTCTGTGGAGGCCATGTGCTAGACAAGTGAGGTGGAGCATTTTAGGAAAGAGAACTCGTAAGGCTTTAGCTGCTTTTTTCATGTAAGGTGCTGCATCTGTGACAAAAAGTAGGACATCGTCATGACGTATTCCGTCTGGCCAGAGTAGCATTAGTGAATTGGTTAACAACTGTGCCACTGTGGTACCATTTGCTCTCTCCATCTCCTCTGTCGTCAAAAGATATACTGATGATAAGTCAGTTAGCTTTGCTTCCATGGTTCCAATGATAACGTCCCTATGTAACGTCCCATTGCATCCATAGTTTCATCAATGGAGATCCAGATCTTCTTTTCTGCAACTCTGAGTCGAATCCTCTGCATCGTCTCTTCAAAGGTGATATTTAAATACGTTTTTCTTAACGTGGATTCTGATGGAACCTCTTCTTTAGTGTACTTTTGCAGAAATGTCCTCAGGGATTGATTTTCCAGTTTCCAGAACGGAATTCCTGAGTCCAAGAAAGCTTTGCATAGAGCCAGGGAAAACTGAGATTGCCTGCTGGATGTTGTAACTGCTGTTTCAATTAAATTAATCTTAGGACCAACAGTATTTATCCTAGATTTATGTTTCGTTGTTGCGAAATGTTGAGTAATAAAATACTTTTTATCGTGATTGATAGATTTTTCACAGACTTTGCAGAAGAGTATAGCTCCATCAGTAGAAAGTAAATCCGAACTGAATTCGCGAACATAGCTATGTTATTTACCACGCAACGATGAAACTTTCGGCATGATAAATAAGTGAGAACGAACACACGAGCTGTCTTTAAGAAGTTCAACAGTAGACTAACAGCTTATTTTATAATTGTCCTGTTAGAGGGAAGTTATTTCCTCCCTTCCTCTGCAATATCTTAATATTTCGAAATCCGGAGTACCAGTTAACTAACCATCGTCACAGCAAAAGGGGTGAGGAAGAAGAAGTGACGTACTTCTCTCATCCTGTCTCTATCCTGGTATTCATTATGCTTCATCATTCCTTCTACTAAGGAAGGATCTGTTATTTATAGAGGTTAAATCCATGGGTTGGGAAAATGAGCTCTTGAATAGATATTTGTGACGGATATATGTAATTTAACTTGTGCAAACTTTCTTCGATGAACGGTGCTTTTTAAAATGTTTAAATCCCAGAAAAAAATAGTAAAAAAGGCATTAAATCTTTCAATATCCAAAATAGGCAAAAAAGGCAAAATAAAAATTGTCTTTACACTTCCTAAATGCACTGAAACATATTTATTTCTATCTGATTCTTCAATATATCCATTCAGATAAAAAAAGGCATTTTGCCTAACTTCCGGGCTCTAGTTTTATATATATATATATATATATATATATATATATATATATATATAATCTTCTATATTATTCATGTTTTTGTTTTACTTCATTTTTATATTCTGTTCTTTTGTTAATTTTCTCCATTTGTAGTCTTTTGTATAGTTATAATTTGTAAACTTTTAAATTTTAACTAAAACTAATAATATTTTTTAAAAAAACAAAATGTGTTAATATACAAATGCAAGTGATATGCTGATTATTGCATGAGACTTGCAGACAAAAATAAACTCCCTTCTTGCAGGGTTACAGTAAGGAGGAAACAAATAAAAAAAATATGTATATATATATATATATATATATATATATATATATATATATATATTCTTTTTGCCTTTCTTTTAAATGTTTCAATATTTGGATTTTTAGATCTTTTATTTTGTTTGCACCCTGCGTGTTTATAGAGCAAATCGCCCAGCTGCGGGCTCTGAAATCAAATAAATAAACTAACTATTCAAAGTTTTAAATTGTTAATATTCCATACCCCAGAAATGGTTCCAGACCCCCCCACCCCACCCGAAATTTTTTCCTATATACGCCCATGCCTTGATGTTTTCCTTTGATTGCTCCAAGGAAGTCGAAACCAACAAGGGATTGGTTTTAGATTTTCTATTTGATTTAGACATAATAAAAAAGGCAAAAAAAGGCATTAAATCTTAAAATAGGCAAAAAAGGCAAAATAAAAATTGTCTTTACACTTCCTAAATGCACTGAAACATATTTATTTCTATCTGATTCTTCAATATATCCATTCGATAAAAAAAGGCATTTTGCCTAACTTCCGGGCTCTACTTATGACGCTACTGAAAAGTACAATGATTTCTTATGATGTGTAACACTATCTAGGGTCAAACTACTGAGCTTGACATTTTAAAATACCAACTTACTTGGTTATGGCGTACCCTTTTAACTGTGGTTAATTGCATATTAAGTTGAAAGCTGCTGTTCTACTATTTCGACCATGGCGATGTTTATTAGCTCAATAGGCAAACTAATAATACTAATAGCAATGATAGATAAGTTTGATGTAGTTCTGCAACCGTAGAACTTTTACATCCTTGCCTCAATGGGTGTGATGTTACTTGTGTGCTCATACTTGCCTCAAAAATTACCACATATAAAAAGCTATAAGAGAGGAAAAACAGGAGTAAATACATAAGAAAAAATAGTAAGTTTTTATTGCATTAAGGAAAGGAGGAAAACAAAGTAATTATTGTATAAAAAAAGGGAAGAAAATTAACTGAATATTGCAAATAGGCTATACAAAAAATTAAAAACCTTTTAGTCTGCCAGTGACAGTCCAAATCTATTGAGAATGTGTATTCAGCAGCAGTGTAGACTCAAAAATGTCGAGCGGGTTTGCTGCACTTCTGGTGTTTGAAAACATTGCCTGAGCATTTAAAAGGCTAGGAGTGTTACTGTTATACGGTCCCTGGCGTCTTAGAAAAAGTGATTTATAATTGCTCTCTCTGTATGTCTATATATACTTACACTTATTTATTTATAGACATATATTTGTTGCCATTTATGATGCCAATCCTATCTCGACTAATGCCTGAAAATGGTGAAGAAAATTGTACTAATTTTTCTGAGGCAAACAGTTCAGGCAATTTGTCTATTATATAAGGTCTGGCTTCACCCTCCCCAAATATATGTATATACATATAATATATTACTTAAATAAAGCAAAACAAATTACTACTCTCTTCCCCAGTATTTCTTTAAATTATATTTACCCTAATATGCTAGAAGTAGGAAATTATAACTGTGTTGTAAATGTTACACTTATAATTGTCTTTTCACTCTTCACTAATTCATTTTCAATTTAATACTATAGTGTGAGAGATATAACTTGTCACTTAGGGAGAGCATAGAGGAGGGGGGGCTGGCTGGCCTGACATTGCCAGTTCTACAACCCTCCCATTCCTGCTCTGTCTTGGGACTAGGAGTGGCCAACCCAGCAATACCACATAGGCTAGAGGCACCCTCAGCTTCCACTCCCGTCCACAGTCAAGTGGCAAGTTAATGTCTCACACTACAGTTATCAAGTAATAATGGAACCAAATACTATTTTACTTTTTGCGGTTTTAGAAATAAGGAATAAGTTGCAGGAGATATTTGTGTTATACAGTCCATGGTTTATTTTATGGTGGTAGTGGGTTCTAATAGTGTATGTTATTTTTAAAAGTGTACACTCCTTCAAATACCTACTTTAGGAAGTATTTGCAAACAACTTGACAATTTATTAATTATGAAATTGCTTCTAGGTTATCAAGAACAATGCCTCTACAGATTATGATCTTTCTGACAAGTCAATTACTCCTATGGGTGGCTTCCCTCATTATGGCGAAGTTAACAACGATTTTGTCATGCTCAAAGGTTGTTGTATGGGTCCTAAGAAGAGAGTCATAACATTGAGAAAGGTGAGATTACTCAGATTTTTTTATAACTTATTTAAGTATCAAAACTTGGTGGTTTTGCCTATGATGAGCTTTATTTGCCGATAACAATATCTGAATATAAATTTTAATTCTGATGTTCACAATGATAGGCCTGAGGCAAACAGCTTTTTAGATCTTGTGATAAGTACATTAAAATTCATATTGCTTTCTGGTTAGATTAAATTTTTTGATTATTTAGAAGTATCAATTGATAAAAAGACTCCTGGTTGAGTAAATGCATTTTTAATTGTTCAAAGAGCGCTAAGTCCTTTTAACCCTTTAAGGCGCAATCATCGAAAAACAACTCGTGCAAAAAAAAATGACTCCTTGTGGTTGCTAAAACACACCCCATAGCCCATTTATTGCAAAATGAAACTTTTTCATTTTTTTTTTTTTAACGGCCTGAGCCGTTTATGCGCCTTAAGGGTCTATGTAATGTGTACTTGAATGCAAACCCGCATGACACACGTCTATGCATTTCCCACATTACGGCCGCGATCTTTCACACTTATAATGGGATTATTTATATTATTAGTTGCCTTGGTCTCTGGATTCTTTGTTTACTTATTTTCTGAATTTCTATTAAATTTGATCATTAGCCCATTTACTCAAATTAAAATTTGTGAAGAAATATTTTTACTCTTTGAGACATTTATAATTACATAATGCAGTAAGAAAATAAATAAACTGATAAAAACTATCCGTTCTCCTAGGCCTAAATTAGGATGTGGTTTCCCGCTCTTCCCGGCGTTAATATCCATATTTAATGCATATCCTGTCTCACTATAGCACAAAACCTATACTTTCGTCTAAACAGTTATCAATCACATCCTAGCGACATATTCTAGAAAAATAAAGTAACATTCAATAGTATTTCATATAGATATCTGTGGAAGGAAATCACTGATAACGCTTCAGAGGGTGAAGCATGTTTAGGTACACTAGGTGCTGGAAGACGACAAAGTACCGCTATGTGGGCTGGCAAGGGGTAGAAAGGGGCTGGAAGGGTTGTAAATAAATAGTTTTAACAGTCACAGGATATATGTGTGTGTGTGTGTGTGGATGTCTGTTCGTTATCTAACATGCTCAAAAATGGTCCCATTTTGATGAAATTTGGAACAAAAATCTCTAATTTGAAACGTCAAGTTTGTTAATTATCAGAATCCATTCACTGGAACATGTTTTTGGGGGCGAAATTTGAGCGAAAAGATTAGTAACTGTTACGTTTTGAGTTCATATGCTTGCAGGTACTCTTTGTATACGTTTCTTCATGTAGGAAAAATAATGAAACCACTTTTAAGGTGATATTTGAAACCGTTTTTGAAAAAAAGTGGAAAACATTTTTTTTGTAACTCGTAATTTTCAGGTTGGGTACTTAAAATCATGGGATTTAATTGAAATATTTTCTGCATGTTTGAAATTCATTTAAACTAAGATGTTTAAATATATTTTTGTCATTTAGAGTTAGGGGTGTATTAATTATTATTATTAAGCATTAATAGACAAAAAGTTTTAGGATCTTTTTATATTTCTGTAAATGTCTCAAAAACATTTGTGTGGTAAGTGGAAGTAACCATTCGAAAGCTTACTAAATTCTCTACAAAAAGGTTCTGAAGCAATTTGATTAGGCGATGTCAATCAGAGAAATGTGCTTAAAACTTCAGATGTGTTTGTTTTGTTATTTTAAATGAGTTTTTGTAGTTGCTTAACACTTTTTAATAGGTTCTTTTTTTTTAATTGCATTTATATCTAAAATTAATGTTGTAGTAAAATAAGAAACATTTTGGTAACAGTGTTTTCCTAGAGCAAACATTGAGAATGCCAGGTCATTTTTCCATGTAAAGGTTACCTACTCCCTCTGTCACGTATCTGGGGCTATTAAAGTATTTCACTAAAGTTATAACCAAAATTATAACAGTTTCTATTTCAAGCATTCCAAATGATACTAGGGATAAGAACAAAACCTCGCTAAGATGACGCAGTTCTGCGAATCTGAATTTTTGTTGTAATTATGGTTACATAAACGTTTTTTCAACCTGTGAAGTGAGTAAACCCAGCTTCTTTAGTTTACTTTGTGGAGTAAATAAATTTGAAGGTAATGTTTTTAGGTCTTCCTAAAAATCCTACCTAAAAAAAGAAGGCATTCGGGGGGACACTTAAGATACAGTCCTATTATCACATTACACAATCCAATTTAATTGATTGTAGAATGTAATACATCTGTGTGTACAAAATGTGATCCTATGTCTAGTTTGTAGTCAACAGAAAGGACGGCGCTAATGGCCGAGATTTGTCGATGCACCGTTAAAAAAAAAAACAACAGAAAGGAAAATATTTCTGCTTTGATAACAAAATCCTATTGCCTAGCGCATGCAATTATTCAGAGAAGGAATGTATGACCCATACATTATTTTAAAATTGTATTCACCCTCCCTCCATTTAGTATTGGTCAAAAAATATAAATGAAAAGTCATTAAAAATTTCTTGCTTCCTAAGTTTTGCAATGTACAGTAAATGTGTCATACGTATTTGGGAACAAAAGCTTTTCTACTAATCTTCATTAGTCGAGAATGTCTCCATACATTTAAGTTGATAAGCTCCACATTAAGTTTAGCACAATATTGCATTTTATCAGAATCAGCTTGACAATTATTACTATTTTTTTATTTGGATCTTAATTTACAGTCATTACTTGTCCACACAAAAAGAGTGGCACTTGAGAAGATCAACTTGAAGTTTATTGATACATCTTCTAAGTTTGGACACGGTCGCTTCCAGACACCACAGGACAAGGCTTCATTCATGGGAGTAATGAAGAAGGACAGATTGAAGGAAGAAGCTGCACAGGCTGCTTCAGCAGCCTCATAGAAGTCTTTATTTTAAATAAAAGGCTTTAATTTAATTATTTATTTTTTTTATTGCTTATCCTTTCCTTTTTTCATGGTCCCTCCCTCCGTCCATGCCAAATAAAACCATTTTTAACCCTTTAGAGACTCTGTGGCATTAAAGTGGGCTCGCTGGACCGACTACAAGTGATGCCAACTGTGCCCACTGATCTGACTACTTTTTGACTCTACAATTATATTTTTTTCTTTAATTGCACATAGTTTCTGATCGATTTTGGACCAGCACAGGTGGAACAGTTTTTTTTTTACATTTTAAATTTTTTGGGGGGATTTAGAAAAAAAAGGTAGCTATACTTCAGCTTGTCATATGAACCACTAACAGATGGCTCTAGGAACTATAGCTCACGGTCTAGAAACGCTGGAGAAGTAAAGCTACAATAGTAGTTCATGGTCCGGGGAGCCCACCTATCACCGAGCTACTGTAGTACTTACAGTCCGGAGAGCCCACCTTTCACCGAGCTACTATATTACCTAAAAGGTTAAACCGATATCAGTTAGTTGCAGAGGCACTTTGACCCAACTACTTACTTTTCCAAGCTAATTTTCTTATGTAAGTAGGAGCTAACTAACAGCTGTTGTTTATTATTAGCTAACTGCTAGGAATCCTTTGAAGCAGCCTGAATATATGACCATTAAGTGGAAATTCGAAAAGTATCAGGAGAGATAGTAGTAGCTCACAGCTAATTATTGTTTGATACATCCTCAATTTCCAGTCATAAAGTGTACATTTTAAAATGTATGTTTTAAAATGTATGTAGAAAAGGAGTTAGTTGGAGCTAACAGCTAATTATTGTTTGATACAGCCTGAATATCCACTTTATGGTCGGATGATACCTTCGAAAAGTATCGAGATGAGTTAGTAGGAGCTAACAGCTAATTTAATACATCCTGCATTGCCCTGATTATTGGTAGACATTTCTATGTATCAGGAGAAGAGGAGTTAGTAGGAGCTCACGATCATTAGTAGTAAGCTCCTACTAACTCCTCTTCTCCTGATACATTTAGAAATGTCCAACTAATAATCGGGGAAATACAGGATGTATCAAATAACAGCTAATGGTCCTGAATTTCATATTATAAGGTAGATATTTAAAAAAAGTATCGACGTATTAGACGTCTTGGTCGTGAATTTCCGACCATAAAGTGAAACTTGTAAAGTATCAGGATAATAGGAGAGTGTAGGAGCTACATTCTGAATTCCCGATCATAAACTGGAAATTCGAAAAGTATCAGGAGAGGAGTTAGAAGGAGCTAACAGATAATTATCGCTTATTACATCTTGAATTTCCGATGAAGTGAATATTTCCAAATGTATCAGGAGAAGAGGAGTTAGCAGGAGCTAACAGCTAATTATGGTTTGATACAGCCTGAATATCCAACCATAAAGTGGACATTTTAAAATGTTTCAGGGGAATAGGAGTTAAGAGGAGCTAAAAACTGATGATCGTGTATTACATTCTGAATTTAAGATTATAAGTATCAGGATAATAGGAGAGTGTAGGAGCTACATTCTGAATTCCCGATCATAAACTGGAAATTCGAAAAGTAACAGGAGGAGAGGAGTTAGTAGGAGCTAACAGATAATGATCGCTTATTACATCTTAAATTTCCGATGATAAATTGAATATTTCCAAATGTATCAGGAGAAGAGGAGTTAGTAGGAGCTAACAGCTATTTATCGTTTGATACAGCCTGAATATCCGACCATAAAGTGGACCTTTTATAATGTATCAGGGGAATAGGAGTTAATAGGAGCTAAAAACTGATGATCGTGTATTACATTCTGAATTTAAGATTATTATAAGCTGGACATTTTAAAAAGTATCAGGATAATAGGAGAGTGTAGGAGCTACATTCTGAATTCCCGATCATAAACTGGAAATTCGAAAAGTAACAGGAGGAGAGGAGTTAGTAGGAGCTAACAGATAATATTCTTCTGATACGTCCATCATTTCCTCGATTATTATGTGGACATTTCTAATGTATCAGGAGAAGAGGAGTTAGTAGGAGCTCACGATCATTAGTAGTAAGCTCCTACTAACTCCTCTTCTCCTGATACATTTAGAAATGTCCAACTAATAATCGGGGATATGCAGGATGTATCAAATGATAACTAGCTGTTAGCTCCTACTAACTCCTTTTCTCCTGATACCTTTCACAATGTACACTTAAGAATCTGAAATTCACTATTTAAATATTATATCAGTAGCTATTACCTCCTACTAATTCCTCTTCTCCTGATATATTTAGGAATGCCCACCTAATAATCGGGGAAATGCATTCTGAATTACAGATAATCTGTAATTCAGAATGCATTTCCCCGATTATTAGGTGATACTTTTTAAAATGTTCACCTTATAAGGTGAACATTTTATAAGTATCAGGAGAATAGGAGCTAAGAGTGAATGATCGTCTAATACATCATGAATTTCCGACAATAAAGTGGAACTTTTGTACAGTATCAGGATAATAGGAGAGTGTAGGAGCTAGATTCTGAATTCCCGATCATAAACTGGAAATTCGAAAAGTATCAGGAGGAGAGGAGTTAGTAGGAACTAACAGATAATGATCGCTTATTACATCTTAAATTTCCGATGATAAAGTGAATATTTCCAAATGTATCAGGAGAAGAGGAGTTAGTAGGAGCTAACATCTATTTATCGTTTGATACAGCCTGAATATCCGACCATAAAGTGGACCTTTTATAATGTATCAGGGGAATAGGAGTTAATAGGAGCTAAAAACTGATGATCGTGTATTACATTCTGAATTTAAGATTATTATAAGCTGGACATTTTAAAAAGTATCAGGATAATAGGAGAGTGTAGGAGCTACATTCTGAATTCCCGATCATAAACTGGAAATTCGAAAAGTATCAGGAGGAGAGGAGTTAGTAGGAGCTAACAGATAATGATCGCTTATTACATCCTGAATTCCGACCATAAAGTGAATATTTCCAAATGTATCAGGAGAAGAGGAGTTAGTAGGAGCTAACAGCTAATTATCGTTTGATACAGCCTGAATATCCGACCATAAAGTGGACATTTTAAAATGTATCAGGGGAATAGGAGCTCACGATCATTAGTAGTAAGCTCTTACTAACTCCTCTTCTCCTAATACATTTGGAAATGTCCTACTAATAATACTAATAATAATGCCGGATGTATCGAATGATAACTAGCTGTTAGCTCCTACTAACTCCTTTTCTCCTGATACTTTTCACAATGTCCACCTAATAATCTGAAATTAACTATTTAATATTCTATCAGTAGCTATTAGCTCCTACTAACTCCTCTTCTCCTGATACATTTAGGAATGCCCCTCTAATAATTTGGGTACCAAATTTACCAGGACACACGAGGCTTCATACGAGATAGTTCCATAACCTTTAAATTATTTTTATAGACTTAAATCTCTGAATTCTTCCAAGCTCCTTTACATTATATTTCTTAGTATTTTAGTCTTAGTCCTCATCCTCCTGAAGATGCATCAAAATGGATTGGAAACCATATGCAATATTAATGAAAATGAATAGTATGTAAAAGTGATTTTATTTTATCATTTGACCTTCTGCTTGTTTTGTAAAAATCATACTTACATATGGTATATATTTAGCTCATGCTCTAGAGCCTAAACATGGGCATGCACACAAGCACAAATAAGTACGAATGCACCCAACAGGGTTCACCTTTCTATAATTATAGTGTATTAGTAACATAAAGAGTATTTTAGCTCCTGAAGAGGCACCAAAGTGGTGTGAAACATGTAGAGCTGAATTAAATATTTATTAAATTTTAACGTCCATTTATTATTAACTATGAATTTTAGGAGGGGTTATCTATAGGTTACCACTCTTTTCTAGCCGGGATAGGGCTGATGCATTTTCTTTTTTCTAAAGAAAAGCCACCACTCCTAGTGGGACTCGAACCACCTTTGGCATGGAGTGTTAAGTGCTCATGCCTTAACGCTCACGGCCACCGGGCCTCCAAAATAAATAAATGGACAAGGTTAATTCTGTTTTTAATGATTTTAGCCTGTAATAAATAGGATTAGAGAATTTTGGCTGACAATAAAATATTGATATTTCAGGCACAAACGTTTCTAAAATTTGAATTAACCTACTTCTTTGAGCAGAACTAGTACCCAAAAATGTTCCTTTGTTTTTCAATTTTCCCATTCCAAAGCCTTTTTGTGAGCAAATCTCTGTAATCCTCATAAGAATGAATAAAACAATTCTCTCTGGGGTTAATTCTTTTACATTTATTTTAATATATCCGTAAAAAAAAAAAAAATAATAATAAAAAGAAAAATAAATAAATAATTTAAAAAAAAAATAATAAAAAATAAAGTAGGTATGATATAAACCAAGAGGTAGTGTGAATTAGCTGTACAAAATAATGCTCATAAATTACTGTTCTATGTTCCTGAAAACAAAAATAATTAGCCTGTGAGAAAATCATATTAAAAAATTGTGATTTGTTGATTTAAAATTGTGCTCGTAGAGTAGAGGAAAAGTTTCATAACTGTTCCTTACAGTATAAGAGAGTATCTTAGAACCTTTTTCAATATAATTTCCCATGTACGGAGGATCATTTTATATTCAATTATGAAATAATCATCAGACAGACTTTATAAATATTATAAAACTTAAAAAGAAAGGAAGGAAAATCTCTGGAATTTGAGTACTTTTTGGAAAACAGAAGTAAATAAAAGACAAATTAAAAATTTATAAAAACATTTATATATTTATTTCAAATTACAAAAATATACCCACCAAGTGGAATACATAATTGTGCCAAAACAATAAATTAGAAACATGCAACATAATAAATAGTTTTCTTATTACGAACTTCTTTTATTCTTTTAATATGGCGAAGAATGGTAATAATGTTAGAAAGTTTTTTACTCCCAAGTTTTACAGAACTGAGCTTATCAAAATCCTCTACGCTGCAGAAATATGCCCCTGAAAACGATTTTTAACAATATTTATAAAGAAAAAGTTAATGATATTAGTGTTCCAAGAAATAGAGAGAATATTGGAAAATATTATTTTCAAATGTAATTTTTGTACAACCAAGTACGGTTCATTTAAAATGCTCAAAATTTGTAAGTAGAATATTTTCTTACTGTTCAGAAAAAATTTAAAATATAATTTTACAATTATAGTATCCATAACACTTGAAGATAGAATTATTTTGGCTTATCACTCAGTATAGTAATCTTAAGTTTTACCATGAGGATGATTTATACATTGAATTAAAACTATAACAGATATTTTAAGCATTTATTATATTATTAGAAGATCTGGATGAAATTGAAGGAAGGGCCTATGGAATGCATCTCTGTTGCATAACTCATCGGAATTTGTTTAATGAAATACCTCATTAACCAGAGATTCCAGTGAAGATTTGGTTAATTTTCTAGACAACAGTATAGCTTCCTCTTATATGCTGTTTAGTAATAATATCTCTCTTAAAAAGGCCAGGAAATATCAACTGGAGCAGGACTCATCTACTTTGGAATGGGTAAATGAGTAAATATGAAACTAGATCTGCTTTGATATTGGTTCGACCTTTCAACATATAATGTGTAAGCAATATCAATATGGTGTATAATGTAACAAAGAAAAATTCACTGAGAGCATTTACCCACTCCAAGCAAACAGATGTCAAACAAGTAATAAACTATGTGGCATCGTAAAACTTGAAACTTAAACTATTCGATGCGACGCCCGAGAATACTCGCCAGAGAAAGATGGCGACACCCGAGTATTTTCGCAGGAGAAAGTTGTGCTCCAGAGGCAACACCCGAGTATTCTCGCCACAGCTGTATCTCTTGATTGCAAGCCCTCTTTAGTCTTGAGCGTGTACAGAGTGCTCCAGCAGGAATCGGGGATAATTGCTGGTTTAACCCTTAGCTGGTAACATACAAATTTTGAACGTTATAAGTAACGTGCGTCTGTGAGACGTGTCCACGGTAAAAATGTTCTTGGGTGCATTTTTTTATTGAAACTGTAAACAATAAAGGAGTAGTTTTTTATAATAATTTAGAAAAAAAAATTCATTGATACATTTAAAAATCACGTCTAAAAACAAGCAGTGGTTTCGGAATGAAATAGAAAGAGAAATATAGGAAAGAAAATTAAGTAAAATAATTTAAAAAAAAGTAAGTTAGTTTTAAATGGTTATTGTAGGTTTGATGTGTACCTCAATTGTAGTAAATAAATTGTTTCATGTAATACATGTCGTAGTTCTCGTAAGATAAACATGAAAATGATTAACAAGCGCCTAAGTAAAAAAAATAAATAAATAAAAAATATAGGTGTGTACGGCCGCTCTAGGTTGAGGCAGTTAGGTCCGCCTGTGGAGGGAATAGGCTGCGGGCGCTCTCTGCCTTCAACGACATTACTCTCGCGAGCCCACATCGCATCGAAAAGGTTAAGCTTCATAATGTCATTCTGCTTAAACAAAAATTGCCATTTGTAAGACTGGTATATTTCTTGGAATATCATCTTGTATATATATGGAGAGTGTATTTTATTAATTATCCTTACATCATCTGGTCTTACATTTTTTTTTTAACCTATTCTAGAGTAAATTGCTCAGTTATAGTTTCAAAATATAATCCTGATCCGTAACTTTATTATCAAAAATAAATAAATTGTGAGTTAATGTACCTATTAATTCTTCTGTTTCCTGAGATTTCCAAAGTAAACATTGGTCTTGTTCATCTGCAGATTTATTTTTTTTGAGCTTCTTAAGTAGCTCATATTTTTTGTTTAATGTAGTGTTGTATGTATCAATAAAATCATTTATTTCAGCTATGGTAAGACGACCACGCATGTAACTGAAATAAGAAAAAAGAAAATACATTACCAGTGAAACAATTTGTATAATAAAAATAATTGGTAATATAGAAAATCATGCAAAAGAAGCAACTAAAAAATAAGAACAGGAGTTGTTTCATACATCAGGCATGCACATATTAATTGTCTGGTTACATTACTAGCTAAAGACAGACAATAAATTATTAGAAATTAAGAACTTAGTAAAAACATGTACAACAAAAAATACCCATTTGACAAGAAGAGACAATGTATTACTAAAAAGACTTTGTATTGGACACTCATTAATCACACATAATTACCTCATGGAGAAGACAAACCCGTATAGAGACTTTGTAACATAACTTTGACATTTAAACATATAATCACTGAATGCAAAAGAGGTGATAAACTAAATATTCCATGCAACCAACAAGAACTTCCTAGAGAAAGTAGCCCAAATACACTCTATACTGAACTCTTAATGTGTGTTATTTTACACAATTTATATAATAAGAAAATATATAAAACCAATTACACCAAGTGATATAGCTAAAAAGCTATTCTAATTCTATAAACTAGTATAAGCTTTCATTTTAACAGTTTATTTTATAACACTTAATTTTATTCTAAAACCACTTCATTGATTAATTTGATTTGTCTTTTGTATTCCTTCCTTTTATTCTTGTGTTTTCTGTATGATTCTAACTAGTTTGCTACCACCTATGTCTTTTTTTATATATTTTATTTTTAACTCTTAATGAAAGTTCTTCAGAAATAGATTTCACCCTTATTGTAGTACTCTAATAAATAAATGACCATTAAAAAATTATTTTCAGCATGTATATTGAAAGTCACAAATATTAAATCCCTAAATTGAGAAAATAGAAAAAGTATCAGGTAACTCCAAAAGTCCTGTCGTTTTATTTTAAATCCCATGTTTACACATTTCTTACTTTATTACCATAATGATAAATAAAGAGCAACCTTGTAGGACTAGAAGATGCTTGTTTTGGTAGTAAACTGGACTACATTAACTTTAATCCAGTTGACGTTCTGAGCTGGAAAAAATGTTTACAATGATCTCTCTTGAATCGCAAATTCTCTCGATTTTACTCTACGAGTTTAATATAGGCCTAAAAGCCACCGAGGCTGCTTGTAAACTGCTTCAGGTGTTTGGAGAGGATGCTCTCTGAGATCGGAAGGCGCAATTCTGGTTTGCAAAATTTTGTACAGTAGATGAATTGCTCATGGATAAACTTCGAAGTGGAAGGCCGGAAGTTGTGGATGACGACGCCCTGACAGAAATCATTGAGTCCGATCCACAACAAACTTGCTCTGAAATCGCTGGATAACTTAATGTTTCCAAGTCAACCATCAGAAATCATCTACCTCAAATTGTTAAGACCAAAACCCCTGATAAGGGGGTTCCCCATAAACTGACCAACTGCAAGATCACACGGGACAAATTCTTAGCGATTGGCTGGGAAACTCTACCTCACCCACCACATTCCCCTGATTTGTCGCCGTCTGATTACTACCTGTTCAGAGCTCTAGACAACAGTAAGAAGGGAAAAACATTCGCGGATGTGACGAGCTTGAAAAACACCTTAGAAACGTTTTCTTCATCCAAACCAGCTGAGTTTTATAAAAAAGGAGTTTGGGATCTTGAGGCACGTTGGAAGAAGATTTTGGAAAGTAACTATTTTGATAAATAAATCTTATTTGAAATATTTTTTTGCTTTATTTTTACCCTATTTCAAAGAAACGACAGAACTTTTTGCGTTACCTGGTATTATGAGAAAATAATAGCTTTATGAACATGTTGAAAGCAAACAAGAAGATTGAAGGGTGAAATAAAAAAAGGAAAATCTTCTTTGCATCAAGTTTATTTTGAGCACTTTCGATACCTAACTGATTAAAAAGACCGCACCTGAGATATTTCTTGAAAAGATGATCCAATTTGATTTTCCAATGAACGAGTTAACTTGGGTATTGAACATTTAAAAGATATTGCAACCAACACATTACCATCATGCATATTGTTTTCACACGTGGGGGAGGAGTCTAATCCGCTTTTGTGACAAATCGTGTTTCTTTTTTTGGGCTGTTTCATTGAAGCCCAATATAACTCGAATAATGTAATGAACCATAATAGATAGATAGATAATAAAAATGGTGGTGCGCATGTACTGAAAACTATCAGCACAATAAACTTCTCAGTGCGAAGAAAGAGTAATTTCATACTCAAATATGAAAATACTACAAATGATGTTCAACATGTACAGGTTTTCAATGTGTTTGTTTTTTCAATGTAAAGGGTGTCAGAAAAATAATGTTCATCCTTTCAACATATGATTCTCCAATGCGAGATCGGAAAAAATAACCCCCATATTGACCCCCGCAAAATTGACTTTGAAATGTTATTCAATGTTAAATTTTTTTTATTGCATATTTCGAATCTACGAATTATAACAAAGGCAAAATTCAATGGCTCCATATGATCAAAATGACCATTAACAACGTATACATGGGCTATTACATTCCAATTGAAGGGGTTGAGGCAAAATAGTGCCACTCAACATTTTTCACAAAACTTTATTGTAGCTGCTATGTGTTGGATATTATGGGGGACTATCAGTTGAAATGGTTAGGGGCAACAATATTAAGTAGCATATGGAGCTTGTAGTCATATTTTAGTAGCATTTGGATTGTAGACTGATAGTCCCACATAATATCCAACATACAGCAGGCACAGTTAAGTTTTGTTAAAAATGTTGCTTGACACTATTTTGCCCCAACTCCTTCAATTGACAAATGGTGGTCAATTTTGATATATTTTCTTTTTTTTTACATGCTCTACTAACATTGCCTTACACAAAAATACCTCCTTTGATTTTTTAAAAAAAAGCATCTTCTAGTATAAACAATTATAAGTAGAGTAGACTCTCCCTTATTGGCTTCTTTTATTTTTTAGGAAATGAGTTCCCAAAAAACCTTCCCTTCCTAGCTAGCAAATCATTTGTTTTGTGACTTTTCTTTGAGTAGAATTCAAAGAAGGCATATATGTTTCATTTCAGAGGCACAGCATTTTGTTGCTACTGAGAAAATAAAGGTTTCTACTAAACCACCTGCTGCTGGAATGCCTGATATACGCCAGCAAGGATTTTTATATTTAGAATTTATTTTATAATTTGTTACCTAAATTTACTTCAATATGCAAATAAAAAAATTAATAAATATATTAAAAACGGTACATATTATTATATGCTCAAATAATAAGGTTTTTCAAATATATAAGTGAACGCTTCTACCTGAATTCTCTAATTAGTGTTTTCTCTGATCCGACTGTAGCCCGGTCCCGACAAAGCCGGATTAGGAAAAGTCTACTGTATATTGAAAAATAAGTCTCTGAGCGGCATTCATAGGAGGACCATATTTTACAGTTGACAGGAATGTCTTCATGAGGTTATTCTTAAAGCTAATCAAGATCTATTTGCCACAAGCTTTCAATCAATCTCTGAAATTACACATTAAGGATTTCACAGGTCATGTATGATTTTCATGAGCCAGCCAATTTTTCCAATTTTCTCGATTTGCATTTTCAATATGAAGGAGGTTTCTTCTTTCCTTGGACATTTTTTTTTTTTTTTTTTTTTTTTTTTTTTTAGTGAGGACATATAGTGAGATATGCAGTTTATCTCCGAACCCTGCTCTATGGAAGTGGGAGCTGGATAGCTCAGGACAAGCAAATGACCGGAATTACGGCAACCGAAATGATGAGACATCTCAGTTGAGTATTCGGCAAATCAAGAACGGACTGCATATGAAACAAAAGAATAAGAGAAGACTTGGAAATCACATCTCTGAAGAGTACTTTTGAGAAACAGCAGCTGAAGACGTTCCGCCATGTCAGTAGAATGGAGGGAGTTTGAGGACCCAGAAGTATCATGGAACCAAGACCAACTGGGAAAAGACCAAAAAGGGGACCCCACTTGTCATATGATGACTTAGACAGGCCCGTGAAAAACGTTATCAAGCATGAAGATGCTTGCTAGGGACCGAAATGGATGGGTGCAATGGCTAGAGGCTCCCACACTTGAAAGGCACACGGGGGAAGGGAAAGAAGAGAAGTGAGGACATAATAACAGGTAGTAGACAAGAAATAAAAATGAAGGCATAAGCTCATAAAGGCATTCCTGTCAGTTGTAATATATGAGTTATGATCCTCCAATGAATGCCGCTGAGAGGCTCTGTTTCAATATACTTATAATTTTTTATACTAGAAGATGCTTTTTCTAAAAATTCAAACAAGGTACTTTTGCGCAAAGTAATGTTAGTAGAACATGTAAAAAAAAATATCAAAATCGAGACCATTTGTCAATTGGAATGGCCCACGTATAACGTTGTTAATGATCATTTTGACCATTAAGAGTCATTTTTGACCTATGGTGCCCTTGACTTTTTTCTTCCTTATGATTCGTAGATTCGAAATATGCAAGAAAAAAATTTGGCCTTGAATAAGATTTCAAGGTCAATTTTGAGGGGGACAATATGGGGTTATTTTTTCCGATCTCGCATTGGAGAATCATATGGCCAAGGGATGACCATTATTTTTCTGACACCCTGTACATTGAAAAAACAAACACATTGAAAGTCACAAATATCAAATCCCTAAATTGAGAAATTACACCATGCTAAAGAAAAAGTTGTTTAATATTTCATGATGAATAAATATCTTTTAAAAGTTCTTTTAAAATTCTCAAAGAACGTTGTTACTTTATTTCTACGTTTCGGACAACTTGTCCATCTTCAGGAATTCTAATTTCTACAATAACTGTGTCACATCAATAAAACAGTAAATTTACCAAGATATTGTCAAAATAAAATGATTCCTGTAATGAATCAAGTCCATTAATAAATTGATATACACACATTTTTAAATATAACTAGCTCACTAGCGGGGGTCCCCCGTGGTCTATTGTCCAGCGCCTTAGATTCATAAGCGGGAGATGGTGGGTTCGATCCTCACCGGCAGCAGGAATTTTCTCATCTCAGGGCTCCTTGAGAGAATTCCTCGCTGCAACCTGGATGTCAGTGCTAATGGCCCCGATTTGTCAATGCGCCGTTAAAAAAGAAAAAGAAAAAAACTAGCTCACTAGCTTCTGAGACACTACATACTCAGAGGAGAACATAGTTCAATCATATTTTTCTTTTTTATTATTGATTTTTAATACTTCATATTGTAAACTTTAGTGTGTAAAGGGTAAGAAGCCATTTTATTTCAATGTGGCCAGAGCATCATAATTATTTTTCTTTTTTTTTTACGGCGCACCAACATCTAGGTCATTAGCACCGAGCCTTGTAATTTCTTCAAGACACATATTATGATGAAAAAAAAAATAAAATAAAAAGGATAAAGCATACCTGGGCAGAAGATTGAATTCTTCGAGTGTGGCATAGTTTATAGAAATGTCTTGAGTTAATTTCACTTTAGGAACATCTTTTTTAGATGCAGGAGTACTACGAATATTTGAAGGTACATTACTGTTACTCTGGAAAATAATAAATAAAATTACATTCATTCTGTGAAATTAACATTTAAGAAAATAAGATTTTGAGAATGATTAAACAAAATAATAAAATTTTGATTGATTTTAAGCCAGAGATAATCTAGAACATTGCTTCTCAATAATTTTTGGCATCTGAACCACTTGGTAGTACATCATACTTCGTAAAACTGATTGTATTTTGTTAAATTTATTATTTTGATTCTGTTATTTTATTTTTGTTATAAATAGTATATAGTGAAGATGTATTCAAATCACATAATCAGACAAATTACATTGAAACACGCCTAAACGTCACTTAGGATTCTAAACTCAATGCAAAGTGTACCATAAGAAAATGGGTAAATTGAAATTATCCCAAATTCATCTAATAAAAGACAAAAGTTAGTGTTTTTATCCTATCATTGTAGTTTGAGTTTTGACATACTATAGTTTGGTCAAATGTACCCTGTGCTATACAGGGTGTCCCACATTGAGATGTCATAACTTTAAGGGTTTATTCTGCACCTCATTTGTAGTTCAGGAACGCAGAAATGAGCGTCTTATCTCAACATGTAGCAGAGCTATTCAAACTTTTGTCTATTTTCAAAACTATTGCGTTTTCTTATGAAAAACTGTGTTTTCCGGATTTCTGGTCTATGTATCGTAAACAGCGACTACATTTTTAGAATCTACATTACATTTCCAATAAGAAACACCGGTTATTGAAATGTTGTCATGTAAATTAGGAGCTACACTAAGAGCCATATAGATGAGAAATATTTTTATTAGGGTTTTCTTAACTCAATCAATATTTTCTTTATCAGCTATTTGTAGACTTAGCGGTTTTGCTCTCATTAAGGATTAGGGGACACTTTGGAAAGAGTAAAAAGATGACAAAAGAACATTTTGGAAATAATCACAATTATTGTTAACATAATAAATACAGATGTTATATTTTTATGGTTTGAGGGTCTTGTTTTATGAAATTTCTATTTTTAATTCTATTCTATTTAATACAATTAGGCACTACAATTTCTGCTTATAAGTTATTGCTTATAAGTAACTGGGTTATTCATTACAATCATTAGAAATTGTATTGAAAAAACCCTCTCCTGCAAATATAAAGCGAAAAAAATAGATTTAAATGAAAAGATTATTATACTACTCTTAAAAATAGAAATTTCATAAAACAAGACCCTCAAAGCATAAAAATATAACATATATATTTATTATGTTAACAATAATTGTGATTATTTCCAAAATGTTCTTCTGTCATCTTCCACTCTTTCCAAAGTGTCCCCTAATCCTTAATCAGAGCAAAAAGTGTGTGTACCTAATGTTGGAAGGATGGGGACATCACCATATTCGCATAAAATTAAATAATGTGTTCATAATGGCTTCTTCACACTAAAGCAAATGTATTAGTTTTGACTTAGAAATCAGAAAAAAATAGACTTAAATAATTTTTGTTTTTAAAACAACAGGATACCATTTTAAAGCTTATTAAATAAGGCAACTTTTGAGGCGGAGGCAAACCGCTAAGTCTACAAATAGCTGATTAAGAAAATATTGAATGAGTTAAGAAAACACTAATAACAATAGTTCACATCTATATGGCTCTTAGTGTAGCTCCTAATTTAAATGACAACATTTCAATAACTGGTGTTTCTAATTGACAATTTAATGTAGATTCTAAAAATTTGGTCGTCATTTACGATACATAGACCAGAAATCCGGAAAACACAATTTTTTATAAGAAAACCCAATAGTTTTATAATAGTCCTAGAGGACGATTCATTCCATTTTTTTCTCTGAAAAATCTATATGAAATTTTTGTAGAGCTTAATGAATTGGTTTGAGAGAAAATTGAAAATCAAAACCTAATTATTGCGGGGCAATAATGCATCCTATCCTTCTAATGGCCTTTCATGAAAGGACACAATTAATTCTATTGATATACACTTTTATTAGTGCAACATTTACATGTAAAATAAAAATAAAAGAGAACATTTTTACAAAGTTGAACATTATTGAGTCCTTCCTATTCTCAAACTAGTTAAATTGATTTTTTGAAATCAATAAGAGAATGTTCAAAAGCTAATAAATAAGATAGGTGGTGATAAGTTAGAAGGTAAAATGCATGATGCACTAAGTGTTAAAAGATGATAAAATAATATAAATGATTGCTAATCATTGGAATACCTTACCTGAAGTGCGGTCTTTCCAGGATTAGAATTTCCTTTCCCAGTAGAAGTCACATTGAACAAGTTTTTTGATAATCCTTTTTTCTCCTGAATATTAAGAGCACTTAATGCAACAATCATGATAAAATAAATTAAAAAAACAAAAAAAAAAAAAAAAAAAATAATATAAACCTGGCTAAAAATCACCGGAAGAATGCTGAAAAACAAAACTAAAAGTAAAATATATTAATGAGGTAAAACTTTGAGTATAACTGTAATTATATAGCGTGTGTGTATGTACAGTGGAACATGGATAATTCGAACTTCCCTAATTCAAAGTCGTCTTTAATTTGAATATTTCTCTCGGTCCATAGAATTTAGTGCATAAACAATGTAAAAAAATTGTGGTTAGTTCGAATAAAATGTTGGATAATTCGAATTTTTTACGAATCTGAACCTCCAATGGGAAGTGGACAGAGTGGCGGCCGATCTTAAATCTTGTCAAAATATTTCCCCCTCGGGTAACAAAGCTAAATTTTTAAAATCAAACATGAAACTGGAATAAGTCGCATCAATTCTGTTGACGATTTACAACCAGTTGATGGATGGGAAGACGTCGTTCCAGACTGTTGGATAACTTATAAAGATTTCATTATGTCGATGAAGATGTCCCAGTGTGCGTTGACTTAACTGAAGCCGAAATAATCGCTGATGTTCTCAAAGAGATTCGTGGCTTCTCAGAAGCATGATGATAAAGACGATGAGTCTACAGTAATCCAGAAAACGCCCGTTCCAAGTGCAGTCGAATCACTGTTGTATATAAAGAATTTAAGACAATTTATAGAAAGTAAAAATGGTGTCAGTAAGAATGTTTTCAAATCATTAAATGTTTTAGAATCTTTTGTGATCTCCGACAGGCTTTATTACAAGAAGCAAACAAAAATTTCAGATTTTTTTCAAAAACAATATACTTTTATTTTTACTTTTTTGGAAAGTTATTTATTACTTATGGACTTAATCATCACTTTGTGCCACTTTTGTTTTCCTTTAAATCAAATTTATGTAATTTTTTGGTTTTAATTAAAAACTGTTTGAAAACATGAAGTTCGATTTTATAGCCCTTTATTTTCAAAAACTTTTGTAATTCGAATTTTGGATGATTTGAACTTTTTCATCAGTCCCTAGGGGTTCGAATTATCCAAGTTCCACTGTATATACATATAGTTTGTTGTTGATATTTATTTGCTCCAGAAACAATAAAGATTCTGTTTTTTTGTTTTTTATAATAATATTTCATTCTATTTTTTGTTAAAAATCTTAATATAATATTCAATTTTAAAAACAAACAAAACGTTGGCTGTGTCAAAATGTAATAATTTTATTTTATCTATAGAATATTTGAAATGCCACGGCTGCTAAAACTATTAAATATGAGTACTCTTATCTCACGGGTTCGAAGTAAGCGAAACAAGAACACAGATTATTCTGTTGAAATAAATTCAAATGTAATACACAAAAGAC
Organism: Gonocerus acuteangulatus; assembly: GCA_946811695.1. Lineage (NCBI taxonomy): Eukaryota > Metazoa > Arthropoda > Insecta > Hemiptera > Coreidae > Gonocerus > Gonocerus acuteangulatus. The sequence continues at coordinate 51,638,623 of OX328126.1, forward strand.
TCATCAACAAGTCATATTTTACCTGCTATAAAGCTGCAGACAGTATACACTGGAATTTCTGCTCTCGATTACTTCCGGTGACGAACAAATAATAAATTTTCTTCAATTTAAAATTAGCCAATCTGCAACACTGGGCAAACCTTTGTGATTATTTAACCCTGGATTGACACTCCCGTTGGCATATACGTTACTGACACCGTGGGGTAAATTTTACACCTTGAAATTATTAGGGTAAATTTTATTTTATACTTTGAAAATATATAAAATAAATAAATTTCAATTTTTTCTTTTTTGTACAATAGCAACGTGTAGAGCAGGAACATCAAGAAATAAACTCAAACAGGAATAATCTGCCGAATATTAATTAAAATTCACAAAATAGCTAGGAAATCCTAAAACTTAATATTGTTCATACATCAAATAATTATCCTGTAAAAATTTTACTAAACTGAAAATATTTTTTTTACGAACAATAAACTAGAATGAACAAAAGCCATAAAAAAATAGGAACTTTAGAAAAATACAATGTTCTGTCCAATTGAGACTCGTTAACATTTAACACATTTTGGTGATCGGTGTGCATGGTCCTTCTACACACAGAACATAGCATTTCGTCTTCCTAAATGTTTTCTGTTACAAAATTAACATTTCACACGTTTTTCCAAGTTAACGAAAGATGTTTAAGGTCCATCAGGAGTTGATTCATCTTCCGAAACAACAAGTATCAGTGTCCAGTGGTTTTGGTATGTTCTCCAGTTGGGCACTAACTGTCACATGAGCTTTCACCGATTGGTAGTCCATATCCAAGAGAAAATCTTTTCTGGGGAATTTTCAGGCTATTTTGTCACTTGGAAAGCCGCAAAATTAAAGTAATTGACCCGTGAAGATTTATCAGATGAGCGAAAAAGACATACGTTAACTAAACCGTGGGGTAAAAATTCCCCCATACACAACTCGCGACCTTATCATGCAGCGATTAGCAGAGAACTGGTGTTGTTTATATTAGGTCAAACCAGATAATACACTTCCGATTATTTAGGAAGAAGGAGGGAGTCTCTATGTTTTACAGAATTTAATAAACACACCATAGAAGAAAGTGTGGGGTATTTTTCATCCCACAGTGTCAATCCAGGGATAAACACAGCTCTAACTCCGCCTAATAACAACCGTGGAAGACTGTACCACCGCTAAGATTGTGACCAACCGTTCACTAGATGGTCTCCACAACGAATGAAACCAACTGTATCAGACTAGATCTCCATTAGGACTGAAACCAACTGTATGAGACTAGCTCTCCATTAGGACTGTAAGAAAGTTTTGGCGGGCATGTCCAACCCGTAAGTAGTGCTACCTGTATCAGCTGTTAGACCTTATATCAAAATAATATTTACTTGTTCCTGCAATTCAGATTTTAACACATTAATGAGTCTATTGAATATTTTATGTCAGAATTTGCTATGGTTGTTTTGAATGTAAATAAATTATTATAAAACCATTTGTTTTGTTTTTTATTTTCCTGGAACCTTCTGTTGGTCTTTACGCGCCTTTCTTGCCTTTAACGTCTTTTCGAATTTAAAAATTATTATTTACAATGTAAAGTATCATTACAATACATACAGTTTGTTGTTGATATTTATTTGCTCCAGAAACTATAAAGATTCTGTTTTTTTTTTGTTTTTTTTATGCCGGTTCGACATTTAGGGCATTAGCACTCGAGATTCTGTTATTATTGGATGCCCCATTAAGAACATCAGGACCAAATATGGTGCTATCAACATTTTTTTTATAGAATACTTAAGTGCTTAATTCCATATTATAATTTTTCAAGTGAAATTCAATTTAACCACTTGCAGACTATACGCTTTGCCAAGTGAGTGATTTTTGAATGATGTGTGATTCATTTGGCATGTATTTTTAAGTATTAAAAGCCGGATTTTCACTATAAGTATAAGTATCGAGTGGAAGTGGTATTCTTGCAAGTATGAGGGATCAACCTGAGTTGATCATTGAACTGTTGTCAGTGAAGATCTGCTAAGGAGTAGGGAAAGAAGTGACTTTAGGAAAATATTTGATCTTGTTAGAGACAGTGATGGCCACAGCATAAGGACAAATTCCAAATTAAAAGAGTTATTTACCAAGACTTATATAGTAAGAACTATCAAGAAAAGAAGGTTAGACTGGCTCAAACATGTTGGAAGAATGACTAAGGCTCAATTATCTCGGCAGACTTTGTATGGCCAGCCAAAAGTGTCAAGAAGTAGAGAAAGGTTGTGCAAAAGATGGTTGGATGATGAATATATCCAAGAACTCAAAATATGTCGATAGTGCATCAAAGTATCAGATAGAGTGATTATGGAGAAAATTTGTTTTTAAATGTATCGAAGCACCATTCAGTTAGCAGGTAAGTAAATAAGGGATGAAGCAATGAATCTAAACATAGAGCACATAACTCACAGGTTCAAGCATATCATCTTACAACTAATATAAAAATGTGTTAAAATCTCTTTATTTTGATACTGCGATTTTTTGTAACTACAAAATATTAAAGCTGTGACATAAAGGGCCTGCCCGATCTCAGCTCTATTCCATGGCCATAGGCGACTGGCTATATACTGGTTGCTGCACATTCTAATGTCTTTGGTAAAGAAGTGACATTTCAGCTAGACCTCAGTAGACATTTCAAGCAGCATCATTATTGTGGCTGACTCATACACTAACCGCAGATACTTACTTACATTTTAATGAAGTAATGTGCAATATATTTGTTGTAAATAAAAAATGAAAGCAAACTACTTATTATAACAACTTACTGTAAATGAGTTTTGAAGATTAGAATCTTTCTTTGAGGTACTAAACAAATTCTTCGGTTCTCCTCTTCCTACCTGCATAAAACATAAAAATTAGTATAAGGATATTTTTACAAATTGAAAGAGCTGCATCAATAGGCACATTCCTCAGCAAGGTTCAGTTAATGTTATCAATATGACACAGGCTAGGTAACGTCTTTGAGGGCGGGGTGCTCCCACTACGCCTCTCCCTCCAAAGGCGGACAAAACATAATTATTTTTTCATTGTCTTGTTACAGATTTTTTCTCAAAAATGAAGAGCTAAGTTGAAGGTAAAATTAGCTTTAAATAGTATTTTTAAGAAAATTAATTGGAGGGATATTATCGTAATTATAAAGCAAAAATAAGGGGGAATTTTATTGGAAATTTATAAAAATTGAATTTGTTTTTTTCTAGTTTTATGAGGATGGCCCTAAGGCTGAAACGTTAAGAAATGAGAAAAATAATAAACAGTAAATGAATGAGGTTTGAGGTGAAGGTCTTATACAAGTCAGAATGTGTTAAATTATTTTTTCATTTAAACAAGTAAATGGTTAGAAAATAAAGATTTGGAAATGACTGTTTTGAAATTATCTCTATACAGAAAAGTAAAAGAAAAAAAAAACATTTTTATACGTCTACATATAACTGTTTAACTCTGCCCCTCCTTAAAAATATTACGCAATTTACAATATTGATTTTGGTACAAACATTACTTTAAAAAAAAGAAAATCACAATATTCAATAATACTTTAAATGTATTTATTTATGTGGGCGCTATATCTATATATATAAAAATCATGTGTCTGTCTGTTTTTCTGTTTGTTTGTTCCTTATACAAATCCACACCGTTTGACTGATATTGACCAAACTTCGCACATAGATACGTCTTGATCCGGGAAATCTCGTAGTCTAGCTCAAAATCTTCTAGGATTCACAGTTCGGGAGTTACGCCTTCGAAAATGTCATTTATGAAGGAGTAAATTCTCCGAAATAGCCATTTTCTTCCAGTGTTGCAACTTCTTCAAAGAAGAACGGCAATATAGATGGAAATTAGCAAGCCAACAAAACTCATTTTTTATTAAGTTTTACTTTCTTTTTGTTTTTGTTTTACCTTTTTTTTAAGTTATACTTATTTTTAAAGTTTTATTTTAACTTCTTTTAAAGTTTTACCTATTCTCAAAATAGCCTTATATTCTCAGAATTTGGAGAAAAATCATATTTCTGTTTAAGAAGTATATTATCAAGTAAGGCAACACTGGGCTCCTAGGTGTCATTCAGTTTTGCGACAGAATTAAGCTTGCAAATACATTTAAACGGTTTAAGTTTTTAACAAATCTTTTTTGAAACATTTCGTTAAAACTTTGTTTTAAAACATTTCAGTTTTAACCTTTGTTTGTTCTATTACAAATTACAATTTAAATTACATTACGTTTGCAAACGTGTGTATCAAACTTTTTTAACTTTGAACTTTTTTAAGTTTGAACATTTTTTAAGTCTACCTTTTAGCCTTTTAAGTCTATCTTAAAGTAATAAAAAGTAAATATATCATATAACATAAATTTATTTCTGTAGGACAACACTGGGCTTAGAAGCCATTTTTCTTTTGCTATAAAACATGTACGTTTTAAGTTTGAACATTTTTTCTTTTTTTAGCCTTAGTGTTTATATCTAACATTCATACATCTAACTTTTTAAGTTTCATGAAACTTTTTTAAGTGTCTGCAAACTTTTTAAGTTTTCAAACGTGCGTTAATCAAACTTCATAAAGTTTGCAAAAGTGTCTGTATCAAACTTTTTTAAGTTTGGTGTTTTCATTTATCTTATAGCCTTAAGTAAGTCAAGTAAGTAGAACTATAAGTTTAACTTCCATTCCCTTTGTTTACTATTTTTGTTACTATGCTATTTTATTGTTTATTAAAAACTATGCCTATAATAATTAATTTATGCCTCCGTTTTATCACATGCATTTGCTTAGTAAAAGCTTGCAAATACATTTAAACGGTTTATGTTTTTAACAAATCTTTTTCGAAACATTTCGTTAAAACTGTGTTTTAAAACATTTCAGTTTTAACCTTTGTTTGTCTATTTTCATATTTTAGTTATGCCATACAAGGTGTTAATATAGAATATAGAAGTGTTTAATTGCTTGGAAAATTAACCAATAAGAGAATTAAAATTATGAGATGTGACAATGGTAAGGAATATTAAAATAGTATGATTTATGCTTTTACAAAGAATAAGAGTATCTAAATTAATCCATGCCCTCATATATTCACAAATTAAAGAGAACTGCTGACCAATTTTTTAGAACAATTATGAATATATGTCATTGTTTACTGGCAGAATCTATTCTTGTAAAAAAGTTTTTGCCAAAAATTGTTTGTGGAGCAACTTATTTGAAAAATCGCACTTTAGCTAAAACCATTGAGAATAAAGCATCCTATAAAATATATTTGGAAAGAAACCAGATGTTTCTAAGTTACGTTTATATGGTAGTAAAGTTGTTCTTAAGAAACCAGAACAAATAACGACTTTTAAATGGGGTAAGAAGGTGAATATTTGCATTTTAATCCGTTATAGTGAAGCTCGGGAGTACTTTTGAATAATAAAATCATAGTCACTATGCATGTTGATGATGATGATTAGTTAATAGTTAGGTTAGTGGGAACTGATGAAAAAATTTAATGAAGAAAAGGAACCGGACTTGATTAATTTTTAGATGAAAGCCTTGGATAAATACAAATGTATAGTTTTAAACAAAATAATACTTGGGATTTAGTTGAAAATAAGAAAGTTGTAAATGCAAAATGTTGACCAGTTGGACATAGAGACTGCATTCTTAAATGGTAAAATCAATTCGGAAGTATATACTTGAGGAGATTGGTATCAAAGTTGGACAACTCCATTTTTTTTCAATTGAAAAAAATGGAGTTGTCTAACATTTGAGTCAAATGAATATATTGGAGACATGCTTACAAACTCATTGTGTAAAGAAACATTTGAGAAATTCAGAAATATGTTAAATTTGATATTTTATATTTCATATATTGTTCATACTTCCTGCCTTAGGGAGGAACATTTTTGTCAGTTATACAATTTATAATGTGAAGTGATGTACATCTTGCTGTTTGTGTGTGTAATAAATGATTATGAACTTGACATGCTTTTATGAATCTCCCACACTTTTACTACTTTTAAATAATTTCTTATCTCAACAATTTTAATTATAAAAAGGGTCAAAAGGCACATTTATTTTTAAAAAATATGGTAGTAATACCCATTATGAATAACTTCCAGAAGGAATCAATTACATTCTCTTCTAGATTTGTACCAAAAATATTTACTTTATTATCATAAATTATTCCTCCAAGCCCTCAATCTTAGAACCTTTAAAAAAATATGTTCCATTAAGGAGAAGGTAGCAACCATGGAGTTTTATATCATTTTTATTGTTTCATAACGTTTTGTCCATCGCAAGCCTAACTTAATTTCACTTTTAATATTTAAATTTATATAATTTTAATGTGCTGTCGTGGAATTGTCTTTAAACCATTTCCTTCTTATTAAAATGAATTCTTTCATTTATCCCCCCCCCCCAGGTGAATTGAATTTTCCATGCAATTTTCTATTAATCTAAATATGCCAAGCCTCTTTATTATTGACATATTTACACCCAGCAGTTTTATTACATTTTTATATCTGCTTTCTTTTGTCTGAGATATTTATATCCTCTGACTACTCCATTATTTAAATACGCTTCCGATTTGAGCACAATATTGTTCCAAAATCAACAAAAAAAAAAAAAAAAAAAAAAAAAAAAAAAAAAAGGCCATGAGGACCCTAAGTGGCAGATACTATAGAGGAATCTGATTCATGGCTGTACAGCACACTAGGGAGATAGTGTGGTCAGTACTATGCTCCAGCCGCCTGATTTTCCCCTAGGCTGCTTCGACACCTCAAGCCATTAGCACCCAGGGTATCCATTGGTAAATTTATTAAATTTAGATTTTAATAGTAATTAGTAACATTAATTGATTTTACAAAGAAATATGAAACTACATACCAATGACAAATATAGTAGCTAATAGTAACATTAATTAATTTTACAAAGAAATAAGATACTAACCTAGCTACTATATTTGTATATATATACCTACTACTAGCTACTATATTTGTTATTGGTATGTAGTTTCATATTTCTTTGTAAAATCAATTAATGTTACTAATTACTATTAAAATCAATTATTGTACCTATTTACTTTTTCATTCTAAGAATTTAAGACGATGTGTTCTTTTATAAGTTAATTGTATTTTTAGTTCTGTTACCTATCACAATTATAAACCTTTTTTGGTTTCTGTATTAATTTCTTTTTTTGTCATTTTAGCTGACAAAGGCTAGCAATCAGTAGCCGAAACGTCCGAAATATAGATTTTTTAAAACAAAATCATATTGAGGTTTATTTAGCCGAATCCCAACCATTCCATCTTTACTTATCACCTCGACGGCTAACTATCTAATCATCATTATTAATATTATATTTAAAAAAACAAAAACAATACAAATAAAGAATAGTTTCAGTTATACTAGATTAAAATTTATAACTAAGTAAGTATAACCTTAATTAAATGCTTCATTTTGTTGCTATTTTTTAATATATATTTATACATGGACCACAAATTATTTTCTTTAAAAAATTATACATTGGTAGTTTGGTTAGGATTTTCTTTAAAATGGTACTACAATTACATGATTCCAGTATACTTTTTAAAATAAGGGCTAATTTATTTTCCACCCCACATTCAGTGAAAATTTGAAAAATAATTTTTTTAACTCAGCTCTCAACTTATAAACTTACTTTCTCATAATTTGAACAAGTGTCATATAATCATTCATTTTAATATATAATATAAAGTAGGAGTACCATGACATGCTGGGTAACAGGTATTTAATATGAAACATGTGTAGCATGCCACACCCGGTAACACCTATTTAATATAAAGTAGGTGTAGCATGGCACACCGGGTAACAGCTAGTATATTATATAAATCTTAAAATACATTTACTTTCTAATAAAAGGATAAAGACTATATCCTCTCCACTTCTTACAAAAATTCCCATGGATTTTCAGAACAATTCTAGTAAACTTTGTCATTCAGATGCACTGAGTTTTATACAAAGATGACACTGTAAAAAAATATTAGGGCTGGTATTAAAACAAACATAACAAAACCAATCCCATTATTTCTAGAACTCAATAAAAACAGATAACGTTGTTAACTTTTTAGGAACTATCGAATACGAGTGAAAATATTGTGGGCCTGGCAGCGTGAGAGTCGAGGGCAGCTGACGTGCCCCATGGCCTGAATGCTTTTTTTTTTTTTTATTTATATGATTTAAGAGCTAGCAACTAGGCTATTAGCTCTATAAACACGTAGAGTGCAAACAAAATAAAAGGTCTAGCACATCAAAAATAAAACATTTAAATAAAAAATTAAACAACTGAATCTATCAACTATACAAGACAAAAAAAAAGGGCAAAAAGAGAAAAAAAAAATAAAATAAAAAAAAAAATAAAATAAAAATAGAATAATAAAAATACCAAACAGAAAGGTCAACTATAAAATAAAAAACAGATAAGTAATAAATTATTTTTAATAAACTAAATCTTTTCCCTTTATTTTGTACAAACAAAATTGAATTATAAAATTAATTTTAAAATACTTCAAAATTTACGTTTTTGCTATATTCCTTTGTAAATTTGTATGTGTTTTAAAAAGTCTAAAATATTAGATATGTGCGGGCTACCATCTGTCAAAAGTTCGTACATATCATGTGGCATGTTGATGTTTTCACGTTTCCTGCAGTCTGTTAGTAAGTGTTTTACTGTTAATGTCTTATTGCATTCTGTACAGAGTGGTATGTCTTGTTTTGTCATTAAGTAAGAGTGAGTTAGTAGTGTATGTCCTATTCTAAGTCTTGTAAGGACTACTTCTTCTCTCCGGCAGCTTCTATAGCTGGAGTTCCATTGTTTTATGAATGGCTTTATCTCCCGAAGCTTGTTATCATTCAAAGATAACCATTCAGCCTGCCATTTATTGAGTACGTGAGTCCTTACAACCTGTTTCATGTCAGCTTCTGTAACCAGTAAAAAGTCTTCAGTACGACGTCTTGTAGCTAGCTTTGCTAGGATGTCTACGTCAGTCGTTCTAAGTAAATTATAGTGTCCTGGTAGCCACAGCATAGTGATCCCAATGTTATTATGTTGTAATGTGTTTATCTGTTCAAGAATATCTGTGACAATTGAATGAGTGTTATAAATGTCTGTGAGGGAGAACAAAGAACTTAAAGAATCTGTGAATAAGGTGATGTGTTTCTGTGTAGTGATGGATACATTTGACAGGGCTAGGTAAATCGCGAAGAGTTCGGCAGTATAAATGCTTGAAGCATTTGCTAGTTTTGCCTGAAATGCTTTGCCTTCCACGATTGCTGCTGAACCTGTGCCACTGCTTGTTTTTGAGCCATCGGTATAAATACTATATGCTCCCACATAATTAGTCATGATAGCATTTATTTCATGTTTATAAATGTGGTGAGAGTGTGGATTGTTTTTATTGTGTTTTGATAGTGAAATGTCAATTTTTAAGTTCTTTGTTCTCCATGGAGGTTGTGATAGTGTTTTAAAAACATGTACTGATGTTTGTAATATATTGGAGTGACGGGTGTATTCTAAAATTCTGATGTTCAATGGTTTTTGCAAAGTTGTATTTGTATATCTGGTATGAAGTTGATTAAATAAAATGTTTTTTGTACAAAAGAAATTTTGCGATTTTAGTTTAATAAAATAATTTGTGCACAGTACCTGCCTTCTGTACTCTAGAGGTGGTTCGTTTGATTCAACATAAAGGCTACTACGAGGACTAGATCTGAAAGCGCCTGTTGCTAGTCGTAGTCCTGTATTGTGAATTGTGTCTAGTAGTTTCAGTGAACTTTGACTGGCCGATGAATATGCTGTGCAACCATAATCCAGTAATGACCTGGTATAGGCTCGATAGAACATCAGCATAGAGCACCTGTCAGCACCCCATTTAGAATTACTTAATATCCTCAATAAATTCAAAGTTTTTTTGCATTTAAGGAGAAGACCTTTTAAGTGGGGTAACCAAGTAAGTCTAGTGTCAAAAGTCAGTCCTAAAAACTTCAGATTGTCAGTCAATGCGATTTGCTGTTGTCCTAATTTGAGTTCTATGTATGGCTTCAGTCTCTTTCTTGTGAAAATTATACATTTCGTTTTCTCTTGAGAGAATTGGAAGCCAGATGTTTTACCCCATTCTTCTATTGCAGTTATTGTAGTCTGTAAGTTTGTTTCAGCTGTCATTGCATGTTTTGTTGAAGTGTATATTAGCAAGTCATCAGCGTACAGACAATACGACACAGTCTCAGGTATATACTCTTTGACAGAATTGATTGCAATATTAAATAGTGTCGGACTCAGAACACCTCCTTGAGGCACTCCATTTTCTTGAACGTATACATTTGATAGCGTTGCACCTATCCTCACACGAAATCGTCTCTTGGACAAGTAGTTGGAAATGAATCGAAACATATTCCCGTGAATTTTCCAATTTTGCAACTGCATCAAAATTAAGCGTCTCCAGACACTATCAAATGCCTTCTTTATGTCTAAAGAAACTGCAAATAACGATTCTTTTTTCAAAAAGGCATTAAGAATGTCATTTTCCAAGACAGAAATGCTTTTTAGTTGTATTCACGGTTCTATTTCTTTATATGTATAATTTTTTTAAACGTTTCCTATCATCCAAAGTTCACACCAGAAGTACCCGGAATAGTCCCCACTACTATCTAATATTTCCTTCATAATCAGAGTCTGATGAAAAGTTAACATCGCTATCAGATTTACAAGCCAATAATTCTTTATCATTGTACACTTTTCTAGTTATATTGAAAACAATATATGACAGATATAAAGAATGCCAGTAAACTGTACAAAACCAGAGAACAGACTGAAGACTGAAACTGCAACGGATAAGGGCAGGACATAAAGTTGGGTAGACAAAGGTCAAGGGGTCGTAAAGAGTCTGTACAAGTGTATAAAATTCTATGAAAAGTACTAGAACATGTCCCACCAACCAGTAGATGGAGCTAGGGTCAGATCTAATAACAAGGCTACAGTTCTCAAACACTGAAAAGAGCGAACTGATATATCAGTCTACAGGCCACGGGGATTGGCACGCTTGAACATATTGTGGTGAATCGAACAATTTATTAGCCTTTGTCCATTTACAAAAAAAGTCTTCAGTATGGATTTTCTGCAAATAAACCTAATTTGTTTAATTATTATAATCAACAAGGTATAGTTCCTTATACTATTTGATATCATGCTTTTCTCCAATGCTAGGTAAATAATGTGTCACTTCCTGGGCATGTCCATCCCCAGGAAGTGACCAATTATATCATCAATATCAATATTGAACTGCATCTTCTAAATGTATTTTAGACCACATGCCCAATTTAACCCCTACATAATTGTGTAATCTGAAAAGAAACTGTCCAATATTAGTCATCTAAGACAAAAAAAAGGGGCAAAATTGGAAAAAAAACGTGCAACACTGATTTTTCGGGGTGTCGTTCGTGGCCACCCCAGTAGTGTGAACTCAATTTGTCAGCTTCGGAAGACCTGTGCTAACTGTGCACCAGTCGAAAAACCTTGACATTTTTTTTTGTGTTTTGTTTATAACTCCTAAACCATGCATCTTACAACAATTTGAATTCTCAGATTTTTAAAAGTAGATAAAATTGACACACTTTTGGGGCTAAAACAAACTCTTTATGTGAATAACATCTGAGATACAGTTCTTCAAACTTTGGCTATTTTTTCCAAAAAGTGCAAAATTTAACTTCAAGCGTTGGATAGATAGTCATCTTACAAAATACTCATTTGGAATAAAATTTATATTAAATATTATTAGCTTTAATTAAAGTGCAACTGGAAGTCTATAGGCCTAGTGAGTTTCCAGTTATCTTTAAAAATCAAACAACGTCAACAGACTGGCTGAGTCTGGCGAAGAGCACAAACCATTAAAGGACGTTCCAAACATTTGTTTCCAAGTTTTAAAACTTTTTGAGTGGACTAGGAGGCGGAGGAAGGGGTAGATGGGGGGTATATAGTGGTGAAAAGGGGGGATATCAAAAATATTGAACAGTGGAATCATTACTTGCAACAGGCCACCCAATAAGATTGCAGTTCCACCGTCAATGTAATTACTGCAATATTATAAATTTATTTTTTTCAACACTTAACCCTTAATTATATCATGATGATAAATATGATTATTTTATATCATTAACCCTTAATTACTCGAGTTGGGTCATATTGACCTAAATGTTTTTGTTTATTCGATTTTTGCCCTTCAATTATTTGTAATTGTCCGCCCGTTCCATTGTTATCTCCTAGAATTGTTTTTGTTAAGCTTCAGTAATATTGACATCTTCGTTAAAGGAGTACTTTTCTTTCTATTTGACCCGACGCCAGTCTGTGTATAACATGTGATCCTAAAATTTTCTTATTTGTAGACACATCGAAGCCTCAGTGTATTTACTGTTTTGAAAATATTTTGACTCTTCTTAATGGCTAAAGTTAAATTATTAAGTACTCATGAAGAAAATTTCTTCATATTTAATATTGGCCGAATTAAAGAGGCAGGGACTGGAAGAAGAGGAATATGTTGGAGAAAGCGGTTCAGATGAAGAGGGAGATGTAGTTCATCAAAGTGACCACGACAGTAATTCTACTTTATTGGCGTTATCATTTTTGCGACAATGGAGTTTGTCCAAGATATCGATGAATCCACTGGTGAAAAAAATAAACCAGCTATGATTACTTTTTACAATTCTACAAAAGGAGAAATAGACACCAATGACCAAATGTATGCAAAATATAATGTTGGGCGATGCACCAAGAGATGGGCTATACTTTTTCATTTGATCAATCTCAGCGCTACAAACGCATATGTTGTTTACAAAAACATCATCGAACTCTGGAAAGCAGATGGTATGAAGAGCTTTTTGAAAAGTTTAGGTCGTCAATTAGGCAAGAATTATGGCATCTGTTGGTGGCAAATTCTTTTTCTACCTTGGCCTCTCAAACAAAAGATTAAGATATGTATGGAAGAACAAGGATTGATGGTTACTCAGCCAGGAAATGAAAATGAAGTAGGAGAATGAAGCAGAAAGAAAATGAAAAGGTATAGTTTTCGTCCTTCCACAAAAGACAATAAATATTCTTCATTTTGTGAAAAATGTGTGTGCAAGGAACATTGTTCACTTGTTTGCAATTAACTTAAGCCTTACATTTTTTGATGTTTTCTCATTGAATAAAAACTACATAAACTTGAATTTTGTAAACAAATAACGATCTCATTTACATACCTTCAACATCAATTCAGTACTACTTTTTTTTAAAGAAATTTTTCTGTAAATTTGATAAGTATTATTTTAATAAACGATAAGTATTTCAATAACTATTACCTAGTGTTTTATTTTTAAAAGAATTAAATTACCCCAAAAAATCAATTTAAAATAAGGGTCACAGGGGACCAGACGCCACTAGTTATGGTGGGGATTAACAAAGTGGGTATACACTACTGGAGTGGCCCCGAACTACGCCCTGAAAAATCAGTGTTGCACGTTTTTTTGTAAACTCGATGTCCTAGGTGACTGGACAAAAGAAATGAATGTGTTATACTTACAATTTTGTCTGCAGTGGCTTCTTCCAGTTCTAAACTTTCATTCGAAACTTGAGTAAGAACACCTTCAGGAAAGTGTTCATTAATGTAATCTAATTTTTCCTTTAAATAATCAAATTCTTCACTAATTTCCTATTAAAGAGAATTTTCTATTAGTAATCAAATTTTCACAAAAAAAATTCATTTATACTATCTTATTTTTGAGCATTTATTTATCTTTAATTTTTCTTTTATTGTGTTTTCTGTCACCTATGAGCAGGGTGTCAACGATTTAAATCAATTGATTTAAATCAGCGATTTAAATCACGATTAAAATCATTTGATTTTTTTAAAAAAATCAGTGATTTAAATCAATTGATTTCATAAAAAAAAACATTGATTTAAACCAATTGGTTTTATTAAAAAAATTATTATTATATATATTTTTTTAACTTTAGTTTATTTTTTTAACTTAAATCTAACTAGTTCTGCCTTTTTTCAGCCATTTCAACATTTCGTCTTTATTTTTGTCGCTAGGGCCTACCCTCACTAGACCGTTCTTATCTATTCAAAGTCTTTTAAGAGTTCCTTTCTTGGTGATTAATTCTGCAAATAAATCTCCTATTAAGTTTAAGATATAAGAGATTGGCAGGTAGTGGGCGAAGTGAATGCTTTAAATTGGTGGAAGTCTTTGTCAGCGTTGAAATATTGTATTCCCTCAAAAGAACTGTTAATAATAGAGCAGCTTATGACAGGAAAGGCAATTTCTGCAGGGTTCAAAAGAATGTTTTCAACCCTTGGTTTTGTTCACAGTCAAATGAGAAACTACCTAATTAGATGTGAAAAGGCTGACAAACTGGCATTTTTCTTCAAAGCTTTAAATTAATAATATTACTGTTATTATACGTGATTAATTGGGAATGGATGTTCATCAACTATATATTTGTCAAATACCACTCATTCACTCACTGACCTATCATCCCCCAGCCCAAACCACTCGACAGAAAAATTTGAAATTTTGCATGGACACTCCCTATAGAACGTAGACGCTCGCTAAGAAAGGATTTTTTGATATTCAAATTTTTATGTATTTTTAGAGAGGTTTAAAGTTTTAGTTGGTTAGAGCAGGCAAGCCTAGGCAGCACGCGTTGCTAGACGATAAAGAACAGCTTTTACCGTACATTATCTGCTTCATAGTATTATTTTTAATTGAGGTTAATTTCAACTATAATGGCAGACCTTGAATTACTAGAAATAAACTGTCCCTCTTAGAGTTTACGCTATGAGGGACAAAATCACCTTTTTAATGTTTACTTTCCAACTACCGTAGTTTCATTGTTTTAAAAATAAGATTAAATTAAGGTTAAAATTTATTGTATTAATACATATACTCCGCTCATTTCTGCCTGTCTTTTACTTACTAGTTGTACATATATATTTTCTTTACTTATAAGTTGTATATATTTTTTAGCTGAAGAAGGCTGCCATTGTGCAGTCGAAATGTCTAAATACAGATTTCTTTTTGAAAGTCTGACGTTTTTCTCCTAGCCGAATCCCAACTATACCTGTCTTCGTATATATTTAAATATTTCTAATAAAATATCTAATAAAAAATTGAAAATATTTAGTAAACAAATATCTTTAACACTATAAAATATTGAAAAGAAAAGCATAAATAATAAGTGGGAACTCTGTTATTATTAATGGAAAGAACTAAAGTATAGAACAAAATGACTAAAACTGTTAAACATATTGAAAAATAAAGCATAAATAAAAATTAGGAATTCATTATAAAAGGGGGAAAAGTTGAAAATTTATACAGATGAACATTATTTTGGTAGATTGTTGCTACAACTTGAATTTTGAAATTTTCAAACGTGAAATGTTACCGGTCTGATCTGAGTATACTTTTGAAGCGACAGAATTATCTTTCAACATCTACTAAAGTCACTGGTGTGTATTTGAAGGCTACAATCAACTGCTCTGAAGAGTGGGATTCAACTCAACTGTTAATCGTTTTGCCACTATGGATATCCACAATAATATATTTTTCCACTCAGGGGTTTTTTCTAGACTGTCTTTTCACTTTATTTTTAATTCATTCCCAGTATCACCTTCTAAATCCTGGATTTTCTCTATTACTCTCGTATGATTCTAATGCTGTCCACTAACAACATGCCTTTTGTATCCAGAATTGACTTAGTACATATACAGCCACCTTCTTGGAATTAGAAAAGACAGAGTCACCTAGACTCAATGGGTAAAGTTTTATTTTCTTTCTCGGTTTTACTTTATTTCTTCAATTACAAAATAAAAAGAATATTAAAATATGTGGCAAATTATGTATTTATGGAAGAATATGTAAAAATATGGAGTTTTGACAAAATATGTAAAATAAAAAACTGTTTAAAAACTTTAAAATCACTTAAAACGCGCATAATTACATCAATACTTACAATT
Source organism: Gonocerus acuteangulatus (assembly GCA_946811695.1). Classification (NCBI taxonomy): domain Eukaryota; kingdom Metazoa; phylum Arthropoda; class Insecta; order Hemiptera; family Coreidae; genus Gonocerus; species Gonocerus acuteangulatus. The sequence continues at coordinate 51,654,654 of OX328126.1, forward strand.
TACGAATCAGAAAAAAATATGTAAATATAATACCATCCGTTCCCTTGTGATTAATATTTCTGTAAAGATTTATTTCTAAAATGTTTGTTTTAAAATTTGAAAATTAAGTCATTATATACACAGGGGTCGAAATTGTCGCATATTTTGAGACCAGAGTTTCTGTACATATAAATTTAATGTCTTTAATCACCGAAAATTAATGATTTTCGTCTATTTAAGTCCTTAAATTTTCAGAAATTCCGGTCTCAAATATAGGACAACTTCAACCCCTGTATATATGATCCGTCAATTCTACTATGCTCCCAAAATTATCCACTTAAGAAAAAACACTTGAGAATAGTTATTTCATTATTTCCATTGTAAATAAACAAATATTTTAGTCACAGGTTTATATAATGAACAACTAGGTAATAACCAGCTCTCTATATAGACTAGTTACATTTAAAAAGACTGATTTATTTTTTAAATCCGGTTTTAGTAACAAAATTCAATTTAAATCAAAAAAATCCGATTTAAATCAAAAAAATCTGATTTAAATCAAATAAATCCGATTTTTTTGATTTTTTAAAAAAAATCATGATTTTTTTACACCCTGCCTATGAGAAACCTCCCTTTTGACATAGACCTACATCTGGAAGTGCAGATGAAAAATCTTCACGTTTCATAATCCATAAATCTAAAAACAAACAGTAGTTGAAATTTGTGTGTATATGTATATGTATTTATCCGTTTGCTCTGTAGTATCTACAAAGTCCGACTCGCAGGAACTGCAGCATCTTAGCGCGGTTCCGTTCTTATCCCTAGACTCATTTAGAATGATTAAAATAGAAGCTGTTCTTATTTTGGGTCCACATTTCTAGAAAGGTCTTGATCTTACCTTGATGGGTCGGCCAACCCTCCCTAGGAAGGACCTCGCTAGGCAGTTGAAAAGCTATATCTTGGAAATCCAAATCTCTAACATTATATATATATATATATCTTTATTCGAAAGTTACACAATACATCCAGTATTTTTTATAATTATTTTGTTCTTGATTACATGTCTTGAAAGACCGATAGGGAAAAAGGCCCATTGGCCAAAACCTATTGTATTGAACTTTTAAAACAAGTTACATTTACTCTTAAAGTAGCTATTTACAATCTCTCTAACATTAAATTGTTTTTCTTATTTTTCTTAACCTGATTTATTATCAAATACATTATCCAACTATAAGCAATTCAAAAATAACTAGGAATAAAAACAGACAAAAAGAACAGTTCGAATAAGCGAAATCAATTACTTTAAAGTTTTAAGCACTTACTTCTCCGATTGACATCGCCTAATCAAAACTTTCATCAGAACCTTTTTTGTAGAGCATTTAGTAAGCTTTCTAATGGTATTCTTCCGTTTACCAAGATGCTCAACCTTTTTCGAGATATTAAGGAAAGTATACAAAGTTACCAAAACTTTTTATGTCTGTTAATAAAATATTTTATTCTAACCCTTCCTTAACTCCAAACGTAACCAAAATTTCAACATATTAGTTTTAATGAAAGTAGAACATGCAGAAAATGTTTCAACTGAATCCCATGATTCTAAGTACCCAAACCAAAAACAGTATTCAAAAACTATTTTTCCAATTTTCTCGAAAACGGTTAATGCTATCGCCTTGAAAATGGTTTCATTCGTTTTTCTTTGCCAAGAAACCTATAAAATGAGTACTTACAAGCATATGAACTCAAAAACGTAAGCTTTACGATTTTTTTTGCGCGATTTTCGCCCCAAACACCATCTTCCAGTAGGCGGATTTTGCTGGTTAACGAACTTGACCTTTCAAATTGGACGACGGATTTTTGTACCAAATTTCATCAAAATCGGACTATTAGGGAAGCCAGAAAAGAGCGAACAGACAAACATATATATATGTATGTATATATATATATATATATATATATATATATATATATATATATATATATATATATATGTATATATATATACAAATTTGAGTCATTTTCGGTCTTTAGGGGTTCTGAAACGCAAAATTTTCTAGTCGGCACTTCTGGATTGTTTTATGAGATCAACCTTTTAAGCGGGGTTCCTCCCTATGAAGGGAGGGAGGAACCGCGCTAAAAATGAACCAATTTCAATGATTTTTGAATGAAAAATACTTTGTATAAATTGAAAGAACAAATTCATAAACCAGCAGACTCTTCCAACCAGTTTTTTTTGGCTGCAAATAAAATAAAATCAATTACAGTTTTGCATTAATATGCTTGCAACCACACTTTTGGGCTATTGAATAAAACCACTTTCAAGGTAATATATGAAGCTCTTTTTAAGAAAAACTACATTTTTTGTTCCAGGCACACAGAAATGTCAATTTACTTTAACTTTTTTTCACATGTCCCATAATCATCAAACTAAAATACCTAACTTCTGCTTATGCTTCCCCTGGGATGTCGCCTGTAGATTTTGGAAAATTATACCTCTCCTCTTGTTCCAGTCTATTCCTCGCTTCCTAAACGCCTCATGTACTCCTTCCTTGCAGATAAGCATAGGTTCTCCTCTTGGTCTCCTTCAATCTACTTGGCTTTAAAAAGTCATCCTTGTAGTATTTTCTGGACTCATCCTTAGGAGTTTCCCAAACTATCTGAATTTATTCTCTTCCACGATGGTTTTTACAAGTTGTACCTCTTTTTTGCCCTGATAGAGATCTTACTTTAAAAAAAGTTCAGCTCGCAGGAACTGTGTCGTCTTAGCACAACAATTTTTGTCATTTAAATTTCACCCATAAAATAGCGTTTTTTTCCCCCGAGTTTTGTTATGGGCAAATTAGAAATTTGGGTCCGGAGTAAATCTCTAGGTGGACCAATTTTAATGGTTCATGAAATTGATCAATCGTTTGCTAGGTAAATGCTATATACCAGGTTTTATGTAAAAAAAAAAAAAAAAAAAAAAAAAAACTCTGGTGGGCAGTCATCTATAGATAAATATATACAAATATTAACGTGCGTCATTTTCAGTATCTAGTAGGTAGGATCGATGAAGATTTGAAGACATTTTTCAAAAATTCTTACATTAAGTGCAACATCAATAGCTACATTCCTTTGGTAAAGTGTGGAAAAAAAAAATAACAAAAAACACCAACCTTATCCTAGCTAGAAAAGGGTGGAAACCAGTAGATAAACCATCCTAAAAACCTCTGTTATGTATAAAGGAAATCAAAGTTACCAAAACTATAAAAGGAAATCTATACCAATCTACCAAAACTATAAAAGGAAATCAAAGTTACCAAAACTTTTTATGTCTGTTAATAAAATATTTTATTCTAACCCTTCCTTAACTCCAAACATACCAAAATTTCAACATATTAGTTTTAATGAAAGTAGAACATGCAGAAAATGTTTCAACTGAATCCCATGATTCTAAGTACCTAAACCAAAAATGGTATTCAAAAACTATTTTTCCAATTTTCTCGAAAACGGTTAAAGCTATTGCCTTGAAAATGGTTTCATTCGTTTTCCTTTGCCAAGAAGCCTATAAAACGAGTACTTACAAGCATCAAAAGTACCAAATTTCATCAAAATCGAAGAGAGCTGAATCCTGACAGAGCAGCATGTTCTGTTCTACCAATAGGCCTCTGACAATGCTAAATCAGCAGAAGAGGATCTGTGTATGTATGTAATAATAATGTGAAGGTAGAATATGAACCGAAAGGGGAATGGAAACATTAAATATATAAAGAGAAGAATTTAATGAAGGGTACTAAAAACTCGGTCGCAAGAATGAGTAATCATATCATTACTTTTGTAGGCTTATTTCAATTGTGTGCTGTTTATTTTCAATTCCAGTTTTACATGTACCTTTGTTTAATTCTGTACCTTTGTTTTATTTTTAAAAAAATCGATTAATATTTAATACTGATAAATAATCTAGATAACAATGTAATTTTTGTAATCGGAGTTTTGCAGATAACATTTACATTAAACAATTTCAACTGTCTCCAAGTTATAGTAGTTTGCTTTCTTAACCATAACACAACTAAAACTTAATTGCCATTCTTAATATTATGAATGGAAGCCATTAATTTAAATGGTTCTGGTTAAAAGATTCTATCCAAAACAATCTGTTGATATACCTTCTGCTCTAGGAGACACTTTTCATATTCTTGAAAAAGATTCTCAATCTGTTCATGTTTTTCGCTCAATTTGTTAATTCTGTCCATCAGTAAAATAGCCCTTTCATGGTCTTGTTCATTCCCACTGTCAATAATGCTCATTGACAATTTTAATTGATTAACTCTTCTTTCAAGACGTTTCATTTTTTTAATTAAAAACTGACAACAAACAACTAAAAAAGATAATGTCGAACTAAGAGAATAAGCGATCTTAGAGCAAGTCTACTCATGAATGAACAGTACAAAACAAAAAAAGTTATCAATTTGAAATAGACTTTGATCTTCAAGGATTTCAAACTAAGAAGGCTTGTGCTTAACCATGGAGCATCCATAGATTTAGAAATGTATCCCCTTTCTATATCTATGGGAGCATCTCCACCTACCAAGATTACTAAGAACTCCAAGACGTCATCATAAAGCTGTTTTCGACTTGATAGTCGGGTACTAATACTTCTTGATTTTTTGTTTTTTAAAATTTTTATAATGTTCTTTTGGCATTTTCACTTTGAATTAACTTTTAAAATGTTCCTCTTCTCTGCTACCCGCGAAGTAATAAAACATTGTATTATTGAAAAATTTAGTTTTATTCTACTATCATGACCAAACGCGGACTCAATGTTGGTAATTAACAAGGTCAATGATCACTCCAGAAAGTATTTTTTTTTTTTATTATTCTGCATAAAAATAGATTTGAAAAATTTTATTTACGTTTTGTCATACCTATACTCGATTAAAATAATTTGATTTAATGTAAACATGGGCGGATATAAGGGGGGGGGTGCAGCCCCCGCCCCCGAAATCGGTAAAAATGTGTCATAAAAACCTTAAAAATTAAATTAAATTAAATAACATTTAATTAAATTAAATAACATCACTTAGTTCAGAAAAAAATATTTTTTTTGGACGTTATTGTTTTTATTGCCTTACTATTCCAAGTTCTAGACTGTTAGTATTTCATACCCCCCAAAATTATTTTCTATATACGCCCATGAATGTAAATTATTCTTTTTAAATGTATACACTTAACTCCTTACTACTATTGACAAAAAAAAGGTTTAATCATTTCCAAGTGTACTGCAGGTAGCGGAAGCCTCTTAATCAATTTTGTAATCGCTCCTAAAAAGTATCTGAATACGCTGATAGAGCAGAGCTAAGAACAACTAGTTAATCCAATTGAGATTGACTTACATTTTGTAAATTTAGTCAATATTATATTTCTCTAGATTTTCAGAGTTCCTTAATGGGAAAAGCAGTTTGCTCATCCATGTATATATGTATATATATATATATATATATATATATATATATATATATATATATATATATATATATATATATATATATATATATTGAATGAGAGAGGGAGTAACAAAATTGTATTTGAGTCCAATTGGGTCAATTCGTAAATGTAGTGTAGTTCGTAAATCTGTTAATTGTTTTTGATCTCAATATTTTTGTAAATCTATTTCCTTTTGATCCCATCATTAATTTCATAATGTAATAAAACACGGATAAGGCGAAAATACAAATGATTTTTAAACGTTCAAGTAAACAACCAACTTATTATGTATATTCCTTGAATACGAAGTTCGATACAAATAATTAGTGTAGTTTGAAAATTTTAAGGTTAAATGTAATATATGATAGGTAAAATAATTTTTTATCTCGAAATGAGATTACATGTTATGATATTAAATGCTTTACGTCATTATTCAGTTCATAGAGGTCGTTTTTGTCGTTTACGGGCAAAGAAGTTTTATTCTATACTCATTACTAAGAATCCACATTACTCTTTGGCAGTTCTCCCACTATTGTGTCTTACAAATCCCAACTGTAAAAAGCCTTCAACTTCTCTCATCAGTGAAAGTTAGTCAGCGGATCAGTAAGGAAGGTCCTTCTCTTCTTAGTTTCACTCATCGGCCGCTCTCTCTTCGAAATGAGCTGCCCTTTTTTGACTAAGCTACCAACAACTTTTGTGAAGAATTATTGGCCATATTTGGTAAAAAATTATGGCCCAAGTTGTCCAGTAGTAACATCTGCAAATTTTCAGCACCACAGTACTTTCGTTGGAGATGTAACTAAATGCCCATTTCTATCTTCTAAACCTGAGCTCATTAAGCAAGCTAGCCAAGAAATTCAAGAAGATGTTATGAATGTAGCAGTGGAGGCCAATTTAAAGGTAAATAAAATAAAAGAAGATTCAAGTGAATTTACATATGATAACTTTTTCCGTGAGCAAATTATGAAAAAGAAGAAGGACCATTCATATAGAGTGTTTAAGAAAGTGAATCGAGACGCATCAAACTTTCCTAGAGCTCATGAGTTCAGTTGGGGGAACAGACCTATCACTGTGTGGTGCGCTAATGATTATCTTGGACTGTCCCGACACCCTGAAGTTACTGGTGCTGTGATGAAGGCTTTGAAATTGTATGGTGCAGGTGCTGGAGGTACAAGAAATATTTCAGGTAATTCAATTTATCATGAAAAACTGGAGGCTGAACTTGCTCGATTGCACAAGAAAGAAGCTGCTTTATTGTTCACCAGCTGTTTTGTCGCAAATGATTCAACCCTATTTACCCTTGGTAAGTTGATTCCTGGTGTTCATTTGTTTTCGGATGAAGGAAATCATGCCTCTATGATTCAAGGTATTAGAAATAGTCAAGCCCCTAAACACATTTTTCGTCATAATGATCCTTCTCATCTACTCGAACTTTTACAACTCGTTCCTAAATCGACTCCAAAAATTGTTGCTTTTGAAACCGTACATTCCATGACTGGAGCTATTTGTCCACTTAAAGAGCTTTGTGATATTGCTCATGAATTTGGTGCTTTGACATTTGTTGATGAGGTTCATGCAGTTGGTTTGTATGGTGAACATGGTGCTGGAATTGGCGAGAGAGATAATATTCTTGATGAAATGGATATAATAACTGGAACATTAGGCAAAGCATTTGGAAATATTGGAGGATATATTGCATCCAGTGCGAATTTAGTTGATATGATTCGTAGCTATGCAGCTGGTTTCATTTTTACAACTTCTCTCCCTCCTACCGTATTGGCTGGTGCTTTGAAATCCATTGAAATTCTTTCCTCTGAAGAAGGCTGTCAATTACGGGCCACACATCAAGAAAATGTTGCATACTTAAAAAAATGTCTAAGAGAAAGAGGATTTCCGGTTGAACCAACCCCTTCTCATATTATTCCTATTCACATTGGAGATCCTTTCATTTGCACAAAAATTTCTGACGAGCTATTAAAACAGAAAGGTCATTACATTCAGGCTATAAATTATCCAACTGTTCCTAAAGGGGAAGAAAAATTGAGGATTGCTCCAACACCATTTCATTCCATACCAATGATGAATGCATTTGTTGAAGACTTTACTGATATCTGGCACCAACTCGGTCTTAAGCATGCCCAACCATGCAAGCACTGTAACAAGGTTTTTGATGTTTGCCACCAAGAGGATTTTTTCTGCCAGATGCCAAACTGCCCCCAAGTGCTAGCACATTAAGTTTTAAGAATAACTAGGATGTCTCTCTTAGTATGGTTTGTAGTATTAGTATATTGGTAATTAACTTGGAAAAATAATTAAAATGTTACTAATTAGTGTAGAGCACAAATTACATTTTTTTGAATGGTATAATTTGTTACTATCAAATATTATATTATGTTAAATTGAATGAACAAAAACTATACTTTGATTTGAAAGTATATCTTCAATTTATTTTGGAATTAAATACATGTCTTAAAAAATTGACCAACTTGAAATATTATAATTAAACTTACACCTACCTATAGTACAAACAAAATTATCGAGAGATCTGGTTGTGATGTCCGGTTATATATATTATGTTGTTATCAATTATTTTTAAGTATTAACAATGTTTCTTGAATATTCATTGCACTGATTTACCACTGCAAGCTAGACAATATTTCTTGTTGTAATGGTAGCACATCCAAACTTTTTGAGAACTTTAATTTGTAAAAATTTATATTACAAAATTTATTTTTATTTTGGAAGTCTGCATTTGGCTATACGCTAGTTTTAGTTGTTATTTTAATATATTTTTATTGTGAGTTTAAGCCTCAGGTTCGTGATGTAATTGTTACCAGTTGTTAAAAGTGCCTCTAAGATGTATTTATCATTTGAATTAATATCAATTGCATTTTAGATAAATTTGACTGATTAGTACAAAACATTGTACTGACAGATGGTGATATTTATTTTTGTTGTCTTTTTTTTTTCAAATTTATCTTTGTGGAAAAATAATTGTTATTGATGAATAAAAAATATATAAACAATATAAAATTACACAAACGTTTTCTTTTTCTTTTCCAACCAATTCCCGGGGACAAATGGGGGTTAATGGTAACATATTATATATCCCAAATAGTTTTTTGAGTGGTTCAGTTCCATTTATTTAGTTTGTCAGAAATCTCTTATTTTACACAATGCTCTTCTCCAAAACAAGGGGGAAAAATGCTTAAGATTGTTATTATTTGAAGGTTTACTTTCTTGCAACAATCTAAACATCGTAGCCACAGTATGGATCAAGAGGAAACTATTTGTTTCTAGGAGGATGTCAGATATTAGGTCTAATATTGACTGATGTGTATGGTAGCTTGATAATTTAGATGGTTAGATCTTCCTAAAGTTTCAATTGCCACTAATATTTGAATATTTAATTTCAAAATACTCTAACTCTAATAATTTTATAAGAAGACTGAGATATTTAATTGTTCTTAAAGTAATTATTTTAGTTTTATTTTTGGTGGGGGGGGATTAGTGTTGAATAATTATTGTTATCTTCATCTTAACGCATTTGCTGCGGGTGTCATTACGGAAGGACACTAGCGATCCAACACGCTTACGAGTGTCCCTTCAAATGGACACTCAAATGATTACTTTTCCCTTTAGTTTCAAAAGGCTCATAAATGGACGGGATTCACTTTTACAGCTCCAGTATTGTTTGGGCTTTCCAAAAGTGTTTTCTGTTTTCAAATTGGCTGATTGGAAGATTTTGTATGAAAAAAAAATGTATACATGAAAAATGCAAACAAAAAGTCCACCCCTTACTGAGGTATTCCCAAACAGTAACAGCCGCAGCGAAAGTGTTAACTTTGCTATGTAGTGTGGTTCCCTATCCCACTTACCCCGTTTCATTTAGCTGCTATAACCCAATCAGTCCTGGCTGCTGGTTACTCATTGCACAGTAAGTACCATGTTACTTTCTGGTAGACATCATAGAAGAAGGAACTTTATGAAATAAAACCAAGTTTGAGGCTTCTTCTTCTAGGCATTCGAGGGAATGTTCAATAACTTTTGAATGGAACCACCACCAACTAAACAAGTGCTGACATGTCGGTTACTTTAAAACTTGATACACTTCATTATTGTTAAAAACAAAAAAAAAGTCCGTCTCGCAGGACTGCATCATCTTAGCGCGGTTCCGTTCATATCCCTAGTCTAATTTGGAAAGATTAAAATAGAAGCAGTTATTATTTTGGTTCCACCAGTCTTTTTTTTTTAATTAATTATTATAATGGCGTGTCAACCCTTAAGGTCACTAACGCCATTCCTGTGAGTAGTTAAGTCTTGAAAGGTCATGATTTACAATCTTACCTGGAAGGGTCTGCTACACTAGAAACGAACCCGCTAGTGACAAGGTCTTGGAATCTTGGAAATCCATATCTCTAACATTAAATTGTTTTTCCTATTTTTCTTAACTTGTTTTATTTTCAAATACATTATCCAACAATAAGCAATTAAAAAATAACAAGGAATAAAAAACAGACAAAAAGAACAGTTCGAATAAGCGAAATCAATTACTTTAAAGTTTCAAGCTCTTATTTCTCCGATTGACATCGCTTAATCAAAACTTTTATTAGAACCTTTCTTGTAGAGCATTTAATAAGCTTTCTAATGGTATTCTTCCGTTTACCAAGATTCTCAACCTTTTTCGAGATATTAAGGAAAGTATACAAAGTTACCAAAACTTTTTATGTCTGTTAATAAAATATTTTATTCTAACCCTTCCTAAACTCCAAACGTAACAAAAATTTCAACATATTAGTTTTAATGAAAGTAGAACATGCAGAAAATGTTTCAACTGAATCCCATGATTCTAAGTACCCTAACCAAAAACAGTATTCAAAAACTATCTTTCCAATTTTCTCGAAAACGGTTAAAGCTATCGCCTTGAAAATGGTTTCATTCGTTTTCCTAGCCCAAGAAGCCTATAAAACGAGTACTTACAAGCTTATTAACTCAAAAACGTAAGCGTTACGATTTTTTTTGCGCGAATTTCGCCCCAAACGCCATCTTCCAGTGGGCGGATTCTGCTGGTTAACGAACTTGACCTTTTAAATTGGACGACGGATTTTTGTACCAAATTTCATCACAATCGGACCATTAGGGAAGCCAGAAATGAGCGAACAGACAATATATATATATATATATATATATATATATATATATATATATATATATATATATATATATATATTCCACTTTTTCTTGTTTGTTTTTCTGGCAGGGGGTCGATAAAGCAGTACACTCTTTGTTCACATTAACTGCTTTATTTATTATGTTTCGCCCGACATGTTTCGTGCCTTTTCGCACCTCTTCAGGGGCTTTCCTTATCAAGAAGTCCTCTCGTCATGTTGTCTAGCTTGAGTCAGGCGTAGTACTACGCCGGCGGGCTGGAAAGTTTTGAGACCTTGGAAAGAACGCGGATGACATCTCGACCGGTAGTAATGAAGTACCCGAAGCATAGTAAGTTTTAAACAAAATTGTCGTCGGGATTCGTCACCATGTGGGAAGAGCTTTAGGTTGAAATACTGTTCAAATTGAAATTTATAAATAACGCTAATTCAATAGAAGCTACTAACCAACGGTAGACTAAATGAAGCATTTTGTAGAACGCCAGTGAATTCTACAACTAGGCGTAGATTAGGAAAGTATTAAAGGTGCTATTCCTTGTAAGGAGAAAGATCCTTGAGAAGAAGTTATCGACGAGGAAGGTCTGGCTAAATTAAGGCTTGGGAAGTATCCGGAACACGGTGATGTCAATTCAGGTTTATGAAAGGAAATTTTCAAGAAATAATGTTGCATCTCGATATATCGTCGATACTAATACTATAAGTATCGAATTTGAAAAAAACGCATGTTTAATTTTCAATCTATACTGATTGCTGTTGGGCTGATGTACGGTAAACTCTCGAACCTATGATCACTCAGTGAAAGGGAAAGTAACCACTGTCAAAAGGTCGAATCTGCCGACTACTTCACTGTGCAAAAGCAAAGTAATGAATAAAGTTTATTCACCCTGGAAAGTGAGGATTTTCACATTCAATACTTCACATTTATATCGACGCTATATATGAGATATCAGCAGACTCGATATATGAAAGGTAACTGGAGATGAATTTTGTTCGTTGATGGAGATGGAGATAGTTAGCCGTTGCGGTGATACGAAGTCAAGGGATGGTTGGGATTCGGCTGGAAGAAAAAAAAAGTCCGACTCGCAGGAACAGCATCATCTTAGCGCGGTTCCGTTCTTATCTCTAGACTCATTTAAAATGATTAAAATAGAAGATGTTATTATTTTGGGTCCACATTTCTAGAAAGCATGAAGATTAGATAGTTAGCCGTCGAGGTGATAAGTAAAGATGGAATGGTTGGGATTCGGCTAAATAAACCTCAATACGATTTTTGTTAAAAAATCTATATTTAGGACGTTTTGGCTAGTCAGTGGTAGCCTTCGTCAGCAATGAAAGTGCCGGGAGGTAGAGGAGGACGAAAGTTGACAGTTCCATCTTTACTCTCAAGAAAGGTGTTATTTACGATCTTACCTGGGTGGGTCCCCGCCCTAGGAAGGACCCCGCTAGGCATTTGAAAAGCTATATTATCTTGGAAATCCATATCTCTAAGATTAAATTGTTTTTCTTAGTTTTCTTAACCTGATTTGTTATCAAATACATTATCCAACTATAAGCAGTTAAAAAATAACAAGGAATAAAAACAGACAAAAAGAACAGTTCGAATAAGGGAAATCAATTACTTTAAAGTTTTAAGCACTTATTCCTCTGATTGACATCGTCTAATCAAAACTTTCATTAGAACCTTTTTTTTAGATCATTTAATAAGCTTTCTAATGGTATTCTTCCGTTTACCAAGATTCTCAACCTTTTTCGAGATATTAAGGAAAGTAAACAAAGTTACTAAAACTTTTTATGTCTGTTAATAAAATATTTTATTCTAACCCTTCCTTAACTCCAAACGTAACCAAAATTTCAACATATTAGTTTTGATGAAACTCCAACATGCAAAAAATGTTTCAACTGTATCCCATAATTCTAAGTACCAAAATCAAAGACAAAGACCCCTCCCTAGGAAGGACGCTAGGCAGTTGAAAAGCTATATATCTTGGAAATCTATATCTCTAACATTAAATTGTTTTTCTTATTTTTCTTAACCTGTTTTATTTTCAAATACATTATCCAACAATAAGCAATTAAAAAATAACAAGGAATAAAAAACAGACAAAAAGAACAGTTCGAATAAGCGAAATCAATTACTTTAATGTTTTAAGCTCTTATTTCTGCGATTGACATCGCCTAATCGAAACTTTCATTAGAACCTTTTTTTTAGATCATTTAATAAGCTTTCTAATGGTATTCTTCCGTTTACCAAGATTCTCAACCTTTTTCGAGATATTAAGGAAAGTAAACAAAGTTACTAAAACTTTTTATGTCTGTTAATAAAATATTTTATTCTAACCCTTCCTTAACTCCAAACGTAACCAAAATTTCAACATATTAGTTTTGATGAAACTCCAACATGCAAAAAATGTTTCAACTGTATCCCATAATTCTAAGTACCAAAATCAAAGACAAAGACCCCTCCCTAGGAAGGACGCTAGGCAGTTGAAAAGCTATATATCTTGGAAATCTATATCTCTAACATTAAATTGTTTTTCTTATTTTTCTTAACCTGTTTTATTTTCAAATACATTATCCAACAATAAGCAATTAAAAAATAACAAGGAATAAAAAACAGACAAAAAGAACAGTTCGAATAAGCGAAATCAATTACTTTAATGTTTTAAGCTCTTATTTCTGCGATTGACATCGCCTAATCGAAACTTTCATTAGAACCTTTTTTTTAGATCATTTAATAAGCTTTCTAATGGTATTCTTCCGTTTACCAAGATTCTCAACCTTTTTCGAGATATTAAGGAAAGTAAACAAAGTTACTAAAACTTTTTATGTCTGTTAATAAAATATTTTATTCTAACCCTTCCTTAACTCCAAACCAAAATTTCAACATATTAGTTTTGATGAAAGTAGAACATGCAGAAAATGTTTCACCTGAATCCCATGATTCTAAGTACCCAAACCAAAAACGGTATTCAAAAAATATTTTTCCAATTTTCTCGAAAAAGGTTAAAGCTATCGCCTTGAAAATGGTTTCATTCGTTTTCCTAGCCCAGGAATCATATAAAACGAGTACTTACAAGCTTATTAACTCAAAAACGTAAGCGTTACGATTTTTTTTGCGCGAATTTCGCCCAAAACGCCATCTTCCAGTATTGGACGAAGGATTTTTGTACCAAATTTCATCAAAATCGGACCATTCGTCTTCTATCTAGAGAGCGAACAGACAAATATATATATATATATATATATATATATAT
>OX328126.1:51673514-51818514 GCA_946811695.1 Gonocerus acuteangulatus
ACCCGAACTGCTGTACACAGCTAGAATAGTTTACATTTTTAAACTGCAGCAATTAAAAGAATTTTTTAAATAATACTATTAGTTTGTGCCTCTTTGTTCTCGATGAGCTATTTTAAAAGTGGCGGAAGGATTTTTTTTTTTTAAATATTTATAATCACTTTTTTTAAGTTGGAAATATTTTCACTGAAAATTACCCCAGATGATTTAATTTTAGTATATAATAGTTTTCGTCCCTACCACGTCAAACTATCGAATATGTAAATCGGAGCAAACTAGAGAACGAACATATTCTATCCATTGACGAAGTAATATATTGAAAAATAGTCTGATTCGATACTTTATTTAAGGCATTAAAGGCTATTCTAAAGGGGTTCGAGTTGCTACAATTTACGACAAGCCGTATCGTCCACCATCTAAGAGCAAAGTCTCATATCTGAAAAACGCGTTTTTGCATATTCGATAGTTTGACATGGTGGGGACGTTATAATCAATAAATAATAAAACTGTTGAAAAAAAAAAAAAAAAAAAAAAAAAAAAAAAAAAAAAAGAAGGAAAAATGAACCATCTCTACTTTGCGTCTTGCACTCTGGTAGCTTAACGAATAATATTAATATTAATAATAATATAGATAGCTGGGTCACCCAGTGGTCTAATGGCTAACGCATTGGATTGTAATGCGAGAGATGGGGGTTCCAGTCCCGCAGGGATTATTTAATAGACTGAAGGTCATGTTTATGTAAAACCCGTAAACTTCAAATAAAATCCTTTATTAACCGCATGTTATAGTCTACTTGTTTTGCATCCATTGGCGCTTCTTCAGGAGCAACTTAATTATTATTAAACATCTTCTGGACGAATAATCAATTTTTACTCCAGTCATCCATTTAATTTGATGAAGAATCATTTATATAATAGGACAGTATTACTACGAACTTCACCAACATATTTTTGCGAAATTAACGACACTTTAAGAATATATGTCTAAATAATATTTATCCAAGGAAGCTGATGGACAGAGAAATCTGCATGGCTGAGAAGTATATATTTTATAGTAACAGGGAAGATAAGATAGGGTTAAAAGAAATAATCTTTTAAGTTTTGACCTTAGAGGTAATTTAAATTCATCAGCATGAGCAGCAAGTGGCTAGCAAAACCAAACCAGAGGATGAATAAAAAAAACCAAATTAACAGAAAATATTCCACTACTCTCAACATTTCTCTTGATTATTAGAACAGATAGAATCAGCATACTTCTGTGAGACAATGATAATGATTTTCCGAGTCAAGTGCCCATTGTTCATTGTTGGAGTTTTTGATCCGTTGGCTGATGTAGTTCCGTGTTGTTGATTAAAGTCTAAATATTATAAGAGGAGGAACTCAGCCTGCTGAACAAATCAATATCAACTTAGAG
Source organism: Gonocerus acuteangulatus (assembly GCA_946811695.1). NCBI lineage: Eukaryota > Metazoa > Arthropoda > Insecta > Hemiptera > Coreidae > Gonocerus > Gonocerus acuteangulatus. The sequence continues at coordinate 51,674,926 of OX328126.1, forward strand.
GATAACTTAAGCAATCACGATAGAATGTTTGTAAAATTTCCAATATATATATATATATATATATATATATATATATATATATATATATATATATATATATATATATATATAAGGAAATCAGAAGCGTTAATGAATAGTCACCTTAAATACACCGGTTTCTCCGTTATTCATCAAAGTTAAGGAACATACAGCCAGTTCTTAGTAAGGAGACAACCATGGAATAGCCCAGAAAGTTAAAACTCAGTCATAAATACACATATGTGGCTGATTTTAAAATATTAAGGTTTCCAAATTATTCTTGGAGTAAGCATTATATGGAAACACGCTTAGAGGCTTATGTATTATATAATCTATATTTATATGCAGTTTCTTACGTATAGTTTTTATGCCTTGCTCTTAAAATGCCTTCATGTCCTTGAATTGATAATAAGAAAGCAGTAATCAAGAGAATATAATGATAACACTGCCTTGTATACGTTCGAGGTCACTCTTTTCTTTAATCAGTACCGACTAAGTATAAATTAAAGATATAAATAAAAAAGTTATTAATACATATTCATTTCGTAAATAAAAAATTTTTATTTACCATTTTAGCGCGGTTCCTCCCTCCCCCATAGGGAGGAACCCCGCTTATAAGGTTGATACAATGAAACAATCCGGAAGTTCCGACAAAAAAATTTCGCGTATCAGAACCCCTAGAGACCGAAAATAACGGTGGTTCAAATTTGTATATATATATATATATATATATATATTTGTCTGTTCGCTCATTTCTGGCTTCCCTGATGGTCCGATTTTGATGAAATTTGGTACAAAAATCCGTCGTCCAATTTGAAAGGTCAAGTTCGTTAACCAGCAAAATCCGCCCACTGGAAGATGGCGTTTGGGGCGAAATTCGCGCAGAAAAAATCGTAACGCTTACGTTTTAGCGCGGTTCCTCCCTCCCCCATAGGGAGGAACCCCGCTTATAGGGTTGATACAATGAAACAATCCGGAAGTGCCGACTAGAAAATTTCGCGTTTCAGAACCCCTAGAGACCGAAAATAACGGTGGTTAAAATTTGTATATATATATATATATATATATATATATATATATATATATATGTATATATTTATATATATATATATATATATATATATATATATATGTATATATTTATATATATATATGTATATATATATATATATATATATATATATATATATATATATATATTTGTCTGTTCGCTCATTTCTGGCTTCCCTGATGGTCCGATTTTGATGAAATTTGGTACAAAAATCCGTCGTCCAATTTGAAAGGTTCGTTAACCAGCAGAATCCGCCCACTGGAAGATGGCGTTTGGGGCGAAATTCGCGCAAAAAAATCGTAACGCTTACGTTTTTGAGTTCATAAGCTTGTAAGTACTCGTTTTATAGGCTTCTTGGGCTAGGAAAACGAATGAAACCATTTTCAAGGCGATAGCATTAACCGTTTTCGAGAAAATTGGAAAAATAGTTTTTGAATACCGCTTTTGGTTTGGGGACTTAGAATCATGGGATTCAGTTGAAACATTTTCTGCATGTTCTACATTCATCAAAACTAATATGTTGAAATTTTGGTTACGTTTGGAGTTAAGGAAGGGTTAGAATAAAATATTTTATTAACAGACAAAACCTTTTGGTAACTTTGTATATTTTCCTTAATATCTCGAAAAAGGTTGAGAATCTTGTTAAACGGAAGAATACCATTAGAAAGCTTACGAAATGCTCTACAAAAAAGATTCTAATGAAAGTTTTGATTAGACGATGTCAATCGGAGAAATAAGAGCTTAAAACTTTAAAGTAATTGATTTCGCTTATTCGAACTGTTCTTTTTGTCTGTTTTTATTCCTTGTTATTTTTTAATTGCTTATAGTTGGATAATGTATTTGATAATAAATCAGGTTAAGAAAAACAATTTAATCTTAGAGATATGGACTATATGGAGATATAACTTTTTAACTGCCTAGCGGTGTCCTTCCTAGGGCGGGTTGGCCTATCCAGGTAAGATCGTAAATAAGACCTTTCTTGAAAGTAAAGATGGAACTGTCAACTTTGGTCCTCCTCTGCCTCCCGGCACTTTCAATGCTGACGAAGGCTACCAATGAGTAGCTGAAACGTCCTAAATATAGATTTTTTAACAAAAATCGTATTGAGGTTTCTTTAGCCGAATCCCAACCATTCCAACTTTACTTATCACCTCGACGGCTAACTATCTAATCTTCATGTTTTCTAGAAATGTGGACCCAAAATAATGACAGCTTCTATTTTAATCATTTTAAATGAGTCAAGAGATAAGAACGGAACCGCGCTAAGATGATGCAGTTCCTGCGAGTTGGACTTTTTGAGTTCATAAGCTTGTAAGTACTCTTTTTATAGGCTTATTGGGCTAGGAAAACGAATGAAACCATTTTCAAGGCGATAGCTTTAACCGTTTTCGAGAAAATTGGAAAAATAGGTTTTGAATACCGTTTTTGGTTTGGGTACTTAGAATCACGGGATTCAGTTGAAACATTATCTGCATGTTCTACTTTCATTAAAACTAATGTGTTGAATGTTATGTTACGTTTGGAGTTAAGGAAGGGTTAGAATAAAATATTTTATGAACAGACATGAAAAGTTTTGGGAACTTCGTATACTTTCATTAATATCTCGAACACGGTTGGGAAATCGTGGTAAGTGGATAGAAACTATTTGAAAGCTTACTAAATTCTCTACAAAAATTATTCTACAACTATTTTTGATTAGGTTATGTCAATCGGAGAAATAAGTGCTTAAAACTTCAAATACGTCTGTTTTGTTCTTATGGACGGGTTTTTGTCGTTCTTTTTGTAATTTTTGTCTCTTTCCCTTGGTTTTTTATTGCTTTTTATTTTTGTAATTTATTATGTTAGGAAAATGTATTTGTTTATAAAACAGGATAGGAAAAATGAAACCAATTTTCTGTTACTAGAAATAATGAAAATTTTGGGAACTTCGTATACTTTCATTAATATCTCGAAAACGGTTGAAAATCTTGGGAAGCGAAAGGTTACCATTCGAAAGCTTACTAAATGGTCTACAAAAAATGTTCTGACGAAAGTTTTAATTAAGCGATGTCAATCGGAGAAATAAGTGCTTAAACCATTACAGTAATTGATTTCGTTTATTTGAACGGTTTTTTTGTCTGTTTTTATTCCTTGTTATTTCTTAATTGCTTATAGTTGGATAATGTATTTTACAATAAAACTAGTTAAGTAAAATAACAAAACAATTTATTGTTAGAAATATAGATTTCCTAGATTCCAAGACCTTGTAACTAGCGGGACCCTTTCAAGTGTTGACCGACCCTTCCAGGTAAGATCGTAAATCAAGACCTTTCAAGACTGGTGGAACCAAAATAATAACTGCTTCTATTTTAATCTTCAGGCGATTCGCCAAAGTTGCGAAGCCTTATCAATAAATAAATATTTTAATCTTTCCAAATTAGACTAGGGATAAGAAAGGAACCGCGCTAAGATGATGCAGCTCCTTCGAGTCGGACTTTTTAGAGTTCATAAGCTTGTAAGTACTCTTTTTATAGGCTCCTTGGGCTAGGAAAACGAATGAAACCATTTTCAAGGCGATAGCTTTAACCGTTTTCGAGAAAATTGGAAAAATAGTTTTTGAATACAGTTTTTGGTTTGGGTACTTAGAATCATGGGATTCAGTTGAAACATTTTCTGCATGTTCTACTTTCATTAAAACTAATATGTTGAAATTTTTGTTACGTTTGGAGTTTAGGAAGGGTTAGAAAAAAATCTTTTATTAACAGACATAAAAAGTTTTGGTAACTTTGTATACTTTCCTTAATATCTCGAAAAAGGTTGAGAATCTTGGGGAACGGAAGATGACCATTAGAAAGCTCACTAAATGCTCTACAAAAATTGTTCTGATGAAAGTTTTGATTAGGCGATGTCAATCGGAGAAATAAGTGCTTAAAACTTTAAAGTAATTGATTTCGCTTATTCGAACTGTTCTTTTTGTCTGTTTTATTCCTTGTTATTTTTAAATTACTTATAGTCTGATAATGTATTTGACAATAAAACAGATTAAGTAAAATAAGAAGATCAATTTATTGTTAAAAATGTAGCGTTCAAAGAGAGAGATCCCAAGGCTTTCCAAATGCCTCTGAGCGGTGGCCTTTCTGCCCGACTTATGGGATAGCTGACCCATACAGGTAAGATTGTAAATCAAGACCTTTCAAGACTGGTTAGTTTGAGATTTCATTTGGATTGGTGTTTCGCTATTGATCTAAACAAAGTAATAACTGTTTCTAATCTATGCCTTCATAAAAACTAAAGATAAGAACGGAACCGCGCTAAGATGACGCAGTTCCTGCGAATCGGACTTTTTTATAAATATGAAATCATCAGCTGTAGAAACACCTTAAATAAATAAACTAAATTTTACTGAGGATGGGGGAAGTATGAAAAATCTATTTTAACACTAGTAAAAAAAGCTTGTGTTAGGACTATAGGTAGATTCATTTTGAACCAAAATTTTAAATAATTTTTACTATCAAATTATAATAAACCTCGACCTTAATGGAGTGGAGGGAATGAATGACACTAGGTAAAAACCTCCGCCATATATGTAATTATTACATTGTAATATATATATATATATATATATATATATATATATATATATATATATATATATAAATTTCAACGTGGGCCATTTCCGGTTTCCAATAGGTAGGATTGATGAAGATTTTAAGAAATATTTTAAAACTTCTTTCATGATAGTTAGGACTTGGGTTTACCAGTTTCCAGCAGTAGTTTTGAAAATTATATAGAAAGCCCTCTTCCTATCCAAATCATCCATCTAATAAATTATTGTTTGATTATTTAAATGTGTTCTGGAATATTTATTTATTATAATTTCAATGTACGATTATATCTATTTCAGTTGGAGCTATTCTCGTTTCAGCTATTTCCGAAGAAATGTAGCTTAACTAATTGGGTCAGCAGTGGAAAAAATATAATAGACAACAATTTTTTTTTTGTGACAGTTGACTTTTTTTTGAGTCTGCAGGAAGTTTTTTACATTTTTTTTTGGCCTGAGAGTTTTTTTATATTTTTGTCGATTAGAATATTTTCATTTAAATGGCTGAGCTTTTCGAGGAAAGTTTGCTATCAGGTTTTCGGGAATGACCTATGATGAAGTTGGTGCAGTCGTTTTCGTTAAGCAGATCATAGAATTTCTCATTGCCAATTCTTGTTTGCGTCATAAGCTCGACATCTTAAGTGGGTTTTCTCCCCATTTATGGAGAAAATGTGCTAAATAAGCCGGATGGAATTTACGCTTGAGTATATTTTGCTTGAAATGTATTAGGCTTAATTTAAGATTCTACTATTACTCTCTAAAATTATTTTTTTCTAGTTTTAGGGAGAAGGTCGAACCAATTTCACGGCATTATATCCCCCCACACCCTTTAGTGTTTTTTATATATATATATATATATATATATATATATATTTTTTTTTAAGGTGCTTCGACTACCTAGGTCATCCTGTGGTGTTATAAATATGAAACCTTACACCCACTAATTGAGGAGCCGAACCTTCCACTAGCTGGGCCACTTCAACACTAGACATGGACTGGAACAATCTAATATGGTGGAAAGTAGTCAGCTGATCGATAACTGTTTTGTCATTTGATATATCACTTTCCAGAAGACAACAAACAACAACAAATATCATTTTTATTTTGGACCAAAACAATTATTTTTTTACACAAATGGAAAATAAAGAAATAGCTATTTACAATTTCCAGAAGAAAATAGTTATAAAAAATTCCCCTGAAGAGGTGCCAAAATGGTGTTTAACATGTAAGGAGGAAACAAAGGTAGTGAAAATGTAAGTTGAAGTTTTGTTGACCTTCCATCTATAACGAGAATTCCTATATTTAATTGTAAGTAAAGGATCAGCTAATTATTATTATTATTTTTTCTCAACTCCTAAAGTATCGAAAATGTATATATCTTAGTTTGGATGAATGCCAAACGTGTGAGCTTACATCCAATCAACAAGTTCTTTCGGAGTATCCCAAATCAAAATTACCTATAAGGGCTGAAATAAAACAAGCTAAAAAGTTATGTGTCAGTATAAGAAAATTATTACTTCAAAATTGTTTTCATGCAATGTATTCGAGAAAATTAAATTTCTTGTCGTTTGCTGACAGACAATGGTTTTGGTAGAGCAACCTCACCGTATGAATATGCATGATCTCGATAGATTAAAACTCCGGGCATGCCCTGAAAACAATAACTATTTAAGTATGAGTTAGAATTAGAAAAACCCTTGTATTGATTTACGGAACTTTATTACTGATAAATGAATTTTCATTGATTACCAGGTTGATGTCGGGTATTGATTCCCATAGAAGGTATATTTAATCCTTCACATTGCCCGATTATTTTAGAGCGCTATGGTCCGATTTTGATGAAATTTGGTACAAAAATCTTTCGTCTAATTTGAAAGTTCAAGTTCGTGAACCTTCAGAATCCGCCAGAACATGGTTTTCGCGCGAAAAAAATCGTTCCGCTTACTTCATATGCTTGCAAGTACTCGTTTTACAGGCTTCTAGGCCGAGGAAAACGAATGAAACAATTTTTAAGGTGATAGCTTTAACCGTTTCGAGAAAATTGGAAAAATAGTTGTTGAATAAAGTTTTAGCGCGGTTCCTCCCTCCCCCATAGGGAGGAACCCCGCTTATAGGGTTGATACAATGAAACAATCCGGAAGTGCCGACTAGAAAATTTCGCGTTTCAGAACCCCTAGAGACCGAAAATAACGGTGGTTCAAATTTGTATATATATATATATATATATGTATATATTTATATATATATATATATATATATATATATATATATATATTTGTCTGTTCGCTCTCTAGATAGAAGACGAATGGTCCGATTTTTATGAAATTTGGTAAAAAAATCCTTCGTCCAATTTGAAAGGTCAAGTTCGTTAACCAGCAAAATCCGCCTACTGGAAGATGGCGTTTGGGGCGAAATTCGCGCAAAAAAAATCGTAACGCTTACGTTTTTGAGTTCATAAGCTTGTAAGTACTCGTTTTATATGATTCCTGGGCTAGTAAAACGAATGAAACCATTTTGAAGGCGATCGCTTTAACCGTTTTCGAGAAAATTGGAAAAATAGTTTTTGAATGCCGTTTTTGGTTTGGGTACTTAGAATTACGGGATTCAGTTGAAACTTTATCTGCATGTTCTACTTTCATTAAAACTAATATGTTGAAAGTTTTGTTACGTTTGGAGTTAAGGAAGGGTTAGAATAAAATATTTTATGAACAGACATGAAAAGTTTTGGGAAGTTCGTATACTTTCATTAATATCTCGAACACGGTTGGGAAATCGTGGTAAGTGGATAGAAACTATTTGAAAGCTTACTAAATTCTCTACAAAAAAGATTCTAAACCTATTTTTGATTAGGTTATGTCAATCGGAGAAATAAGTGCTTAAAACTTCAAATACGTCTGTTTTGTTCTTATGAACGGGTTTTTGTCGTTCTTGTTGTAATTTTCGTCTCTTTCCCTTCGTTTTTTATTGCTTTTTATTTTTGTAATTTCTTATGTTGCGAAAATTTTGTGTGTAAAACAGGATATGAAAAATGAGGCCAATTTTCTGTTGCTAGAAATAATATAAATTTTGGGAACTTTCATTAATATCTCGAAAACTGTTGAGAATTTTGGTAAACGAAAGAATACCATTAGAAAGCTTATTAAATGCTCTACATAAAAGGTTCTAATGAAAGTTTTGATTAGGCGATGTAAATCGGAGAAATAAGAGCTTAAAGCTTTAAAGTAATTGATTTCGCTTATTCGAAGTGTTCTTTTTGTCTGTATTTTATTCCTTGTTATTTTTTAATTGCTTATAGTTGGATAATGTATTCGAAAATAAAACAGGTTAAGTAAAATAACAAAAACAATTTATTGTTAGAAATATAGAGTTCCAAGATTCCAAGACCTTGTAACTAGCGGGACGGTTTCTAGTGTTGCCGACCCTTCCAGGTAAGATTGTAAATCCTACCTTTCAAGACTGGTGGAACCAAAATATAACTGTCAGGGTTCGGTCACTGCTACTTAATAAAACTACATTTTATCGTAAAAATGGTTTTATTGTGCCGACGTTTCGGCTTGATCTCCAAGCCTTCATCAGGGCTGTAAATACAAGTAGGACATATTTAACACTAATATATGCACATATCTATGTAAATATACCTAACATATATATATATATATATATATATATATATATATATATGCATATACACATACACATATACACGCACACATATGTACATATATATGCCCACATACATACACATATGGGGTATGTATTATTAAGTAGCAGTGACCTAACCCGGACAATCCCTACCTTGCATCATCAACGGTCAACGATCTCCTCTCAACAAAATAATAACTGCTTCTATTTTAATCTTTCGAAATTAGACTAGGGATAAGAACGGAACCGCGCTAAGATGAGGCAGTTCCTGCGAGTCGGACTTTTTTGGTTGGGTACTGAATCATGGAATCATGGGATTCAGTTGAAACATTTTCTGCATGTTCGAATTTCATCAAAACTAATATGTTGAAATTTTGGTTACGTTTGGAGAAAATGAAGGGTTAGAATAAAATATTTTATTTACAGACATGAAAAGTTTTAGGAACTTCGTATACTTTCATTAATATCTCGAAAACGGTTGAGAATCTAGGTAAGCGGAAGGTTAACATTCGAAAGCTCACTAAATGCTCTACAAAAAAGGTTCTGAATAAAGTTTTGATTAGGCGATGTCAATCGGAGAAATAAGTGCTTAAAACTTTAAAGTAATTGGTTTCGTTTATTCGAACGGTTCTTTTTGTCTGTTTTTATTCCTTTTAATTTTTTAATTTCTTATAGTTGGATAATGTATTTGACAAGAAAACAAGTTAAGTAAAATAAGAAAAACAATTTATTGTTAGAAATATAGCTTCGAGAGAGATTCGAAGACCTTGTGACAATTTTCAACTGCCTAGCGGTGGCCTTTTTGGGGTTGGCCGACCCATCCAGGTAAGATTATGAATCAAGACCTTTCAAGGAAATTGGAACCAAAACAATAACTGCTTCTATTTTAATCTTTCCAAATGAGACTAGGGATAAGATAGGAGCCGCGCTAAGATGATGCAGTTCCTGCGAGTCGGACTTTTTTGCTCATTAAGTCGTAAGGGCAGGTAACTAAATATTCTATTCTTAGTGCGATTTCTCCCTCTCTACATAGGGTAAAAACTAGTTACGAGGTTGAGCTCATGACGCAATCCGGAAGTGACGACAAGAAAACTTCAGGTTTCAGAAGCGCGGTTCAAATTTGTGTGTATATTTATATATAAATTCTTAAATAGATATCTCAAAAATGGTTATTGGTGAACGGCAATCATTCCAAAACGGAGAAATATGTGCTTAAAATCTTGAAAGGGTTGGATTCTTTGCTTTGAACGGTTCTCAATGTGTGTGTTTGTATGTAAGAGAAAGTAATTGTAATGATTTGTATTCGCAAGCACGCAGCGCATAGTTATAAGTATGACGCACCAATTTAATTCCGAGGCAATTGAAAGAAACAATTTTTGGTTTTGGACACGCAGACATGGCGAATAGAAATATCGACAAAAATATCACTCTAAGCTAATGATTGATAGGCCTGATATTTCAAAAAGGCTGAAATTCGGGATAAGTCAAAATTTGAAAAATTACTTCATTTGCAATATAAATCGGGCCAACCTTTTCGTTGACTATTAGCTAAAGAACGAACTAAGTGCTATTTTCATAACCAGTTTAACCTTATATAATGACGTATGTACATAATTGTTGCCACAAAAGATATTTAAGTGACAAATTAAAAAAAAGAAAAAAACATTCTTTGAGGGTTATAATACTAACAAAGGGTTATTATACTAACTAGCTATTGGAACGCCATGCGTCACTGAGTTTTTATATAACCAATACTCCGAAGAATAATACACCGAAAGAAACGTTAAGCAAAAGCCACTCTCATTACGAACTGAAGACAATCACAGCGACCTAACTCTCTTCCAAACACCTGTTCACACAAATAACATTACTGAGATACCTCCATGGCGACTGAAAAACCTTAAACTAGACTTAACACTGACAAAATACAAAAAATCAGACCCAACTTCTTCGACACACTACAAAAACGTATTCAACTCCCTGTTCAGGCAAAATAACAACACTCAGTACATATTTACGGACGGATCAAAAACTAACTACGGGACTGGCGCTGCCGCCATCACAAGAAACGAATCCTATCACATAAGATTACCCGATCACACTACTGTTTACACAGCAGAACTACACGCAATCCTTTTAGCACTCAAAAACATTGAAGATACAGACACGAACGACATAACAATATGCACTGACTCATTAAGCTCCTTACACTCAATGACAAACATTTACAGCACACACCCTATTGTCATAGAGATTTTTACACAATTATTCCAACTACAAACAAAGAACAGACATATCACTATGTTTTGGTTACCTGGACATGAAGGGATTTCACAGAGCACTACAGTAGACTTACTAGCGAAAACTGCAACTCAAAGACCTACACCTGACCTGAACAAAATGACAGCAACTGACCTATGCAAACTAGCTGAAAATAAGACAGTAAACGACTGGCAGACAGAATGGACTAACTCTCAAAGCAAACTGCGGGAAATAAAAAATACAATAATACCCTGGTCAAGAGAAAACCTAACAAGACGAGACCAAGTTATTATTACAAGACTTCGCTTAGGACCCAGTTTACTAACGCACTCCTATCTAATGGAACGACAAGACAGACCTGTATGCGCATGTTGTAACGAGACATTAACAGTTAAACACATACTTACTGACTGCAGATTACGAGACTACCTAACAATTCCTCATGACTTACACGACTTACTTGCCGAAAATAGTCCACATATTAACACCATACTAACTCACTTAAAGACAATTAACCTATATTCAAAAATCTAGCCTTATCTCCAATTTACCTCATAAAGTTAATTTAAAATAATGAACGAAATAGCCTTTATAAAATCATTTACATTTTTAAGAAATTAAGTTAATTAACCTACATTTAAATATAAAGCCCTATCTCCAATATAATCTTACCTCTTCTACCCTCCCCCCCCACTTTTTTTTTTTTTTTTTTTTTCCCCTCTTCACACTCTATTTAATACCTATCATATTACCGTATTGTTATTGTGAAATATATTATATAAAACATGTTATTGTTATTATTAATTAGCTCACTAATGTACTAGCTATCCTCATAAAATGTACTGACTTGTTATATATACAATGTGCAAAAAGTATTTTGTAATATCTTGATGTATGTTAAAGAGCAAGTCGCCAAAAGTTGCGAAACTCTTAATAAATAAATATCAAATAATACTAACTACGAATGTAATCATCTATTTAGAAGTCAGATTGTAACCTACCAAAAATAACCCCATTGAATGAAGAAGAAAATAGATGACCTTGGGCCTAGCAGAGAGTACAAATTATTTTGAATGCTTTCTAATATTATGGGTTTGGAAATCTAATCCACCATTCATTTTGCAAATATAGGGTTATGTTTTATTGCATGTTTAACAAGTGTAAATGTTTTATGAATATAAATAACAAAAAATGTAACTGTTATTTAATTTACCAATATTGTGAAATACATGTACTTTTCCATGAAAATTTATTTAATAAAATATATAACTTTTATGGATGTTTATACGGTATGTTTAATAAATTTAATTTCCTTCTATGATGAAAAAAAAATATTATTTTTTCACAAAAATGAATTCACACAAAATATAACCGTTATGCAATTGTCTCTTATTCGAAGAAATAAATAATAGTGTTAGCACATTTCAAGAAATAATTTTTATTTTGAAGGTAACTATGTTTCTATCGAACCAACCCAAAATTGTTTCTCATTTTACGTGTCTTTTTTCATGGAAAATTCTTTTTACAGCTAAAATCAATTAAAAAAAAAAATAACAGCAAAAAACTGAACAAATCATTCACAAAGTACAGGTTTCAGCAACGATACTAACTCTGTCGGAGATCTTAAGCACTTATTTCTCCAAATGAGATTGTCCCATCGAAAATTGCTTGAGTAGAGTATTTAATACGCTTTCGAATGGTTCCCAACACTTGTCATATCTGTTAATACTTTTTTTTTCTAAGACTTTCTTAACTTCAATCGCAACCAAAATTTAAATGTCATAGTTTGGATGAATGCCAAACGTCTAGATGGGTTTTTAATGGAATCCATCGTTTCTGAATACCCAAACCACTACCATTCTTTTCGCATGAATTTAGCCCCAATGGGTATTAGGAAGGATATAGAAGGTCGTTTTAGGAAGGATATACAAGGTGGGATTAGGAAGGATATAGAAGGTGGTATTAGGAAGGGTATAGAAGTTCGTTTTAGGAAGGATATACAAGTTGGTATTAGGAAGGATATAGAAGGTCGTTTTAGGAAGGATATACAAGGTGGCATTAGGAAGGATATAGAAGGTGGTATTAGGAAGGGTATAGAACGTGGTATTACAAAGGATATTAAAGGCGGTATTTGGAAGGATATTGGAGGTGGTATTAGGAAGGATATAGAAGGAGGTATTAGGAAGGGTATTAAAGGCGGTATATAGAAGGATATTGGAGGTGGTATTAGGAAGGATATTGGAGGTGGTATTAGGAAGGATATAGAAGGTGGTATTAGGAAGGGTATTAAAGGCGGTATTTGTAAGGATATTGGAGGTGGCAATAGGAAGTATATTAAAGGTCGTAATAGGAAGGATATAGAAGGTGATATTAGGAAGGTTATTGGAGGTGGTATTAGGAAGGATATAGAAGGTGGTATTAGGAAGGGTATTGGAGGTGGTATTAAGAAGGATATACAAGGTGGCATTGGGAAGGATATAGAAGGTGGTATTTGGAAGGGTATAGAAGGTGGTATTAGGAAGGGTATAGAAGGTGGTATTAGGAAGGATATAGAAGGTCGTTTTAGGAAGGATATACAAGGTGGGATTAGGAAGGATATAGAAGGTGGTATTAGGAAGGGTATAGAAGGTCGTTTTAGGAAGGATATACAAGTTGGTATTAGGAAGGATATAGAAGGTCGTTTTAGGAAGGATATACAAGGTGGCATTAGGAAGGATATAGAAGGTGGTATTAGGAAGGGTATAGAAGTTCGTTTTAGGAAGGATATACAAGTTGGTATTAGGAAGGATATAGAAGGTCGTTTTAGGAAGGATATACAAGGTGGCATTAGGAAGGATATAGAAGGTGGTATTAGGAAGGGTATAGAACGTGGTATTACAAAGGATATTAAAGGCGGTATTTGGAAGGATATTGGAGGTGGTATTAGGAAGGATATAGAAGGAGGTATTAGGAGGGGTATTAAAGGCGGTATATAGAAGGATATTGGAGGTGGTATTAGGAAGGATATTGGAGGTGGTATTAGGAAGGATATAGAAGGTGGTATTAGGAAGGGTATTAAAGGCGGTATTTGTAAGGATATTGGAGGTGGCAATAGGAAGTATATTAAAGGTCGTAATAGGAAGGATATAGAAGGTGATATTAGGAAGGTTATTGGAGGTGGTATTAGGAAGGATATAGAAGGTGGTATTAGGAAGGGTATTGGAGGTGGTATTAAGAAGGATATACAAGGTGGCATTGGGAAGGATATAGAAGGTGGTATTTGGAAGGGTATAGAAGGTGGTATTAGGAAGGGTATAGAAGGTGGTATTAGGAAGGATATAGAAGGTCGTTTTAGGAAGGATATACAAGGTGGGATTAGGAAGGATATAGAAGGTGGTATTAGGAAGGGTATAGAAGGTCGTTTTAGGAAGGATATACAAGTTGGTATTAGGAAGGATATAGAAGGTCGTTTTAGGAAGGATATACAAGGTGGCATTAGGAAGGATATAGAAGGTGGTATTAGGAAGGGTATAGAACGTGGTATTAGAAAGGATATTAAAGGCGGTATTTGGAAGGATATTGGAGGTGGTATTAGGAAGGATATAGAAGGAGGTATTAGGAAGGGTATTAAAGGCGGTATATAGAAGGATATTGGAGGTGGTATTAGGAAGGATATTGGAGGTGGTATTAGGAAGGATATAGAAGGTGGTATTAGGAAGGGTATTAAAGGCGGTATTTGTAAGGATATTGGAGGTGGCAATAGGAAGTATATTAAAGGTCGTAATAGGAAGGATATAGAAGGTGATATTAAGAAGGATAATGAAGGTCGTATTAGGAAGGGTATAGAAGGTGGTATTAGGAAGGTTATTGGAGGTGGTATTAGGAAGGATATAGAAGGTGGTATTAGGAAGGGTATTGGAGGTGGTATTAAGAAGGATATACAAGGTGGCATTGGGAAGGATATAGAAGGTGGTATTTGGAAGGGTATAGAAGGTGGTATTAGGAAGGGTATAGAAGGTGGTATTAGGAAGGGTATTGGAGGTGGTATTAGGAAGGGTATAGAAGATAGTATTAGGAAGGGTATAGAAGGTGGTATTAGGAAGGAAATAGAAGGCTGTATTAGGGAGTATATAGAAGGTGGCATTAGGAAGGACATTGAAGGTCGTAATAGGAAGGATACAGAAGGTGGTATTAGGAAGGATATTGAAGGTCGTAATAGGAAGGATATAGAAGGTTATATTAAGAAGGATAATGAAGGTCGTATTAGGAAGGGTATAGAAGGTGGTATGAGGAAGGTTATTGGAGGTGGTATTAGGAAGGATATAGAAGGTGGTATTAGGAAGGGTATTGGAGGTGGTATTAAGAAGGATATACAAGGTGGCATTGGGAAGGATGTAGAAGGTGGTATTTGGAAGGGTATAGAAGGTGGTATTAGGAAGGGTATAGAAGGTGGTATTAGGAAGGGTATAGAAGGTGGTATTAGGAAGGATATTAAAGGCGGTATTAGGAAGGGTATTGGAGGTGGTATTAGGAAGGGTATAGAAGATAGTATTAGGAAGGGCATAGAAGGTGGTATTAGGAAGGAAATAGAAGGCTGTATTAGGGAGTATATAGAAGTTGGCATTAGGAAGGACATTGAAGGTCGTAATAGGAAGGATATAGAAGGTGGTATTAGGAAGGATATTGAAGGTCGTAATAGGAAGGATATAGAAGGTTATATTAAGAAGGATAATGAAGGTCGTATTAGGAAGGGTATAGAAGGAGGTATGAGGAAGGTTATTGGAGGTGGTATTAGGAAGGAAATAGAAGGCGGTATTAGGGAGTATATAGAAGGTGGCATTAAGAAGGACATTGAAGGTCGTAATAGGAAGGATATAGAAGGTGGTATTAGGAAGGATATTGAAGGTCGTATTAGGAAGGATATAGAAGGTGGTATTAGGAAGGGTATATAAGGTGGTATTAGGAAGGGTATATAAGGTGGTATTAGAAAGGATATTAATGGCAGTATTAGAGAGGATATTAATGGCGGTATTAGAGAGGATATTAGAGGTGGTATTAGGGAGTATATAGAAGGTGGCATTAGGAAGGACATTGAAGGTCGTAATAGGAAGGATATAGAAGGTGGTATTACGAAGGATATAGAATGTGGTATTAGTAAGGGTATATAAGGTGGTATTAGAAAGGATATTAATGGCGGTATTAGACAGGATATTGGAGGTGGTATTAGGAAGGATATAGAAGGTGGTATTAGGAAGGTTATTGGAGGTGGTATTAGGAAGGATATTGGAGATGGTACCAGGAAGGGTATAGAAGGTGGTATTAGGAAGGATGTTGGAGGTGGTATTAGGAAGGATATTGGAGGTGGTATTAGGAAGGGTATTGGAGGTTGAATTAGGAAGGATATTAAAGGCGGTAATAGAGAGGATATTGGAGGATATTAGAGTCCGAATAACTCTGTAGCACATAATAGAGGAATGCCCTAAATACCGGCACCAATTTGCTGCTGAAGGTATCAACAGAAAACTTGCAGTGTGCATTGGAAACAATACCTCAGAAATTGACACCTATAAAACCTTCAATATCCCTCCTAATACCCCATAAACATTCTTCCTAATGCCACCTCCAATATACTTCCTAATCCCAACTTCAATATCCTTCCCTATACCACCTTCTATATCCTTCCTAATACTACCTTCTAAATCCTTCCTAATACTACCTTCTATAACCTTCCTAATACTAACTCCTATATACCTCCAATTACCACCTTCTATATCTTTCCTATTACGACCTTAAATATCCTTCCTAATACCACCTTCTATATCCTCCCTAACATCAGCTTTTATATTCTTCCTAATATCAGCTTTTATATTCTTCCTAATACTACTTCCAATATCCGTCCATATGCCACCTTCTATATCCTTCCTAATACGACCTTCAATATCCTTCTTAATATCACCTTCTATATCCTTCCTATTCCGACCTTCAATATTCTTCCTATTGCCACATTCTATATACTCCCTAATACCGCATTCTACTCCCTTCCTAATACCGCCTTTAATATCGTTCCAAATACCACCTTCTTTACCCTTTCTGATACCATCTCCGATATCCTTCCAAATACCGCCTTTAATATCCTTCGTAATACCACCTTCTATACCCTTCCTAATACCACCTTCTATATCCTTCCTTATGCCACCTTGTATATCCTTCCTAATACCACCTCCAATACCCTTCCTAATACCACCTTCTATATCCTTCCTAATACCACCTCCAATAACCTTCCTAATACCACCTTCTATACCCTTCCTAATACGACCTTCATTATCCTTCTTAATATCACCTTCTATATCCTTCCTATAACGACCTTCAATATACTTCCTATTGCCACCTTCTATATACTCCCTAATACCGCCTTCTATTTCCTTCCTAATGCCGCCTTTAATATCCTTCCTAATTCCACCTCCAATACGCTTCCTAATACCACCTTCTATATCCTTCCTAATACCACCTCCAAAATCCTTCCAAATACCGCCTTTAATATCCTTTCTAATACCACCTTCTATACCCTTCCTAATACCACCTTCTATACCCTTCCAAATACCACCTTCTATATCCTTCCCAATGCCACCTTGAATATCCTTCTTAATACCACCTCCGATATCCTTCCTAATACCACCTTCTATATCCTTTCTAATACCACCTCCAATAACCTTCCTAATACCACCTTCTATACCCTTCCTAATACGACCTTCATTATCCTTCTGAATATCACCTTCTATATCCTTCCTATTACGACCTTCAATATACTTCCTGTTGCCACCTCCAATATCCTTCCAAATACCGCCTTTAATACCCTTCCTAATACCACCTTCTATATCCTTCCTAATACCACCTCCAATATCCTTCCTAATACCACCTCCAATATCCTTCCAAATACCGCCTTTAATACCCTTCCTAATACCTCCTTCTATATCCTTCCTAATACCACCTCCAATATCCTTCCAAATACCGCCTTTAATACCCTTCCTAATACCACCTTCTATATCCTTCCTAATACCACCTCCAATATCCTTCCAAATACCGCCTTTAATACCCTTCCTAATACCTCCTTCTATATCCTTCCTAATACCACCTCCAATATCCTTCCAAATACCGCCTTTAATACCCTTCCTAATACCACCTTCTATACCCTTCCTAATACCTCCTTCTATATCCTTCCAAATACCGCCTTTAATACCCTTCCTAATACCACCTTCTATATCCTACCTAATTCCACCTCCAATATCCTTCCTAATACCACCTCCAATATCCTTCCAAATACCGCCTTTAATACCCTTCCTAATACCTCCTTCTATATCCTTCCTAATACCACCTTCTATATCCTTCCTAATGCCACCTTGTATATCCTTCCTAAAACGACTTTCTATATCCTTCCTAATACCAACTTTTATATCCTTCCTAAAACGACCTTTTATACCCTTCCTAATACCACCTTCTATACCCTTCCTAATACCAACTTTTATATCCTTCCTAAAACGACCTTTTATACCCTTCCTAAAACGACCTTTTATACCCTTCCTAATACCACCTCCAATACGCTTCCTAATACCACCTTCTATATCCTTCCTAATACCACCTCCAAAATCCTTCCAAATACCGCCTTTAATATCCTTTCTAATACCACCTTCTATACCCTTCCTAATACCACCTTCTATACCCTTCCAAATACCACCTTCTATATCCTTCCCAATGCCACCTTGAATATCCTTCTTAATACCACCTCCGATACCCTTCCTAATACCACCTTCTATATCCTTTCTAATACCACCTCCAATAACCTTCCTAATACCACCTTCTATACCCTTCCTAATACGACCTTCATTATCCTTCTGAATATCACCTTCTATATCCTTCCTATTACGACCTTCAATATACTTCCTGTTGCCACCTCCAATATCCTTCCAAATACCGCCTTTAATACCCTTCCTAATACCACCTTCTATATCCTTCCTAATACCACCTCCAATATCCTTCCTAATACCACCTCCAATATCCTTCCAAATACCGCCTTTAATACCCTTTCTAATACCTCCTTCTATATCCTTCCTAATACCACCTCCAATATCCTTCCAAATACCGCCTTTAATACCCTTCCTAATACCACCTTCTATATCCTTCCTAATACCACCTCCAATATCCTTCCAAATACCGCCTTTAATACCCTTCCTAATACCTCCTTCTATATCCTTCCTAATACCCACCTCCAATATCCTTCCAAATACCGCCTTTAATACCCTTTCTAATACCACCTTCTATATCCTTCCTAATACCACCTCCAATATCCTTCCAAATACCGCCTTTAATACCCTTCCTAATACCTCCTTATTATTTTTTTACTCCTTGTTGTATACTAATTGTTTTAAGTTAACGTGAATTATTTATATGTAAACCTAACTAAAATACTAAATTGAACAAAATTAACTAAGATAAGAAAAAAAAAAAAAACATACATGTGATATACTGTACCTTGTATGATACATGTAGTACAATAAACGGCCTTCTAAAAGGGCTACTTTTAGAAGGAAAAAAAAAAAAAAAAAATACCACCTCCAATATCCTTCCAAATACCGCCTTTAATACCCTTCCTAATGCCACCTCCAATATCCTTCCAAATACCGCCTTTAATACCCTTCCTAATACCTCCTTCTATATCCTTCCTAATACTACCTTCTATATCCTTCCTAATGCCACCTTGTATATCCTTCCTAAAACGACCTTCTACATCCTTCCTAATACAAACTTTTATATCCTTCCTAAAACGACCTTTTATACCCTTCCTAATACCACCTTCTATACCCTTCCTAATACCAACTTTTATATCCTTCCTAAAACGACCTTTTATACCCTTCCTAAAACGACCTTTTATACCCTTCCTAATACCAACTTGTATATCCTTCCTAATACTACCTTCTATATCCTTCCTAATGCCACCTTCTATATACTTCCTAAAACGACCTTCTATATCCTTCCTAATACCAACTTTTATATCCTTCCTAAAACGACCTTTTATACCCTTCCTAATACCAACTTGTATATCCTTCCTAATACCACCTCCTATATACTTTCAAATATGTCCTTCAATATCCTTTGTAATAACGCTTCCAATATCCTTTTTTTATTCCACCTTCAATATTCCTCCTAGTTAGCTACAAAGATATTTAAACATTAGAGGTGAATTAGCGATTAGCGCACTGCCGACGCTATGCGCTAATCGTTAGCGCAGGCTCTTATCAGTTCCGCTAAATTAGCGGGAAGGTATTAGATATTAGCGCGCGCTAACGTTTGCCCAACTCTGATTAAGCACTAAAGTTCACTGTTAGGAAGGTTATAAAACCAGGTGTCAACAGCGTATTTGTAAACACGCGCATGCGCAGATATGTGACATTGGGAAACAGAGAACTCTCATTTGAAATGTTCATAAACCATTTATTCAAAAATATTGTTAATTTTAAGGGCATCCTTACCCGTCGTCACCTGTCGCTTAAGGGCATACGTGCTATGGGTTTCCGCTCGCTCAAGAAGATAAAAAAACCCCAGTCAATCCAACTCGCTAAAATTTAAAATTCTACTACAATTGAGAGAATTACTCAAAATTTTATTTTCAAATAAAAATTTGAGTAATTCTTCTCTACTGTGGACAAGAATAATGAATTCGTACAACTTCATACCTATTCATTTTTTTATAAAATAAGAGTATGTTGGCAATTAAAGTTCAGCAGGCGCGAATTAGAACGAACTAATAATTATAAAGGCATTAGCTGAGTATTAAGGGATTTCTGATATATAATACTTTTCATGAACGAAACAAGAAATGTGAAGTGTTTCATTATTTTAAAAAATTATTGTGAATAAATAACTGCTGATGAATTTAAATAATTTATGGTAAATTTTAATTGAACTTCTTTATTACGAACTTTTCCATACCCACGCATGCGCATGTTGACAAATTTAGTTGTTTAAATTAGCTCTCATAACCCGCATAACAGTGAACTTTAATGCTTAATAACTTCTTTCCTAGTTAAATGCGAAGGTTTTCTTTAACGTATTCGTGTTTAGTGCATCAAAATACATTGTTGTGACAAGTGTTAAAGATATCGGTTTGGAGGACGTGAAACTTCAGTTTTACCAAAAATATTGAAAGAGGTTAATTTTTAGATTTATGTTATTTGTATCGGTCAATTTAAGCGCATTCTTGTGCAATGTGGCGTTGAGGACATCCTTAATTTGTTCAGCTCCAGCGTGACAGGGGTTCATTCATCCACAGTTTTGCTTAATTTCACGTTTTCTGTTGCGTAACTTACTTGGCTTTGCATAAAGCAATCATTTTGGTTTAGTGTTGAGCAAATCTTGATCTTCCTTTGATAAAAGTTACAAGATAATTTACAGCATAAGAGCTGCTTCAAAGAATATATTTAGCCAATGGATCCCTTTTTCTACAAGAATAAAAATGAATTTGACTGTCATATTTTTCAATAACCAAGATTATAATCAGTGAAGTACCCTATGACACATTATCGTGACTCATTAAAACAGATGATTATATCGTCGATACAAATGCAAAGTAACGAATGTGAAAAAATTCATCTTTCATTGTCAATCTTTACTAATTTCTGCTGGACTTATGTACGGCAAATTCTTGAATCTTCCTTCACTCTATTAAAGGGAAAGTATTCCACTATCAAAAGGTCAAATCTGCCGAATATTTGACTGTCCAAAAAAAAGTTATGAATAAATGCTTTTCCACTCTGAAAAGTGATTCAAATTCGATACTTTGCATTTGTAGCAAAGATATAAAATTACCAAAAAAGGCAATAATTTAAGTATCTAAAATGTCTAAGGATGCCCGGTGGCCTTGAGTACTAAGGGGTGAGCACTCTGGCGGGGACGTAGGCGTTTCTTTGGATAAAAGAAAAGGCATCAGCACTATTTTGGCTAAAAAATGGTAATAACCTATAGATAACCCGTCCTAAAATTCTGAATTGATTATAAATGGACGTTAAAATTTAAATTAATACATAAAATGTCTAACTTACTACATGTACAGACAATCAAAATAATTATACGCCACAAAATGTGTGTCAACTGAGCACATTCCTTATCATTGCAACCACTACAATAAAAACAAATCTTGGTACTAAAAGACCAATCTACAAACTTTTTTATTTGATGCATCTGTACTAGGGATATCAGAGTAAGATGAACGTTAATTGCTATAAAAGAATACATTATTACTGAAAAAATACCAGTGGATTTAACTATCCAACAAAAAACTCAGGTCAATTTCTGCTTCCTCTGGTTCTTTTAGGCTGCTTTTATAATAGATTTTTTCTATTAGTTTCCACCAGAGATGGGCATAATTTTATTTATAACTAAAAATACGAATTTATTCGTACTTCATATACTTGTAAATACGAATATAAATAAATTCGTACTTCATATATTTGTAAATACGAATATAAATAAATTCGTATTCATAAGTGTGAATACGAATTTATTTTTATTCACGTATATAAAATATAAAAATACGAATAACATATTATTCGTAAATTTTCCTGCGAATACAAATAAATTCACAGAAAAAAATTTAAATAATCACAAAAAATGTGAATATTCACAAATAATCAAGTGATTACAATAAAAAGTCACATTAAAATATATGAATAAAAATTTATTCACATTATAATTTGTGAATACAAATTTATTCACAATAAAATTCGCAAATAAATTATGAATTTATTCGTATTAAGATGGTATTCTAAAAGTTATTGAAGGTGATTTTTTTTTTCTATTAAGGCCCTTAACGTCTAGGTTATCAGCGCCTAGATTCAGTTTTTTTGTTTTTTTTATGGACCGCCAGAGGTATACAGATGGCAAACTATGTCCCTGCTGAGTGGCTGGCAGTGCCGCGGCGGGCTCGGGGTAAAAAAAAAAAAAAAAAAAAAAATTGAAGCCAGGCGCTAATAACCTAGACGTTAAGCGCCTTGAAAAAAAGTAAAAAAATTGAATATTATCTTATCTTAAAAAAAAAAAAATCACCTTCAATAACTTTTTTAATACCATCTTAATTCGAATAAATTTATAATTTATTTGCGATTTTTTTGTGAATAAATTTGATTCACAAATTATAGTGTGAATATATTTGTATTCATATATTTTAATATGATTTTTTTTTTGTAATCACTTGATTATTTGTAAATATTCACATTTTTTGTGATTATTTACAATTTTTTCTATGAATTTATTTGTATTCTCAGGAAAATTTGCGAATAAAATTTTATTTGAATTTTTATATTTTATATACGTGAATAAAAATAAATTCTTATTCACACTTATTTATATTCGTATTTACAAAAATATGAAGTACGAATAAATTCGTAATTTTAAAAATACCAAACAGGTGAAGAATAACCCTTCAAAAATTTTTCAAACTTTCCATTTATTCCTCCATCACAACGTTTCGGACACACAGGTCCATCCTCAGGCAATCTACAATAGTATATTAATTACAGACATTACATCCTCCAAAACCATTTACTAAATTTTATTGTCATAATTTTAAACTCACCATGTCCTGTTCATTACTCTAGTTACACTAAAACAGTCATGCAATAAATAAACATGATTCCTGTAAGGAACCAAGTCAAATTACACCTACATCAATTAAACACTCATTATCACAGCCATATTAGACTTTATCAAGCTTCCTAGGCCTATTATATTTGGTATAACTAAAAATTAAATTAAAACATTAAAATTCAATTAGTCAAAATATATAATAAATTATGTATGACATATCACAGACAAATTGTGTAATCTCTACTTAACATTTGTTTTATTACCATATTTAATATACAATACACTGAGGTATGTAACCCAGATATTTAAACTGTGAAAGTAATCTGTTACACTGTCATCAAAAATTAATTTTATTTAATGTCAACATAATGTTGTCCTATACCTTTAACATCTGTTTTGAAATTAATGGTTCTATTGATATTTTTAGTTATGTAAATTGATTCAGTAAATTTTCTAGCTTTATTATCACTAACAGTTTTTAAAATCTTAACATTATCATAATCAAACTTATGCTGTTTGGTGATAGCATGATTTGCCAATGCTGTGGTATTGATATTTTTACTATTATTGCAATTATAAATGTGTTGTTTTAACCTATTTTTTAAATTTTGGGAAGTTTCCCCTATGTAACATTTGTCTATGCATTGCTTGCAATTAATTTGATAAATCACATTTTGTTTATTTATACTATTTATTCTATCTTTCATATTACTTAATGCATTTGTTATTTTATTATCATTATAAAGACCAATCTTTAAATTAGTATGGTCATACTTCTTTAATCCTTTCCTTATTTTTTCAGTTAAACCAGGAATATATTTTAATTTATGAGCTATATTATTACCCATTACATTACACTGCTCTCTACTAGTATTTTCTCCATTCTCTTCAATAGTTTTGTTTAATAGTTTAAAATAATCAGTTATTAAATTAGGCTTATTATCATTGGATCTCACCTTAAATTTGCATGCTTGTGTTATTAGTTTCTCTTGTGATTCCTGTATTATGGTTGGACTACTCTTTGTATTATTACTAATTTTATTGAACCATAGTTTATTTATTAGCTTTAATGGATAAAAATTGTCCACTAGTATTTTATGAATTTTCCCTTTTATTCGTAATTTTAGTTATAAATAAACTTATGCCCATCTCTGGTTTCCACCATCATACCGATAGTTTCTATGACAGAAACTAAACTTACGGCCCACAGGTGCATTTATATTTACATTTCAGAATTACTTAAAAGTGGTGAAAGGTTAAAACTAATAATAACGCCTTTGTTGATCCTGCAAATCCTTTAGTGGCTGCTTTACATTGTTGGCATAGTGTTGAGTGATATTGCTCAGAAGGAGCCAGCAAAAAAAATAAATAAAATTTAACAAAACACTAACTATTTTTTTTGGTATAAAATTATTATTATTATTTTTAGGAACAAAATGTTAAAAATTAATATGAACAAAGGAAAGGAATAATTGTCTTTGTCTTCTGAGGTGTAATGCACCTTAACACAATAGCCTCTTAAGCAGAAAGTTAGCTGCTAAGGAAGGTTAGGGAATTTCAGCAGTCCAATGTTCAAAATAAAAATTGGCACTCACAAGACTATGATTTTATACAACACCAGTTGCTTGAGATAGACACTTCAATAAAACACTTTTTTAAAACATGTTTGTCAAGTATCTCATAACACACACCAATTGTTTTTTTTTTCCACTGTCTTTTTTTTTTGGTGAACATATGTTAATTAACATATGTGTTAATAGTAACATATGTTCTGCTACACTACTCCCCCCCTAGTGACGGAGTCGCAAAAGCGTGTGTTTAGCCGTACCTGACGACCAGATCTTGTCCTGTAGGGCGGTGGAGTTGATCTTGCTGCGTCAGAAGTTCTGTTCATGTTTGCAGTATGGTTCGTGGTGTCGCTCTTTGGTGTTACCTCAGTAGATGTTCTGGGAATGTTCTCAGTGTCCATGAGACGGTAGGCAGGTTTGAGACGATCGAGAGACACTGTCACTTCCCTGTCTCCTAGCTGGATTGTAAAATGTTTCTCAGCGCGCTTGAGGATAGGGTAAGGTCCTGAATAAGGAGGGACTAAAGGACTCCTTACAGCGTCTTCTCTCAGAAAAACATGCGAACATTTTTGCAGATCTTCATGCTGGAATACCTTTCGAGTGGTTGATCTTGGTTCAGCGGGTTTAAGCTTAGCAAGATCTTCCTTTAAAAGTCGAAGAGCAGCTGCTGGTTCCTGCTGAATGGGCGACTCATGGAAAAATTCTCCTGGTAGTCTAAGAGGTTGACCATATAGTGCTTCAGCGACGGATGCACCCATGTCTTCTCTGAATGCTGAACGTAATCCAAGGAGTACGGTTGGTAATAGTTCTGACCACCTATCTGTATCGAGGTGTGCAGTGAGAGCGGCTTTCAGTGTTCTGTGCCAGCGCTCAATGCAACCGTTGGATTGTGGGTGATAGGCGGTTGTCCGTTTTTTCTCTATTCCCATGAGAACAGCAAGGCGTTGGAATATCTCAGCCTCGAATTGCCGGCCTTGGTCCGTTGTGATTCTGCTGGGCGTGCCAAAGCGAGCTATCCAATGAGTGTAAAATGCTTCACTGACTGTGGCTGCTGTTATGTCTGGGAGTGGTATAGCCTCTGGCCATCGTGTTCCACGGTCCATCATTGTGAGGCAATATCGATTTCCATTGGATGTGGGCAGTGGTCCAATCAGATCCAGGTGGACATGCTCAAACCGTTGCGCTCTTGGAAATGTTCCCAATGGTGTCTGGGTGTGCCGCTGTACTTTTGACCGTTGGCAAGGTATACATGACTTGGTCCATGTTCCGATGTCACGGTTCATTTCTGGCCAGAAGAATCTCTGTGATATAAGTTTTCTGGTTGCTCGAACTCCTGGATGACTAAGGCCATGCAGTCGGTTGAAGAGAGCTTTTCTAAGACCTTCTGGAATGTATGGACGTGCCTTGACAGTGGACATTTCGCAGAGAAGTGGTCCATGGAATCCAGGGATGTCGATGAGTTTGAAGTTCAGACTGGGGTTCTTCTTGAGGTCAGCGATTGATGGATCCTTCTTCTGGGCTTCCGCGAGAGCATCTAGATCATCTGGTAGTTGTACTTCTTCCAGGCGGGACAAGGTGTCGGCAACCATATTTTCTTTACCAGGCTGATACTTTATGTCCGTTGAGAACTGACTAATAAAGTTCAGCTGGCGGATACGTCGGGGACATGCACTGGTGGGCTTCTGTTCGAAGGCGTGAACTAGTGGTTTATGGTCGGTGACTATAGTAAAGTTCAATCCTTCAAGAAGTGGCCTGAAGTGTTTAACAGCTTCATAGACTGCGAGCAATTCTCTATCATAAGCAGAGTAATTTTTCTGCGTCTGTGATAGAGCTCTTGAAAAGAAACTCAAAGGTCTCCATATCCCATTCTTCCGCTGCTGGAGAACTGCACCAATGCCGATATCTGAGGCATCGCAGGCAAGAGATAACTCCTCGTGAGTGGATTGATGTGCTAGCTGTGCGGCTGCTGCGAGACTCTCCTTGGTTTTCTGGAATGCTTCCAAACTTTCTTCAGTCCAGGGTACAGGTCGCTTGTCGTTTTTCTTGGTATTGTGCAACAAGCGATTCAGAGGGGTCTGAACAGTAGCTGCGTCAGGTATACATCTTCTGTAAAAGTTTACCATACCGAGGAAACGGCGAAGCTGGCAGATAGTTGTGGGTTGTGGAAATTCGGCGATGGTCTGGACTTTGGTTGGCAGGGGTGTAATGCCACACGAATTTACTCTGTAACCAAGGAAGTTTATTTCAGATTTCCCAAAGACACACTTGGCTACATTGAGTGTCAGTCCATTATCGTCCATCCGCTTGAAAACTTCCCTAATATGCAGCTCGTGTTCATCTTCATCAGCTGAAGCAATAAAATAATCGTCCAGATATGGAAATATGAATGGAAGGTCACGAAATAGGGTGTCTGAGAACCGCTGGAAAGTCTGGGCAGCATTTCTTAAGCCAATACTCATTCTAGTGAATTCCATCAAACCGAATGGTGTAATTACAGCTGTCTTTTCAATGTCTTCTTCAGCTACTGGAATGTGGTAGAAGGCTCTGACTACATCCAGTGTCGAGAAAATCTTCTTTCCCTCTAGCTGTGTGGTGAAGTCTAGAAGATTAGGTACAGGATATCTGTCTGGTACTGTCTGCTTGTTCAGCATCCTGTAGTCTCCGCAGGGACGCAAGGTTCCATTCTTCTTTGTGACTACGTGCAGTGGGCTAGACCACGGACTCTTAGAAGGTCTGCAGATGCCTTCGTTCATTAGTTGCTGGAAGTGTTCCTTAACGGCCTTATATTTGTCCGGAGGAAGTCTTCTGGATTTGCTTGTTACTGGATTTCCTTTTGTCTCAATGTGATGCTGGACGACAGTGGGTGAAGGTCCTCTGATTGGTGATGGTCGGGTTAGATTGGGGAACTCTCGTAGGATATGTGAGTATTTGCAGTCTTCAGGAATGGTTGATATGGTAGATACAGAAACCATGGAAACCGTTCCACATGCAGTAAGACCTGTAGTGCCGTCGCGTAGCTGCTTATTCCTTATATCGACTACTAGACCATGACGGAAAAGGAAATCAGCACCGATGATAGGCTTCCCTACATCCGCAATAACAATGGTCCAAGGAAAAGATCGTCGTAGTCCTAGGTCCAGGATCATGGTTGACTCTCCATAAGTTGGGATTCGGGTGTTGTTAGCAGCGATGAGACTATAATCTGTCGGTGATCGGTGTTTCTGAGGGTTACGAGGAATGGTGGATATAGAAGCACCTGTATCGATAAGAAAAATCTTCCCTGACCGCTTATCTCTAACGAAAAGGCGGCGTTGTGGTTGGGCTGAGGCGATAGCCGCTTCATTCGCCAGCCCTAGGGGTTTAAATTCACTTTATAGTTGCAGGGTTTTGTACATTTTTTGGCTTTGTCCTTAAATCTGTAGTGATAAAAACACAGTCCTCCACGGGAACTTGAACGACTTGGGGGTCGGCTACGAGTATCCCTCCATGGATTTCGGTCATTGCTCCGTGACCGATGAGCCTGGCGCAATTCTGCTACTTCAGTGCGAAGAGATCGAAGTTCCATGACAAGCTGGTCAATCGAAGGTGGTGCTATTGACAAAGATGGTGATTGCTGGGGCCGGGCTTCCTCTTGTGAAAGTGAAAATGTCTCAACTGGGGTTTCTATCTCAGCAATCTTGTCTGCCGTCGCTGCTAGCTTTTCAAGATCATCTTGACCAGTCGCTGTTAGAATTGCTTGCATCCTACTTGGAAGGTTTCTAAGCCACAAAGTTCTTACCATCTCTCGTGAGACAATAGTGCCTGCTTGCTGAAGCATGATGCGTAAAAGTTGGGATGGTCGTTGGTTACCGAGCTGAGTATCCTGCAATAGTCTCTGGATTCTTCGAGTCTCGGATTCTCCATAGACTTGGATCAGGCGAGCTTTGAGGTCATCATAAGGTGTGTTGGTATCGGCCCTGTCGATGAGATCTGCAACCTGTTCCAGAACTTCCATTCCGAGATTTGCCATCGTTGCTTGGTACTTCATCACTTGGGATGTGACTTTAGATGTGAAGAAAACGGCCTCTGCATGAGCAAACCAGAGTGAGGGGTTTGCTTTATGAAATGGTGGCAAGCGATTGTGAGCACCAGAGAATGCTGAGACTTCAGATTCCTCTTCAGTAATTTTCTGAGGTAAGGGCATTTTTGAACCACAGGGTAAGATATCGGATGGTTGTTGTCCTTTTGCCTTTTCATCGTCGGGGTCACCACTTGTTGGCATAGTGTTGAGTGATATTGCTCAGAAGGAGCCAGCAAAAAAAATAAATAAAATTTAACAAAACACTAACTATTTTTTTTGGTATAAAATTATTATTATTATTTTTAGGAACAAAATGTTAAAAATTAATATGAACAAAGGAAAGGAATAATTGTCTTTGTCTTCTGAGGTGTAATGCACCTTAACACAATAGCCTCTTAAGCAGAAAGTTAGCTGCTAAGGAAGGTTAGGGAATTTCAGCAGTCCAATGTTCAAAATAAAAATTGGCACTCACAAGACTATGATTTTATACAACACCAGTTGCTTGAGATAGACACTTCAATAAAACACTTTTTTAAAACATGTTTGTCAAGTATCTCATAACACACACCAATTGTTTTTTTTTTTCCACTGTCTTTTTTTTTGGTGAACATATGTTAATTAACATATGTGTTAATAGTAACATATGTTCTGCTACAACATGTTACACTACCTCCTGGTGCCTCTTGAGGAGCCTATAACTAAAATTATATCTGGTCACATCAGTAAAATATTATAGACGGCCCATGGGGCTACACCATCCATCCATCTCGACAGAGGGTAAACCCCTCCTGAGGGAGATCCTGAAGAAGAGCCAAGAGGGCTTGCAACATGCTGAGCAGTAAATAAACAATTTGGAGCTGAAGTAATTGTGTGTTTCTTTTATTAACCTTCAGCCACTTCTAAGTGAATTTACTTATATTAAAGGTCACAATAAACATAATAGTGATTCTTAATCTTTTTCCTACGTCCGTATGTAATTATTGCGGGATTTAGACAATTTATAATTTTGATCCGAGGTATTTCCAACCTTTGAACCCTTTTCTCTAGTTAACGGTCTGACCTATGAACCAAATTCGCTAGATAACGGTCTGACCTATGAACCAAATTCGCTAGTTAACGGTCTGACCTATGAACCAAATTCGCTAGATAACGGCCTTATCCTTTCGAATGTTATGAGAATGCTGTATGCAGAATTTATGGTACAAGAACTATAATTGTGGCTAATCACGTTTCATGCATTTGTATATCTTAATATTCGTAATTTATTTGCATTTAAAGCCCACTTATATATATATATATATATATATATATATATATATATATATATATATATATATATAAGTGGGCTTTAAATGCAAATAAATTACGAATATTAAGATATATATATATATATATATATATATATATATATATAAAAGTGGGCTTTAAATGCAAATAAATTACGAATAGTAAGATATATATATATATATATATATATATATATATATATATATATATATATATATATATATGTATCACAGATTTTTGGAACGGGTTATCTACAGGTTACAACCTTTTTCGATTTAGGGTATATTCATCAAGTTATTAATATGGTAATCTGTTTTTCTCATTATTAGTTTCTGCTAACAGTGCCATAGGGATGGGAAATATTGGAGCATTGCCAATACAGGACGACTTGAATCACTTCTAGAAGTGAATGTCCTGTTAAAATATTCTCATTTTTACCTAGCCTTACAATCTTCAAAATGAAACAAATAAAAGATCATTCTTGCATGGAAGTTCGCCCAGTAGGTAGAAGGACCGGATCCACCGGATTATTAGGATTTCCTGCTCCGAATATATCCAAATAATTAAAGGAAAGAAAATGTAAAGCACTTATTCAAAAGAAGCAATTCAGCTAACATCATGAGGTTTTCATTGTCTGATCCAAGCCCTCCACATTTCGGATTCAATTTATTTGAACAAAGAAGTCCGAATCGCAAGAGCTGCGTCCTCTTAGCACGCTTCTGTTCTTATCGCTGGTGACAATTGTAAAGGAATAAAAACAGTTATTAGTTTGTTTTGATCTTTCGTGAAAAACAACAAATACCTGTGTAATTTTCTTACCTTGTTTTAACAAGATACTCATTTTACAGTTAAATGCTTCTTCTTTTTGTAGGACATTTAATAATTAATTTCCCTTATTTACCACGATTTAGAGCTCATGTCTGTTAATACAATTTTTTTCGAATTTCGAACTCCATATATAACCAAAATTGATATATATTAGTTTGGATTAATGTAAAAAATGCAGAAAACATTTCAATTGTATCCAGTGATTCCAAGTACCTAAACCGTATACAAATGTATTTATAATATTGTATAAATGTATAAGTGGATGTATAACTATTTGTAAAATTATATTAATATGTATAATTCCGATTGGATGTATATGTAAAAAATTATATAGAGCGAATCGCCTTGATAGCGGATGATCAATAATAAATAATAATAATAATAATACAGCGTTCAGCGCCTCTCAAGGTTGTTTAAATCTGAGGACTACTATTTGAAACGGTAAGAATCAAACAGATCAACAAGAACATAATGGAATTTATTGTAATAATTTTATCTTCGGTTGGACCATTTTAGCACTTTCCTCTGAAGGAAAGTAGCTATTGAGGTTGCACTCATGACGGAATTTTTCAAAAATTTCTTCAAATCTTTATCGATTTTACCTAGTAGACACCGAAAATGACCCCCGTTAAAATTTATATATATATATATATATATATAAGCATATATATATATATATATATATATATATATATATATATATATATAATATATATATATATATATATAAATATATATATATATATATATAAATATATATATATATATATATATATATGTATATATGTTATGTATATGTATATATGTTATATATATGTCTGTTAACAGGATAGCGGCCAGAGTTTTTGTTGTTTTGTCATGAAACTTGGTATAAAGCGTTTAATTAGCAAACGTTTGAACGAGTTCGTGAACCAACAAAATCGGTCAAACGGAAGGGGGGGTTTACCCTGGAGCCGAAGCACTAATTTGACCATGCCCGCCGTAGTTTTTGATATATTTCAACGAAACTTGGTATTGAGGTAAATGAAAAACGTCCTGTTCCTTCACAAAAGTTTATTTTTCTACGCGAGCGCTTTCGGCAGCTCCTGCCACCATCCTCAGAGCTGTGACAAAATTAATACAATAAAACAGTTTTTGTTGCATAATGGTAATCATCTTAATATTAAAATCCTAAACCTACACGTAAAATAATAAATAAATAATCACAATAATTTTGGTTCGTCGACACAAAGATTAAAAACAATACAATGCAAACCAAAACAAAACAAAAGTCATAAGTGATAAAATGAAATGTCCAAAGTTGAGGAGAGAGACTCATCTATAATGAGTTCAGCTTCACTGCTGAGGGCTGACTGAAGGGAAGCAGGGGGAGAGCATGCACAGAGACATGACTCAACATATCAGTTTGATACGTGTCTGCCCTTTTATTTAAATTACACGAGCTCAGGATCTTATCTATACGTATCTCTATACTTTCTAGGACGATCATCTGCGCAGACTTCTTCCGGCAATGTAAAATATATAGTGAATGGTCAGCCTCGCTGTGTCCCGCTGCGAGACAGTGTTGACGAAATTCTGAATCCGACCTGGTTTTATGTTCTCTAGCTCTTATTTTGAGTTTCCTACCAGTTTCTGTGCAGGCTCTCTGTGCAGGCTCTCTCCCTGCTTCCCTTCAGTCAGCCCTCAGCAGTGAAGCTGAACTCATTATAGGTGAGTCTCTCTCCTCAACTTTGGACATTTCATTTTATCACTTATGACTTTTGTCTTGTTTTGGTTTGCATTGTATTGTTTTTAATCTTTGTGTTGACGAACCAAAATTATTGTGATTATTTATTTATTATTTTACGTGTAGTAGTACCATTATGCAACAAAAACTGTTTTATTGTATTAATTTTGTCACATCTCTGAGGATGGTGGCAGGAGCTGCCGAAAGCGCTCGCGTAGAAAAATAAACTTTTGTGAAGGAACAGGACGTTTTTCATTTACCTCAAGATCTTCCTTCTCTGCCAGCAACCTCAACGTTTTTGAAACTTGGTATTCGTAGTAGTAATCTACAGAGAAAAGTGGGTTGTAAAAACAAACTAAATCGGTTCACTAGAAGGGGGGGGGGTTACTCCGGACCCACATTACCAATTCGCCACTACCAGCCGTAATTTTTGTTATATTTCGACGAAACTCAGTATTCGTAGTGGTAATCTACAGATGAAAATGGGCTGTACAAATAAACTAAATCGGTTCATTAGGAGGGGGGGGGTTTACTCCGGACCCAAATTACTAATATACTCATACCGGTCGTAATTTCTGCTCTATTGTAACGAAACGCGGTATACGTCGTGGGTAACTCATGAGAATGAAATGTTGTAAAAATGAGCTAAATCAGTCTATCGGAAAGGAGGTTTACTTTGTACTATATTTCAATAGAATAGCCCGCCAGACGTCGGTTCGCAAGGCCGTCGCAAGGAGCGCTTTCTACCAATATAGGGGCTGTATCCTGTTCCATCGTCAGATCAAAAGACGAAAATATGAAGTTTTTTTTGTATTTATTAAGTAGTGTAGTAGGTACCATGTGCAAACATAACTCTGGGAGCAAAATAATTATAAAATTAATAATTGAACAGTTACTCATTACAAAATGAAAAGAGAACTATTCATGTTTTTGTTTTATTTATGTAGGATATTTTAAGCAAATTATTCTGGAAAGCAGTCTACACTACCCAAATTCTGAGGAAAGTGCTTAGTTATGCAGCTCCTGCGTGACGGACTTTTTTTTAATATAGAACGTATGGTAACAATTATAAATAAAGACATGAATTATAATTTATGTCTTTATATGTGATAATTATCACATCATAAGACTGATTTCAGGGAACCTGTAATTTTCGCTTATGATTGGGAGGATTATGAATAACCTCTCATTTTTGATAAGATTGACGAAAAAGCCTAATTACTGTGATACAAAGTAGATGATAAGACAATCATTTTGCCCATTTATTACGGCCTAATATCTGCTTTTAATCTCTTCAGCCCATTCATGAATAGGTTACAAGGTCTATGATAAACCTGAACAAAAATAAAATGAAAGAAAAAAGATTGAATAAAAATCACAAGGGTTTCAACAATAAAGGCACGTGTTAGAAAATGTATTTTCCGATAAACTAGAAAAAAAGTCCGACTCGCAGGAACTGCATCATCTTAGCGCGGTTCCGTTCTTATTCCTAGTGTCATTTTGTATACTTAGAATAGAAACAGTTATTACTTTGTTTAGATCATTCTTAATGTAAACACATATTCCAAAGAAAAGCAAGATTGTCGGCAAGGCACAAGAAACTATTCTAAGCGAAAATTACTCTTTCCGCCGTCCCAAGTTTCTCTCTACGAAGACTCTACTACGAATTTGTTTCTAATTGACTGAACTTGCTTTACTAACATATCCATTTTAGTGTTAAATGCAATTTAAAACACTAAACTACTCATTTTACTGTTAAATGCAATTAAACAAAATAAAATTGTACAAGAAAATGGGAAAGTATTATTATGTTATTTTTTAATGTATTACGCCACATACAACCACAAAATATAATTATATTTCTACTATAGCATTTGGCTTTATGAATTCCTACAGGTACAATATCTGTCGTCTCTCCTAGGATGCATCTTGATTTATGAAGTGCAATAAAACCTACCTGAAGCCTGCCTAGTAGCTCGACCCGGGCAAATGTCTGACCCTACACAGAGTCTAAACATTCTCTTTCTGCAGGAACTGCGTCATTTCAAGACGTATCCATTCTTATCCATATTGTCATTTCGAAAGTTTAAAATAGAACTAATCTTTTTTTTTTTTTTTATTATTTCATGAAAACTGTTAACACCCACAGGTTAGAAGCGGAAATTCCTCAATCTAAAGCAAGACTCTCAAAGTCAATTCAAAATACAAACACGCTTCTCAATTACTTGTCATGTTTTATTGAAAAAAAAATGCAATCAAAATAACAGCAAGATATTAAAAACTAAGGCAAACCGAGAAAAAAAAAACAATTAAGAACAAAGGTAAATAGAGATAAAAAAAATCTCTTTCTCTTGGCAAGCTATATTTTTAACAATGAATTGTTTTTCTTATTTTGCTTAATCTGTTTTATTGTCAAATACATTATCCAACTATAAGCAATTAAAAAAAAAACAAAACAAGGAATAAAAACAGGCAAAAACAACCGTTCGAATAAACGAAATCAATTACTACAAAGTTAAAGCACTTATTTATCCGATTGACATCGCTTATTCAAAACTTTCTTTAGAACCTTTTTTGTAGACCATTTAGTAAGCTTTCGAATGGTAACCTTTCGCTTCCCAAGATTGTTAACGGTTTTCGAGATACTAACGAAAGTATAAAAGGTTACCAAAACTTTTCTAGTCTGTTAATAAAATATTTTATTCTAACCCTTCCTTTACTCCAAACGTAACCAAAATTTAAACATATTAGTGTTGATAAAATTCGAACATTTTTTTTTTTTTATTTTTTTTATTTATTTATTTATTTGAAATCTGTACAAAATATAAAATGTACAATGATCAAGTGTGTTGATACAGATATTGATATGTACTTTATATGATCAAAACGGAAAAAAATAAAAAATAAAATAAAATCAGTACAAAATTTGGAAGAAGCCAACCATTGTTAGCACTTCCTAGTTATTTAACTAAGTATTTCAATGAATCCAGAGGGATCAGGCAAGTAAATTGTCTCGGGGCCACTGTCTCTTTAGCCGCCTGGGAGGATTGTCTGGATGGGATTGGGATGATAAGGATTGACCTACAGGATTAGGATGGTGAGACAATTTGGAGTGGAACGTTTGGAAACGGGTTTTAACGAGGTCAAGCACAAATGGGATGTTCAGGTCATTGCGTAGGGTTTTGTTGGATACATAAAAAGGGGCATTTACAATTTTACGGAGGACTTTTGACAGGAATGCCTGTATTCTGTTGATGTTGGCTGGTTTTGCAGATCCCCAGAGTTCAAGTCCGTATGTCCATATTGGTCGAATGATTGTTTTGTATATCGTTAGTTTGTTCTGTATTGATAATTTAGATGAGGGTCCAAGGAGTCGTCTAAGTAGTCCGTATCGTTTGTTCAGTTCTTGTCTTTTCAGTCTCGTGTGAGGGTTCCATGTCAGTCGGCTGTCAAGGTATAATCCTAGATATCGAACCTCGCTGGATAGTGGTGGTGGAGTGTTTTTGAGGTAGACTGTAGGACATGATCTCCGGTTTAGAGTGAATGTAACCTGTTTACATTTTTCAGGGTTGATTTTAACTCTCCATCTTTCACTCCAATGCTGAATATCGGTAAGATGTTCCTGCAGGTGTTGGGATGCTACTGGGGGATCAGGGGAAGTTGATAGGATGGCAGTATCATCTGCGTAGGTGGTCAGTAAGGTTTCAGGGTGTGTGGGAATATCCGCTGTGTAAAGGAGGAAAAGGAGAGGACCAATAATACTCCCTTGAGGGACACCAGCGTTTATGGGGCAGGTAGGGGAAAGAGTTGTACCTTGTTTAACTTGAAAGGATCTGTTTGAGAGGTAGGATTTGAGGATAAGGAAATAGGTGTGAGGAAGTATAAGCTTTACTTTGTAAAGTAATCCCGGGTGCCAAACCCGATCGAATTCTTGAGCAACGTCGAGAAAGGCACTCGTACAAAAACTCTTACGTTCAAGCGAGGAGGATATTGAGTCTACAACTCGTAAACACTGTTGTATGGTGGAATGCTGGAAGCGGAAACCAAATTGGTGGTTGGGGATTTTCTTCGAGGATTCTATGATAGGAAGGATTCTTTTGTAAAGGAGTTTTTCGAATATTTTGGACATTAACGGCAGAAGGCTGATTGGTCGATAGGAAGAAGGGCAGTGGGGAGGTTTAAAAGGTTTGGGAATAACAATAATAACTGGGTGTTTCCAGGGGTTCGGGAAATGGGTTGTTCTAAGGATCGAGTTGTACAGGTATGTAAGGAATATAATGGCCTTCTGGGGGAGGTTTTTGAGAATTGTGGAGGTGATGAAGTCGTAACCGGGAGATTTCCTAGGGAGGTGTTTGATGATGTATTTTACTTCGGACGGATGGAAAGCTTTGGGAGGGAAAGACAAAGGTAAAGGAGAATTCAGGTAGTCTACGATATCTTCATCATGGGAGGGGTTCATTTGAGGATTAGGGGAAAATACTGAAGTAAGGTGTGTGGAGAGAAGGAGCGCCTTTTCTTCATCACTTCTGGCCCAGGACCCATCACTGCGTTTGAGAGGGGAAGGAATTAGGCGAAACCTGAGGATTTTACGAGTGACTGTCCACTAAGAACAGTCTTGTGTAGAGAGGGATGAAAGGTATTCGTTAAAGGATTCTGAACGGAATTGAGATAGGGAAGATTTTAGTTGTCGCGTCAGTCTGTTGTATG
Organism: Gonocerus acuteangulatus; assembly: GCA_946811695.1. Classification (NCBI taxonomy): domain Eukaryota; kingdom Metazoa; phylum Arthropoda; class Insecta; order Hemiptera; family Coreidae; genus Gonocerus; species Gonocerus acuteangulatus. The sequence continues at coordinate 51,712,270 of OX328126.1, forward strand.
CGTTTCTGTCGGAGGGATAGCGTGATCTTTGCCATAGATCTCTGGCCCGACGCTTGGCTGCAAGAAGTACTTGGATGTGGGTTGGAAGTTGCAGTTTGGGTGAAGGAGGTAACCCTGTCCTTGGTCGGCATGAATTGCGGGCACTGTCCTGAATGGCTTTAGTAAACGATTCAGTGGCTTTGTCTAGGTCTGAGGGGTTTTTTAGGGAAACGGTTAGGTCTATGGAGCGCTCTAGGTTGAGCTGAAATGATTGCCAGTTGATAGGACCGGGTGTAAGGGTTGGTTGTAGAGGACGGGGTACAGCGGATGAGAAGAGGGTTAGAAGGATCGCAGAATGGTCCGACGATATGTCGAGGAGCGAATCAACAGAAGTCGCTATGCCTCCCAAGCCAGACGAGATGAAGAAATCGACTAGGTCAGGATTGCGGGATGGATCAGTTGGCCAGTATGTTGGTGTGTTTGGCGATATAGGGAGATAATTCTGGGAATTGAGGATATCATAAAGGATTCTGCCACGGGAGTTAGCTGAACGGCTTCCCCACATGGGGTGTTTCGCATTAAAATCACCCCCGGTGAGGAAACGAGGACCAAAGGATTGGAATATTGACTGGAATTCAGGATGGTAAATGGTATGGTTGGGAGAACAATACACAGCAGATAGTATGATATCGAAGGGAGAAAGGGAAAAGGATATGGATGTTACCTGCAGGCTTACTGATGCGATGCTAGACTCTTGGTGATGCTTGATGTTGCTCTTGATTAGAATCAGAGTGCCATGCTGCGCCAGAGATGGATGGTCGGTTCGATAACAGGAGTAACCCTTGACACCGAATGTCATGGATTCTTTCAGGTGTGTTTCAGTTATAAGTGCAGTGTCAATGTTTTTGTCAGTTAGTAAAAGTGTGAGTTCTTGTCTTCTTGTTGTGAGTCCGTTGGCATTCCACAAAAGAATTGAGAGATGGGAATTATGGAAGCGTTGCATTCTGGGGGCTCCTGCTATAAGGGTGGTCATCAGGTTAATTAAAGGAGTAAGAAGGGTTTCGAGTTTATTTAGGAAAGAGGAGAAAAGCATCATTGGTTCTTGAGCCTGGTGCTGTGTGGTTTGCTTAGACGGGGCGGGAGTAGATGGGAAGGTAGGCAAGGTTTGGGGTTGCGGAGGAGTAGTAGAAGAGGTAGGAAGGGAAGATGGTTCATGTGGTTTCTGAGCTGGTTTAGGGACAGGCGGCTTCTTTTTCTCGAGCGTGGTTAGCAGGGAGGAGTAGGTGACGTTCGGCCGGCGATGGGACGATTCTTGTGCTGCTGGAACGGGCTGAAGGCTGGGGAAGTGGGATGGTCCGCTGGGTGGTGATGGTTTCTTGGCATCTTTTTGATGGCTGAGCTGGATTCTCTGCCGTTGCATTCTTATGGTTTTGAGTGCTTTATATACTTCACACCCTTTGTAGCTGGCAGTGTGATTCTCGCCGCAGTTCGCGCAGCTCGGTGGGACGTCAAGTGGCTTGGGGCAGTCTCTAGAGGAGTGTTCGGAGCCGCATTTGACACATTTTGATGAGTGATGGCAGTACGCGCGGGAGTGATTGAACTCCTGACAGTTTTGGCACTGTATTACATCGCTTCGGCAACGTGGTTCCTCTACTTTGATTTTTGTGTAGAGTAAATACTGTTCCCGGAATATTTCCTTGCTTTTTTCATTTTTTTCCAAATCTATGAAGAAAAGTGGTAACTGCGCCTTCGTGACAGGATGCCGCACATTGTGGGCTCTCTTGATGGAGTAGCCTTTCTTTGTGAGTTCTTCTATAATATCTGCCGGTGGAGTTGAATAGTGGAGGTTGCGAATAACCACCCTGTAGGATTTGTCCTCGGGTAACTGGTAGCAGTGAAAGTCTGCTTCCTTACTTTCCAAGTACCGAATAATTTGTCTGTAGGAGTCACTGTCAGATGGCTTTATAACGATGTCGTTAAATCTAGCTCGGCATTCGAAATTCTTTTCCCCAACTATTTAAGTCAGACTGCTGCAGAGTTTTTTGAAGTCGGTAACTTTCCTGAGATAGATGTTAGGAGGTTTCACGGGATCTCGAGGTGAATCCTGGCACACTTGGGTGTGTTCCGAAGTCCGAGGGTGTGTCGAGGATTTCTTATTTGGAGACGACTTTTTTTGTTTTGTCTTAGGAGGTGTTAGGACGTCGCTGGTTCTTTTACGTAATCTCTTGCGTCTTCCAGTCGCAACATTTTCAAAATCGTGAGCTGACGTAGACTCGATAACGGTCATGTTTTGTTCGCTAACCTCAATTGATGACATCGTCCGTGGCTTTTAATGATTTATAAAAAAAAAAATAATAATAATAAATAAAAAAAAATTAATAAATAAATAAAAAAAAATAAGTGTCCGTTGCGAGCTACGAACTCGGGCTATTCAGCTGGGAGAGTTGGACGCTGCCGCTGAGCCAAGAAGGCTGATATGGAATCTACTAGTAGCGCAGGCACTAGTATTTAAATTTCTGAAGGGGCATTGACAGCCTCTCTGTCAGGCGCGTACAGGAGCACCCCCACCACTAGCCTCAGCTAGGGTAAAGGCCTACACAAGTGTAGGAAATAAGCGTTTTTACTCACTTATTTTGTGATGATCTGGTGAGTAAAATTACTTCAAAGTTCACAATTATGTTCACCAGTGGATTAGCTACCACTGTGCCACTTTTCAGATAAGGGGAACACTTTGAACCACTTTAAATACACTAGTTTTAGAGAGCTTTATAAAACGTTGTGACATAGGCTACACCTGGGACACTACTCAAAATTCGAACATGCAGAAAATGTTTCAACTGAATCCCATAATTCTAAGTACCAAAATCAAAGACAAAAAGAACAATTCGAATAAGCGAAATCAATTACTTTAAAGTTTTAAGCACTCATTTCTCCGATTGACATCGCCTAATCAAAACTTTCATTAGAAACTTTTTTTTAGAGCATTTAATAAGCTTTCTAATGGTATTCTTCCGTTTACCAAGATTCTCAACCTTTTTCGAGATATTAAGGAAAGTAAACAAAGTTACTAAAACTTTTTATGTCTGTCAATCACCAAGGGTGGTAACCTATAGATAATCCGTCCTAACATTCCTAGTTAATAACAAATGGACGTTAAAATTTAAATAAATAAAATGTCTGTAAATAAAATATTTTATTCTAACCCTTCCTTAAGTCCAAACGTAAGCAAAATTTCAACATATTAGTTTTGATGAAATTAGAACATGCAGAAAATGTTTCAACTGAATCCCATGATTCTAAGTACCCAAACCAAAAACGGTATTTAAAAACTATTTTTCCCATTTTCTCGAAAACGGTTAAAGCTATCGCCCTGAAAATGGTTTCATTCGTTTTCCTAGCCCAGGAAGCATATAAAACGAGTACTTACAAGCTTATGAACTCAAAAACGTAAGCGTTACGATTTTTTTGCGCGAACTTCGCCCCAAACGCCATCTTCCAGTAGGCGGATTTTGCTGGTTAACGATCATGACCTTTCAAATTAGACGAAAGATTTTTGTACCAATTCTCTCCAAAAACTCCTACCACCCCCGGTTAATATTCACCATCGAGACCGAAACTAACAACTCCCTTCCTTTCCTTGACATACTCCTTTTAAGAAATACAGACGGCTCTATATCCACTGATTGGTATACCAAACCCACTTACTCGGGACGACTTCTCCATTACCTTTCCTCACACCCCAAACACCAAATCCCCAAGGGATATATGGGAGGCCTCTGAATTGAGGGACAATATTGTCTTGGGTAGTGGGGATGGGTTTAGGGTTATTAAAAGAATTTATGAGACGGGTTATAATGTTGGTAGGAAATCCATTGGTAGTAAGAATATCGAGGAGTCGGGATTTGTTGGCAGGGTGAAATTTGGTGTCGGATAGGGAGAGGGCTCGATTTATTAGGTTGCTGGCAGTATTGAGGATTTGGTGTTTGGGGTGTGAGGAAAGGTAATGGAGAAGTCGTCCCGAGTAAGTGGGTTTGGTATACCAATCAGTGGATATAGAGCCGTCTGTATTTCTTATAAGGAGTATGTCAAGGAAAGGAAGGGAGTTGTTAGTTTCGGTCTCGATGGTGAATATTAACCGGGGGTGGTAGGAGTTAAAGGCTGTTAGAATTTCTGGAATCTTATCAGGATTAATTATGAGGAAGAGGTCGTCAACATATTTTTTAAGGAAAATAATATCGTCGGGGAACATGGGGAGGATTTGGTCAAGGAGGTCATTAAGGGTAATATTGGAAAGGTCAGGAGCGAGGCAGTTACCCATGGCGAGGCCAGAGATCTGGTTGAAGAATTTATCTTGGAATAGGAGGTATCCGGATTTGCAGCAGAGGGATAGGGATTCAAGATAGGAAGATCGAGATAGCTTGGTGTGTGGTTCGATGGTGGTCCAATTCTTGTCAATAATTTCTAGGGTTTTATCTATGGGACTTTATGACCCCTTACTGTACTTCGCAGCTCTTTCTTTCATCTTCTATGTTCTCTACCCATTGGGTGGTCCAGAACCCCCCCCCCCTCACCAACTCCTTTCTTCCTATGTTTCCCTGTATTAACTGTCAGAAATGATCCCGCATTTGTGAGGAATAGTTCTCTATCTTCCCATCGGTAAGCCCATATTGTTATTCTTATATCTAATCTAATATGTAATTTGTTATTCTTATATCTGTTTTTCTAATAATCCAAACACTTCTAGAGCACATTGTTCTTCTATATATTATGTTCTAGTATTTTATGTTTTGTATGTTTCCATATATGCATGTATTATATATGTATGTGTATTTTTGTATGTAGGCATATATATATATATGTATATTTCAGTATTACATCCGTCCTACTTGTTTTTTACAGCCCTGATGAAGGCTTGAAGTTCAAGCCGAAACGTCGGCACAATAAAACCATTTTTATGATAAAATGTAGTTTTATTAAATAGCAGTGACCGAACCCCGACAATCCCTACCTTGCATCATCTACGGTCAACCTCTCAATTATCTCTAGATATTTAGACGACCTTAGAGAACCTTGAAGTGCATTTTTAAATTCTAATATGATGACCCCTCTTATCACTTTATTTTTATCAAAATGGCAGAAGGTCAAATATTTAAAACCACTTTCGCTCTTTTATAATCTCTTTTGCTGAGTTCGCTTCTCCCGATGTCTTTTCGCAAGGATTCATTATATAGAAATAATATTGAGTCTTATCATATCAGGGCATTCCTCAGGTAGGGCCAATTCTAGACAATCGGCTGTTCGCAATCAGCTTTTAAGACTAGACTATCAGTTATATAGACGTTGTCTTTTAGCTGTTAATTCAAGACTACCCTATTGCCGATGAACTGTTAAGTCTAGATTATCTGCTGTATAGCTATTGCCGATCAGCTGTTAAGACCTGACTATCTGCTGTATATCGATTGCCAATAAGCTGTTAAGTCTAGACTATCACCTTTATACCTATTGCCGATCAGCTGTTAAGTCTAGACTATCTGCTGTATAGCTATTGCTTATCAGCTATTAAAAATCGATAGTATTAAGGTTAAAAGTCGATTTACTGAAATCATCGTTAAATATTTCGCCTTTCTTGATATACAAGCTTTTTTTCAAGATAAAGGCTTTTTTTTACACTAGATTTACATGTATTGAATGATTATATATCTATTTTTATGTAAGCAAGCAAGTTTCATTTACATTAGACGATAGAAGTTTCTTTCCAAACGACAAAATAGTTCCATATCGCTAAATATTTTATATGTACACGTCTATTCGCGCACTATAGTCTAAAAACTGCCTGACCTGGGTTAAATTTAGATCAAAAATACTTTGTCAAGTTCCGGAACCAGCACAGGAACACTCTTTTTCGGTAAATTAACACGGAATAAAATCTTATTCTTACGATTGTGTGCTCAGAGGCTTCCAGGCATGCGTATTGAAAGACTTATTGACGTGGAAATCAAATAAACTTACTTTCAAGTTCATATCATTCCGGGGAGTCCAAAATGACGCATTGGATTGAACATTTGTTCTCATCTCCTAAATTCATCCAAACTATGATAAATACATTTTGGTTGTGTTTAAAGATTTTAGATTAGAGGAAGAAGTAAAATTTTATCTATAGACTTATCATGCGCTGCTCCGGACGTTTCGTATATTTTCATAAGTATCTTGAAAACGGTTCCAAGATTTTTGTAAGAGGAAGATGATAAATCCAAAGCCTAATATTGACTACGAAATTCAAGCGTAAAGTTTCGATTGGACCAAATAACTCCGGGAAAACGGCATTGGCGATAAGATAATGTTTCAAGAATGTTGGATTCGTTTCATTTATCGCGAAATGTTAAGAATTTTATTCTACATTATCCAAATCACAGGAGGTAATGACTATACAGAATCACGCTAAGATGACGCTGTCTCTGCGGCGTTGACTCTTTTTTTTATAGGTATATTACTTTTTACACTACATTTATAGATACTGATTATATAAATATTTTGATTGAGTCTATGCCTGTCATACTGCGAAATTGGAGTTTCTTTGCAAGAGAAAAAAATTATTTAAATGAAGGTATATTAGTAGCATTGAAAACAATTTCCAGTTATTAATTATATTTATGAAATATATCCCCCCGAAAAACTAAAGTTGAAAAAAAGAACAAGTTTCAGGCCCCTCCCATAAATAGTTTGCCTATGAAAGTTAAGATCTCATAGTATTGGGCCAAGTTTTAGGCTCTTAATACCTTGTCAAGAACCTTATAATAGCCTGTATTGTATTTGTGCAATTCCAACTGGGCCAGTATTCGATAAATGATGGCGACTATAACCATTGGATTTATTATAAAATGTCTGGCATTTAAAGATTCGAGCCCTCAGGGTAACAATTCAGGATTATTATAACCGCTTTGATAACTTAAAAGGGTCGGGTTTGTATGAACTCCATGTATGTTAAAGCGGCCACATATAGTTTTATATAGATTAATACAAAACAGTTTATCTCTTTTAGCGCGATTCTTCCCTCCCTCCATAGGGAGGTAACCAGCTTATGAAGTTGACATCTTGACGCAATCCGTACGAAACAATCGCCACGCTGACGATGTTACGTAATTGGCTTGCAGGTACACTTTTTTATCATTTTTCATACGTTAAAAAACAAATGAAGCCCTTTTTAAAACGATGTCTGTAACCATTTTTCGAGAAAATGGGATATAATTACCTTTAATAACTAATTTTCGATTTTAATATTCAGAAAAGGCTCAAAATTCATTCACACTTAGATATTTAAATTTGGGTTACAATTGGAGTGAAGGAAGTATTATAAAACAAATATTTAACAGACGTGAGCATTTTTGGATTTTTCGTATGTTTTCTTAAATATATCGAAAACGATTTGTAAATCATGATGAAAGGTGACCATTTGATAGCTTATTAAATTTTCAACAAAAACTGTTCTGAAGTGATTTTCGATAAGACGTTCTCAGTTGGAGAAATTATTTCTTAAAACTTCGAAAGGTTTCGTTGCATGGATCGGTTCTTTGTGTTTCTTTTCCTCTGTTTTTTATTTCTTTTTTTTTTTTTTTCTTTTTTCGTTTTTAACGGCGCATCAACTATTTGGCTATTAGCGTTTATTTCTTGTTGTTTTTATAATGGATTATAGCATTAAAATTTATTTGCCAGGAAAATAAGATACGTTATATGAGAAACAATTTTTGTTGCTTGTAATAGAGCGGAACTTCAAATCGACCTTCTGACCTAAACCCAGATGACAACAGTCTTTGGAGGGAAACTTGGCGGATCCTAGGAAAGAGTCCCGTTTTGCCTGTCCTGAAAACAGACCAACAGACAGCGACTTTTGACGACGAGAAATGTGAATTGTTTGCTACCCGCTTACAGACTGTAGTGAGACCTCTTGACAGGGACGACCCAGAGACTGATAGGACAGTGGACGAATTCTTAAGAGAACCCATGACAGTGGACAGCAGACTTACTGACTACATAACCCCACAGGAGTTAAAAGGCTACATTAGAAAACTGAAAAACTGGAAGGCACCAGGCGAGGATCAGATTCTGAAAAAGCTGCCCAGGAAGACGATTGCCCATTTGGTCGGACTCTTCAACGCCTGCTTGAGACTGGGGTACTTTCCAAAGGCATGGAAGAACGCGATAGTACTCATGTTTCACAAGGAAGCAAAACCAAGCACAGCCCTACCAGTTACCGCCCAATTAGTTTGATATGTATACTCGGCAAACTACTAGAAAAATGCTTGGAGAAGAGGCTACGACAACACCTTGAAAAGTCCTCCACCATTCCATCTCATCAATTTGGCTTCAGACACCATCACTCCGCTACACAGCAAGCACAGAGGGTTGCAGAGGTCATAGTGAAAGGGTTTGAAGCCAAACAATTCACAGCGGGCCTTTTCTTGGACTTGAAGGGGGCTTTCGATTCCGTCTGGCACCGAGGTTTATTATATAAACTAAAGAAGACATTACCACCAGCCAATCTCTTCTACTCTATTAAATCTTTCTTAGAGGATCGCACCTGCCAAGTCCGGATCGGAACCACCCTCAGCCGGAAGATCGCCTTGGAAGCTGGAGTTCCACAAGGAGCTATATTGAGTCCTCTTCGCCTCGGACATGCCGAAAGAAGATCCCTTCACTCAGCTTGCAACATTTGCCGACGACATTTTCATCTTATCCACTCATAGTGGTCTGTCCACGGTGTTTCAAAACTTGCAAGGAACGGCGAACTTCTTAGTTGACTGGTTTACTAAATGGCCACTGGTCCTAAATTCAACCAAAACGGAGGCCAAAGTCTTTTCCCTACGGCGGTTTTCGAACGAAGAACTACCAGAAATCCAATTGGATGGACTCCCAGTTCCTTGGAGCCCGAAGGACCAGGGAGTGAGGTATCCAGGACTATACTTTGACACTCGACTTACTTGGAAATTACACATTAACATAAAATTACGACAGGCACAGTCCAGACTCTCAATACTATACCCACTGATGAACAGAAAAACATCACTTCGACCTTCACTAGTAACACTACTTTATAAAACCATGATCCTCCCAGTACTGACTTACGCCTGCCCTGTTTGGTATGGAACCTACACGACGAACATCAGACGACTTCAGACTTTACAAAAGTGCTACGGATTGCAGCCAACGCCCCTTGGTTCGTTCGGAAGACCTTGCTCCATCGAGAACTGGGAGTTGATCCAATCGCATTTCACATCGATGAACTGACCCGAAGGCACCAAGAGAAGCTACCTCTTTCTTCAGCTGCCACGATCTACAACCTAGGAGTACCTACAGCCCGACGCCTCAAGCCGAGGCTGTATCAAGACATTTTATTTTAATGTAAAAAGCAATCTATTATTTTTTACTATTATTATTTTTGTTTGTTTGTTTGTTTTCTTTTCCTTTCAATTTGTGAAAAAAACAATCTGTTTTGGTCCAAAATAAAATATTTTTCTTCTTCTTCTTCAAATCGACCCATTGAGTTCCAATAGAACATATTTCTCTCTAGGTTAGCACATGATATATGTACATGTCGAGTTTTATGATATAAAAATATTATAAACTATTTCACACATCTTGAAAAGCTTGGCTTAAAAAGGGTATCCACATGCAAAACACAAAAAGTATTTTGGTTGCGAATAAGAATTGTTTTTACCAGCCGGCAGGAAGAACAACATTATCCTTTCAAATAAACAACCAGTGAATAAGCAATTCATATCCTTGATTCATATTCAGCACATCAGACGTGATGGATTGGGGAGAGGCAGTTCAATATGAATTCCATGCTTCTATAAACTCTTATTTCATCAACTCAAAAAGAAAAAAAAAATCGTCTTAATGACAAATATTTATATTACATATTTATGCTAACTACTATATATTTGTCAAATACCACTCACTCACTGACCTATCATCGCCCAGCCCAAACCACTTAACACAAAAATTTGAAATTTTGCATGGACACTCTCTTTCCCATGCAAAAACTCGCTAAGAAAGGATTTTTTGATATTCACATTTTTAAGTATAATTAAATTTTTAGTTGGTTAGAGAGCAAGCACGCCTAGTCAGCAAGGGTTCCTAGGACGATAACAGGTCAGCTGTTACCGTATTGTATTTATTTCTTAATATTATTTCTATTTGAGCTTCATTTTAACTATGATGGCACTCCTTGAATTACTAGAAATAAACTGTCCCTCATAGAGTTTACGCTATGAGGGACAAAATCGCCATTTTAATTGCGGTTCATTTCAACTTGTCCCCCATACAGTTTACGCTATACCTGGTGATGGTCCATCCAAGGTACTAATATCCCGAAGCCTTGTACAGCCTCCTCACCCCATCAGCAACCCCAGCTGTGATTGCAACCCCAGCTTTGTGATGCTCGCAAATATAATGGGTTTTTCAAAATGACATCTGAGAAACATACATTTTTAAATTTTAACTCTCATTTATTATTGACAACGATTTTTAACCTGTACTGCTGCTACTGATAACCCATAGATAACGGGTTATCTCTACGTAATCTGATTCTTGACACTGGTCCGGAGTGCCCCAATAGCAAGAAACATTATACTTTGATTTCTTATCCATTTATGAATAACTTATAGTAAGACGGGAACCATGCTATAATAAACTGCAAAAAAATATATAGGAGCGTAAATTTCGATTCGGCCATCTTAATCGAACAAAACGGTCCTTGAAATTTCGTAAGTATTTGTTTCGTTCAAGTTAAAGCGAAACATTCTCCCGAGTTTCGATTCTAGGTTTTCCTAACTATACAAGTCATTAGCATTCTATGGAATGACTATGATGAGTCGGACTTTTTTTTTATCTTTCATTCACTCTGATTTTGTTTGTAGTGTACTCGTATGAGGTATTTATCTATACAAGTGACTTCTTAAAAATATAAATTAATCAGTAAATGATCTGATGAAATGAGGGGACCTTCTTGCAAATCTTCGACTAAATGCATGCGTTTAGATAGATGCATGTACAAGCATTTATATATTGCCCTCTCACCCCAAAATGTGATTTCAATTTCTCTATCTCGTTTTGTCCGGCACGTTAATTATAATTGGATCGTTATCTTCCGTACTCAGCCTTCGGAGAAATGTTTTTTCTCTAGTGTTATTCCCCGATTCTTTACGATTTTCCAGGATTCTGAACGTTTGCAGAAAAGTTTATTGCATTATGAATTCTTTGAATTATCAAAATGCGTCATCATACATAAAATCTGAGGGTTAGTTTAGGTCGGCAGACATTGCCACTGTCCAAAGACAAATTGGGACCCCACGAGACATCAGAAAACAGAACATATGATCAATCTTAAAATTACCCAAAATGTTAACACAAAATACGAAAAAAAGAAAAGGATTGACCAACTTAAGTGCCCTTAAGGTGAAATTATCCAAGAATCGGGCAAAGAAAAATTCTTACATGAGGCGCGTCTCAAAATATGGCGATGATAGCCTTCAGATTTAATACAAACCATATATAATAACACATAATTTTTTTTTTCAATGAATGTCTTTAGTTGTTATTACATTCTGTGTATGAATGGATCCTGAGTGGCCTTGGAGGAGAGATTGGTTGGGTGACAATAAGAAATCAATATCTAAGCATCCAGAACTCAAAAACTACGACACGTTAATCAAGCCAAAATGCTCATGGATATCATTTTTGATTAGTTATTTTAGCCCAAAAAAAAAAAATGGTAAAGGTTAAAACTTAGAATTACTCCTTAAGATTTATTATATGGCAGCCCGTGAAAATGTCCCTGAATAACTTTTGCCCCAAATTTCTCAATTTTAATTTACGTTGTAAATAGGCTGTGTAGGAAGTCGTCTCTTAGTTTTTGGAATTAAAAACTTAATTAGAAGTTGGTGGAATGAAAAACTACGCAGTCTTTGGATACTCTGGGATTAATAATCTTTATTAGGTTTATTTTCAGGAGTATAGGAACGTACTTTAGTGACAAAAAGTTTTAAGGATTCAGAGCACGCTACTTATACGCAATAAATTCATTTTCATCTTCCTCTAATTCACTATTAATAGAGAACATGAAAGTAATTTATTAAATTGATCAAATAAATCTAGGCGCACGGTATTGCGCCAGGCGAAGTTCCGGCCTAAGCATACTGTGTGTATATTACAGGCGGTCTTAGAGCCGATTTTTACCCTCTCATAACTTTCAACCAGGTAAAGATGAAGTTATGAAATTTTACACAGGTATTATACTACTAGATGTGAGTAAAACTGGAAATTTTCATAATTATACATCGAATAGTTTCTGAGATATAAGCGATCGAAAATCGGGATTTATAGGACTCACTCATTCACTCACTCACTGACTCATCAAAATTATTAGGCACTTCCCATGATGCTAGAGACTTGAAATTGTGCATGAAGATAGATATGAAGACGTTATTAAAGGAAAAAATCAAAAAATCGCGAAAAGTTGTGTTTGACTCCGCTTCCGGGGCGGGGGCGTGCCAGTTTTGTACTTCCTTCGGAAACCCATCATTCCGTCCGAAACCCATGATGTGGGGTATCAAATGAATTGTCTCGGTATGAAGAACATATATTTGATGTTTTAAGAAACAATTAGACGCATATAGGCTCGGTAAAAATCGTATACCAGCTGTCTGTCTGTATGTTTGTTCCTCTTACAAATCCGTACCGTTTGACCTATTTTGACCAAACTTAAGACACAGATGGGTCTTGATAAGGGGAGAATCATAGGCTGGATTAAATTGTCTATCAGCTGTCTGTCTACCTGTTTGTTCCTTATACAAATACACACGGTTTGACCGATTTTGAGAAAATTTGACACACATGTCGGTCTTTATCCGGGTAGTGTCATAAGCTAGTCAAAATCGTCTGTCTGCATGTTTGTTCCTTACACAAATTCACACCATTTGACGGATTTTGACCAAACTTGGCACACAGGTCGGCCTTGGTCCGGGGAATGCACTAGGCTAGGTAAAAAAGGTCTTTCAGCTGTCTGTCTGTATGTTTGTTCCTTATACAAATTCACACCGTTTGGCCTATTTTGACCAAACTTGGCACGCAGGTAGGTCATATGACGTTTTGTACTTTTTGTTCCATCGAAATGCCATCATTCCTTCTGAAACCCATCATGTGGGGTATCAAATGAATCTTCTTGGTAAGGAGAACCTACATTTGATGTTTTAAAAAACATTTCGAGGCATCTTAACAAAAACAGTTGTGAATTCTTTCTTAAATGTAGTAAATAAAGTCGTAGGGGTTCACTACATAATATACTTCAAAGCAGATACTAAGTTTTTCAAAGTTGAGCCATCTAAATTACAAAGTTTAGGATCACGAACCCAAAATGTATCGTCTTTGTTCTTATATTTTTCTTGAAGGCCTTCTGCACTTTCCCTATTGTGGTCTTTATCCTCGGGATAAGGTTCCTGTGTTTTACAGTGTAATAGTTTAGTTAAGAGAGCAATCAATTTGTCCTCTAGAGTAATGTCATCTGGAAGAGTTTCTAACTTTTCTAGTCTAGTGATTAGATGTATGTAGGTTGATTATTGGTATCAAATATCAAGCAGTAAGGAGAACTTTATGCAGAAGCCAAAGACCCTGGTTTTATATGAAATACAAAAGCCAGTAGGTATGCGGCAACTAAATTCTATTTAATACTTAGAAAAAAGTAATGAGATCCCCAAAAAAACATAAATGTGAAATAGAGGCCAAGTTCCTGCCCCCCCAAAGAAACAATCCCTTCCTCAAAAATATCCTCTCCTAAAACCCCCCAAAAATGTCCATGTTCATTACTTAGAAGACCTGATAGTTACTTACTAAGAACAGTAAAGACACTTCAACTGAACTTTAAAAACAACAATAAAAATACTTATATCCTGTTACTAAAACATCGCTTTCCTCAACCAAGTATATTCTTAAACTTGGCAATGTTTAGTTTTTCTCTAAAGATAATTTTGGCACAAAAAAAAACATTGCCAAGTTTAAGAATATATCTGGTTGAGGAAAGTGATGTTTCAGTAACAGGATATAAGTATTTTTATTGTTGTTTTTAAAGGTCAGTTGAAGTGTCTTTACTGTTCTTAGTAAGTAACTATGAGGTCTTCTAAATAATGAACTTGGACATTTCTTTCTTGTATCATCTCTTGTATTGGCAAATATTTTTGGTTGAATTAATACACCAACTCATACTACTTTTTTGGAGTGTAGAATGGTAAGGCGTTTTGGGGGGGGGTTTAGGAGGGGATATTTTTGAGGGAGTGTTTCTTCGTGGGGGCAGGAACTTGGCCTCTATTTCACATTTATGTTTTTTTGGGGATGTACTTTACAGTAGCGGAAATTCACTTCCTCGACTTCAAAAACTCGAAAAACTCTATTGAAAACAACCTTAAATTAATGATATTTATTTATTTATTATTGTTTTTATGCGCCGCATCATTGGTGAATTGCATTTTTTTCGATACATTTCAATATAGGGCGATGTTAAATAATAATAATAATAATAATTTTAAAACGTATTAACCAGATATTTTGGCTTGGTATTTACTTAATATTTTGTTTTAGATGTTGAAAATGTCTATGTCCTTTGAATGTTTGAGTATTGTATCAATGTGGTGGCTGCCATCTCCGAGGAGTTCTGTCAAGTCAATTTGGACATTAAGCTTCTGTCTTAAATGGCAGACAGTTAATTTATGAGATATTCCTCGACGTGAACGGCCACCATTAATGACGGAATGCTTACGCCTTAAGCTGCACCTACATTGGACCCGTATTTTGCCCGATCCGATCCGAACCGATTTCGTTTAATCGACCACGGCTAACGGCGGCCGACGTTAGTGCCTACATTGGTCTCGACCCGATCCGATCCGATTTAGTCACAGCTCGTCAGTAATGACCTCGTAGTGAAGTGAAAATGACTGATTAAGTTAAGAAATGCCACCTATTAAGCATAGAAACCTTCGATTAGGTTAAATGTTGGAGGTAAGAGAAGTATTGGTATTCATGTATTAAAATGATTTATAAGAAAGGTACCTAGAAAGTTATAAGCATTGGAAGGTTATAAACATTAGAAGGTTATAAATATTGGAAGGTTATAGACGTTGGATGGTTAAACATCTTTCCACGCAATTTAATAAACAAGGGAAACAAAAAACAAAAATGTGAATTGACAAAGTTGTTCTAAACGTTATTTCCTTTGATAAAAAAAAAAATGCATTGAAATTGGTTAAGATTTAGAACTTGTAGACCTTTTTGAAACACAAAATGTGGGTTGGCGCCATTTTGCTTTGTCGGACCGAAATCGGTCTAGAAAAAAACAAGTTTGAATGGCCAAGAATCGGTGGCCGTTGGATTGGACCGGATTGGATCGGGTCGGGACCAATGCAGGCACCTCCATTGAGATGCATATGTTTGTTTTTCTTCCAACAGTCGGTGGCTATTTCATCGGATCGGAACGGGTCCAGTGTAGGTGCACCCTCAGTATTCACGCCCATTGGATTTCCAGCTTTGTCAAAATAGGATCGACGATGATTTGAAGAAAGTATTAAAAAATTCATTCATGAATAGCTACATTCATTCGGAAAGTGCTAAACCACGGAGGCATTAGATCTCTAGAAAAATTACTATGATAAATATCGAAGAAACAATTATTCTTTAAACCACATTTTTAGTATCGGGTTCGTTCATTTGTAACAATAAATAAAATAACAGTTGGACAATAATCGAGAGATTATCTGCTACTAAAGGTTGCTACAAAATACAATATATACACAAATAAATGCTTCGGCATAGAAATAGCTTACTCTAGAAATTCTAGGAAATGTTCATTTGCATGTAATCTCCTGAAACGTGCTTCAAAGGCTAATTTGAGTTTTTTGCCATGAGATAAATCTAGATGAGAACAATTTTCAACTATTTTTCTTCGTGGAAATATCAATAAGGAGACTTGTTGATTATTGGAAGGAGTTAGCTCTCTGAAAAGAGACTGTAACGACCACAAAAATAAGAGAGAGGCTATGAGCCCGAGAATTACTATAATAATAATAATAATAATAATAATAGAAAATATTTTTCTTTTCCTCAAAAACAAGAAGCTTGATCATAAAAATAATGAGCGTTATAAATATATTTTTGCTTGATTCCATACATGTGTTTGGGGGGATGATAAGTTCTAAGAAATTAAATGATAAAATGAAACATATCATTTCAAATGTGGCAAAATATTTTAGTGTCATAATTATCTTGGAATGTGACATGATTAATAGCTGTACGGCAAACTGATATATTTGTAAAATAGCCATTGCAGCTTAAAAAAATGTGTTTAATGTAATTTGACCCTGAGGTCAATGAAAACAAATGTCTATTCATAATTCTTATCAGGATTCATACCCGTGGATATTAGGATAGTCTAAACGTTATCTACTTTATTAATATTTCTCAAGCAATCTGGTTTCGTGTAGCGAAAAAATACCCTGAAATCTTTGGGTGGAAGATAATATGAACCCCGTTTACTCTTTTCAGGACCAAGTTTTATTTTTTGAAATGGAAATGATGAAGAAGTAAAAGGAAGCAGATTGGAGGTGATCCACAGCTGATAAACTGAGGCCTTGGATCTCTCGCGGATACATTTTCCTACATTAAAAAAAAAGAAAGTCCGACTCGCAGGAACTGCCTCATCTTAGCGCGGTTCCGTTCTTATCCCTAGTCTAATTTCGAAAGATTAAAATAGAAGCAGTTATTATTTTGTTGAGAGGAGATCGTTGACCGTTGATGATGCAAGGTAGGGATTGTCCGGGTTCGGTCACTGCTACTTAATAATACATACCCCATATGTGTATGTATGTGGGCATATATATGTACATATGTGTGCGTGTATATGTGTATGTGTATATGCATATATATAAATATATATATATATATATATATATATATATATATTATATGTATGTATATATATATATATATAAATATATATATATACATATGTATTATATATATATATATATATATATATATATATATATATGTATGTAGCTAGGTATATTTACATAGATATGTGCATATATTAGTGTTAAATATGTCCTACTTGTATTTACAGCCCTGATGAAGGCTTGAAGTTCAAGCAGAAACGTCGGCACAATAAAACCATTTTTACGATAAAAGTAGCTGTGACCGAACCCCGACAGTTATTCTTTTGGTTCCAACAGCCTTGAAAGGTAGGATTTACAATCTTACCTGGAAGGGTCGGCATCACTAGAAACATTCCCGCTAGTTACAAAGTCTTGGAATCTTGGAACTCTATATTTCTAACAATAAATTGTTTTTGTTATTTTACTAAACCTGTTTTATTTTCGAATACATTATCCAACTATAAGCAATTAAAAAATAACAAGGAATAAAAAACAGACAAAAAGAACAGTTCGAATAAGCGAAATCAATTACTTTAAAGCTTTAAGCTCTTATTTCTCCGATTGTCATCGCCTAATCAAAACTTTCATTAGAACCTTTTATGTAGAGCATTTAATAAGCTTTCTAATGGTATTCTTCCGTTTACCAAGATTTTCAACCGTTTTCAAGATATTAATGAAAGTTCCCAAAATTTACATTATTTCTAGCAACAGAAAATTGGTCTCATTTTTCATATCCTGTTTTACACACAAAATTTTCCCAACATAAGAAATTACAAAAATAAAAAGCAATAAAAAACAAAGGGAAAGAGACAAAAACCCGTTCTTAAGAACAAAACAGACGTATTTGAAGTTTTAAGCACTTATTTCTCTGATTGACATAACCTAATCAAAAATAGTTTTAGAATATTTTTTGTAGAGAATTTAGAAAGCTTTCAAATAGTTTCTATCCACTTACCACGATTTCCCAACCGTGTTCGAGATATTAATGAAAGTATACGAAGTTCCCAAAACTTTTCTTGTCTGTTCATAAAATATTTTATTCTAACCCTTCCTTAACTCCAAACGTAACAAAACTTTCAACATATTAGTTTTAATGAAAGTAGAACATGCAGATAATGTTTCAACTGAATCCCGTAATTCTAAGTACCCAAACCAAAAACGGTATTCAAAAATTATTTTTCCAATTTTCTCGAAAACGGTTAAAGCTATCGCCTTGAAAATGGTTTCATTCGTTTTCCTAGCCCAAGAAGCCTATAAAAAGAGTACTTACAAGCTTATGAACTCAAAAACGTAAGCGTTACGATTTTTTTTGCGCGAATTTCGCCCCAAATGCCATCTTCCAGTGGGCGGATTTTGCTGGTTAACGAACTTGACCTTTCAAATTGGACGATGGATTTTTGTACCAAATTTCATCAAAATCGGACCATTCGTCTTCTATCTAGAGAGCGAACAGACAAATATATATATATATATATATATATATATATATATATATATATATATATATATATATAAATAAATATATACATATATATATACACAAATTTGAACCACCGTTATTTTCGGTCTCTAGGGGTTCTGAAACGCGAAATTTTCTAGTCGGCACTTCCGGATTGTTTCATTGTATCAACCCTATAAGCGGAGTTCCTCCCTATGGGGGAGGGAGGAACCGCGCTAAAAAAAAAGAAAAAAAGAATAGTTATTAGTTAAGTATTGAATAGTTGGAAGAAATAATCGAAATCAGGGATATATATATATATATATATATATATATATATATATATATATATATATATATATATATAACTCTATATTTGTATATATATATTTTTTTATTTATTTATAAAGTGTTTTGTGAGAAATCGATGGGGCAGACTATTTTTTTCTTTCGTCGCGAAAATTATTATGTAATATTACCATACCATACGATTAGATTAGTGTTTTCCTGGCAATATCGGTCCATCAAAAGTGGATGTTTATTTCAGGGTCAAACTATTAATATACTTCAAATAAGTTTTTTGGTCGTAATCTTTGTAATTTCGCAAGGAAACTCATCCAGAAGAAGAGTCATCTAAATGAAGGCAAAATCGGTCCATCATGAGCGGGAGTTCCCTAATTAGGAGGTGATAGAGAAATACATTGTTGTTTTTCAATTTATTTCTTTATTGGTTATTACATTCTGTATATGAATACATCTGGTAATATGAAACATTATGAGGATTCTCACAACTTCATCCTCGATTAACGTCAGAAAGACGCTCAGATTTAAAAGGGACTACTAATAAAGCTCCCTTCTGCTCAGGCCAACGGCTGGAACAGAAGAGAGATCGGTGAGCCACAGACATTGTCGCACTCGAAGGAAGAGAAAGCCATTCCTAACACTTTACTTGAATATCGTTGCAGCAGATCTCTGTGCCACTGTCTTCTGTGGGGTATGTATGCCATGAAAATAAGAGTTATATTATGAAAATAAGCACACATTTTTCTTAGGAAAGGAGGGGTTCCGGAAATTCCCTCCTGATCAGATTTTTCAAGTGCTTCATGAGGCCTTAACGGTAAAAATGAAGTTTCACGCCCTCAAAACCGATTTCTTTCAAATTTTGTACAATAACGTATTTTGATGCACTAAACACGAATTCGTTAAAAAATACCTTCGCATTTAACTAGGAAAGAAGTTATTAAGCACTAAAGTTAATAGAATAATTAATAGAATTCTATTAATTTTAGCGAGTTGGATTGACTGGGGTTTTGTTACCTTCTTGAGCGAGCGTATCGAGCGGAAACGCATAGCACGTATGCTCTTAAACGACAGGTGACGACGGGTGAGGATGCCCTTAAAATTAACAATATTTTTGAATAAATGGTTTCTGAACATTTCAAATGAGAGTTCTCTGTTTCCCAATGTTACATATCTGCGCATGCGCGTGTTTACAAATACGCTGTTGACGCCTAGTTTTATAACCTTCCTAGCAGTGAACTTTAGTGCTTAATATTATATTCTATTAGAATTCTATTAATTTTAGCGAGTTGGAATGAGTTGGGTTTTGTAATCTTCTTGAGCGAGCGTAGCGAGCGGAAACGCATAGCATGTATGCCTTAAAGTCGTCATTTATGCCTTAAAGTCGTCACAAATTTAGTTGTTTACATTAGCTCTCATAACCCGCATAACAGTGAACTTTAGTGCTTAATAACTCCTTTCCTAGTTAAATGCGAAGGTTTTTTTGTAATGTATTCCTGTTTAGTGCATCAAAATACGTTATTGATGCAATAAAGTAAATAATAAAGTTTGAAAGAAATCGGTTTTGAGGGCGTGAAACTTCATTTTTACCGGCCTTAACTATTGTTTTGTGTAAACTAAACTGACTATACGCCATTCGAAACATTTATTCTCCAAAACAGATAAATCACCTAGTACTGTAGAAGTAAGTATTTAATTATTTCAAATTAAAAGAGCAAAGCCTATTTTGTTTATTGATGTTGCTGAGGTACGTTCTATGTTCAAACATGTCCTGCGGTGAGGTCTTTTATATAGAAAAAGAAGTCCTATTAAAATAGGATATATAATAATGCAAATTTCTTCATCTTGCATAATGGTAAGCTGAAATTTGCTTTCAAATTGGAACAAGGCTTGGAATAGATTGCGGGGATTGGTTTCGTACCGAAGCCACATGTAACCCAGTTTTGGTTGCGCATATTAGTTTCTTAATACAGCGTGATGCACTTGAGGTGCAGATTCTTCTGCATTTACAAATCATTGCATTTATTATTCAAGTATGTGCTCTGTTAGGCTAACAACTGGTCGTAGGGTGGTTAGTTATTCTATTGTAACGATTGGCAAACAAAAAGATAAACAGGACACAGCGTAGCTGCCATATTATTTATATAGATATCAAAGAAAATAATTAAGCAACACGTTAAAGTGTATAGGAAATGGCAGCACTTAAGTTAAAAAATAGTAATAAATGTTCATTACGTGGTACTTGGCACATTCCTCAGTATTGTGGTATGTTAACATATCACTGATGAATTTTCTTAACTTAATTTTTTCATCTGTGTAACCGCTTCCTAAACAAAATATACTCGCCCAAAAATGTTCGATGGTTTTCAAGTTGTTCAATTCATTGATTGCGGATAGTGATTTTTATTACATGAGTAAGGGTGAAAACATAGTGGAGCGGCGAGGGTTGAAAATAATGCATGTATTTACACTTGCCAAAACATAGTGGAGCGGCGAGGGTAGCCGAGAGGGTCAAACGGATTAATGACTCGTTTTGTCTAATTTCGATGAGAGGCAACGCTCTTTGAATCTCTATATTAGGAGCGATTCCAATGAATAAGCTGATCTCAGATGTTTTCACATAGAAACAATGTCCGATTCAAAGGAACTGATTTATCTTAGCGCATTTCGTGAAAACTTTGAACACCTTTTCCAATAAAAAGGTCGAATAAAAGAGACATTTCAGGAGCCACAATTCACACGAAACCTGCAGCATACGATTCTAAGCGCAAATCGCTCACTCGTAACCTAGAACATTTTCGTCGTCTAGAACATTTTTTAACTCAATCGGTTACCGTATAAATAGGGGTTCTGGGGAAATGGACCCTGTAGATCCCCCTTTAATAGCCAACTCGTATGCCTTCTCGTTCCCCTGGATGCAACAGTATCCCGGAACCCACTCTAACTTGGCCCTCTTTGGAAGGCCCACGGTATTTAGGCTATCCTTACACCCCTCCACCACCTTGGACTTTATTCTATTCATGGATAGGGCTCTTATTGCCTGCTCTTATTGACTGTCTGAGAAAATGGTGAAGAGCTCGTGCCTATGATATCCACTTTTCGTGAAGTCAACACAAGTATTTATTTATGGCTGTTATTTCAGCTTGAAACAGCGAGGCATACTTTCCCAGCGAAAGAATGATAGTGTTCGTTGGTCCATGTATCCACACACCAGCTCCTGTGCCAGTATCAGTTTTGGAGCCGTATCTATAAATGCGGCTTAGTTTTTCTTGTTCCCAATCACAGCGCTTCTTTATTCGAATGGTCAATTTTTCAAAGATTGAGGTGTAGGAGTAAGTATCCTGAATCCCCTGATGGCATGCAGAGCATTGGGTCATGCAGGTTCCTTTGTATTATCTCATAATAATAATAAACGCACCCTGCGCTGGGCGGGGTCTGTGACCTATCGTCGTGATTCATTGAATATCTTATTATTGGTCTAAGCTGAAGTAGAAACTCCATAGCTCCCATAAGAGTGGAACCCTTGGATTCCATGATGATCAGGCACGCTAATATTTATGGTGCACAAAAACTCTTCCTGATTGATAATAGTGATGCAGCGATGGGACCACACTATTGATCCATAATAGATAACTGGCCTTACAATCATTGTGAAAATCCAGTTCATAGCCTTGGGAGGATTCCCCCAGTACATTTCCGTTATTCTCCGGCGGGTCCACAAAGTTTGTGTGGCTTTTCATGCAAGTTTACAGAAATGTTCCACTTAAGTTTGGAGTAACTCACTATCTAAGAACCTCTCCCACAAAAAAAAAGTTGTTTTTGTTTGCGTGATCTTCTGGGGATTAATTTTAAGGTACTTATACTTATATACTGCCACCAATTACCCACTAAGTTCAATACTTCATCGAGCAATTCTTCCAATGTTGATTGTAGCTTACTCACCACGGTAATCGAAGAAGCCGAGCGGTTTTCTGCCGCCTGAGGATAGGCCATTTCCAACTGACTCACTCATACCTTATGATTGGAAAAACAGACCGTTATACTAGTACTGCAATACACTACTTACTGTTAAAGACTTACAGACAGACTGCAGACTCAGACAAAAACCTACAACCACAAAACATGAACCAAATACTTTCAGATGACAGCAAATATATTACAGACATATCCAACTCCTTAAAAATACAATCACCTTCGATTAGATCTAAAAAACATAATATATATAATAAATATTATTGAGTGAAGCTAAAACTAAAATCTCTGCACAGAATTAACTTAATTTTCCCTCAAGCCTTACATGCCGTAAAATTGGTTCACATTAGTACAGTATGTTGAAATTGGTACAAACCTATACTGCTTATATATTTGCCCGAGGAAGAACAGGTATATATTTGCCTACTCACACTCTTTGATCAAAGTTAGACCCTTTTATATCAGTTAAATGAAAATATCCTAGCAGAATATGTTTGTACCAATTTCATCACACTGTACTAATGTGAATCCATTTTACGCTACTTAATTGGCAATGGAGTATAAATATTTACATTGAGCTGTAATTTGTTCTTTATTATTAATATTGTCGCGATTTAATCGCCTGAGTTGCGTTAAACTATTAATAAAATAAAATTATTAAATTATTAATTAATTAACCTTTTTTAATTGTGTATTAAAATCATAAGTACAAAAGAACTTTATTTTCTATGACGATATAATTAAAAGTCATATCGCTGTACTAGTTTGTAATTTTTAAAAATGTCCTGATATGCTAAAGGGTCTTTTGAAGGACTTTGGGATTTTGATGAACTGACTCATTTGAATGCTCCAAAGGTTTCCTTCCCCCTCCTGACATTACCATTCCTCTGCACCAACATTTTCCTTAACTCAATATTTTTCAGCCTTTATTCCTGGACTAGATCTACAATAAGGTACGACTTCAGAGGTATTGACTGCTTATATTTATTTAAGCTCAAATAGAAAAAATACCTATAACGTAAGTAAATACCGATGGAATGTAACTATTGAGTAAGTTACCCTAAATAGATGTTTGAAGAAATTATATTATTTATCAAGAGGAATTAAGAGGAAATACTGTGGGAAGTACGCTATTCTATTCATTCAACCCTTAATGAAGTAAATATATGAACACAAAAATATACATATTTAATGCTGTGTAATGTAAGTGCTTGGACGCGTGTGAGTAGGGAAGTTTGTTCCGGACGAATTTTGGTTTACGACACTCGAATAAGAAAAGATGAATTTTTTAATCAGGAAATGCGGCATATTAGGAATGGGATTTTGCCTGGAGCACACAATTTAAACGGGACCGAAAAATTGGAGTACATATTAAAAAATGATGTATGCTCGAAAGGGGAAAATAAAAAAATAAATTAAAATTTTAATTTAGCCTAGGAATTTTGTTTTCACATTATATTAGGTTTAACCTTGTTCTTAATTTTTCTTTTTGTGGAGTTCCCTCAGATGTTCCTGCTGGGCGAAATTCGTTTTTCTATAATTTTTTGTATGAACACGAAAAGGCACTGCTTTACTTCTAGATACATCTTTGGATTCAACAAATATCCTAAATATTAACGACTGAGCATAGAATTTAAGATAAGTGCATACGTTTTTTTATGTTATCCATATTCTGAATTAAAAAGTTATATTTTCCTGAGGGGAAGACAGCAACCGTAGTAACTGGTTATTCTGTTTCTGAATTCCGCTGCGTCAGGGGTTCCGTTTGACGTCAGTAAAACCCAATCTTTACAGCAAAGCGGGTTCAATGGTTTTCCCCAATGCTTCGTTTCGTCTCTTTGCGGCTTACTCTCTCAATTTCATTCGTTTAAAATTCAAGAAAAACCCAATACCTTGGATATTCTTCGTTTAGCCACAAAATAGATAACTTTCGCGAAAAATAAAAAGGTAGTTCTAAGACAACTGCGGTTATTCTGGCATATTATCGCGTAATAGATGCTGGTTCAAATAAAAAAAAAAAATCTGTGTTATTAAGAAGAATCAAATCATTATTTATTATTAACAATTAAAATATGCAATGTATATATTTGAGCCATTAATAATATATCCTGCTATAAAAAAAATTGAGGAATTTTGAAGAAAAGGAATACTCAGGAAAAAACATTATTTTTGTAATTATTCTAGTTTCAAGGCCATTTGTAGGATCTATAGAGTTCCTAAGCTTCTATTAGTAACCATAATTATATAACCAGGATAAGAGAAGAATTATTTCTTTAAAGAAATAATGACAATAACAGAAATAAGATTTAGATTAGTTTTAATCAATGTCTGTAAAACACTTAGGTTTACAACATTTTTGTTTGTTTGTTTTTCAGAATTTAACAAAGTTGTTAATCTCTTTATTATTGATGACGCTAAAAATTGTCAACATGTCTGAGTACTGGAATGTAAAGGAGTCATAGAGAAGGAAATAATTTAGATCTATCGTCCAGGAGGGAATACCTATAGTATTCGAAGGGAATACATTGGACCAATCATAAAAAGAAATAAATTGGACCTATCAGGGTACGGATTAATTTAGACCAACCAGAGAAGGGATTAAATTGGAGAATCAGGGTAGAAAAAAATTTAGACCAATCACAGAAGATTATAACTTGCACCAATCACAGAAGACAGTAATTTGTACCTATCAGGGTACGGATTAATTTAGACCAACCAGAGAAGAGATTAAATTGGACAATCAGGGTAGAAAAAAATTTAGACCAATCACAGAAGATTATAACTTGGACCAAACACAGACGATTATAATTTGGACCAATCACAGAAGAGAATACGTTTGACCCAATCTGGGAACGGATGATATGTAGAACAATCAGGGAAAAGAATAATTTAGTCCAATCAGAGAAGGGAATAAGTTGGACCAATCACAGAAGAGAATACGTTGGACCAATAAGAGAAGGAAATAAATTGTACCAATCAGAAAAAGGAATAAGTTGGCCAATCATAGAAGGACATATGTTAGACCAATCACAGAAGATTATAACTTAGACGAATCAAGGTGCGTATTAATTTAGACCAATCAGGGAACAGCATTATTTAGACCAATCAGAGAAGGGAATACGTTGGACCAATCACAGAAGAGAATGAGTTGGACCAAAAGGGAAAGGGAATAATTTAAAGCAATCAGAGAAGGGAATGAATTGGACCAATTATAAGAGGATATAAGTTGGACCAATAACAGAAGAAAATAAGTTAGACCAATCAGGGAACAAAATAATTTAGATCAATCACTAAAGAGAATAATTAAGACCTATCAGAGAAGGGAATAAGTTGGACCAATCAAGAGAGCACATAATACAGACTAGACCCATAAGAGAATAAGTTGGACCAATCAGGGAAGGAAATAATCTAGACCAATCAGAGAAAAAGTTGGGCCACTTATAGAAGGAAATATATTAGAACAATCACAGAAGATGGACCAATTAGGAAAAGGATTAATTTAGCCCAATCAGAGAACAGAATAATTTGGACCAATTAGAGAAATAAATAATTTAGACCAATTAGAGAAATAAATTATTTAGACCAATCAGAGAGGGGAATAAGTTGGACCAATCAGGGAAGGAAAATATTAAGACCCATAAGGAAACAGAATAATTTAGACCAATCAGGGAAGGAAATAATATAGACCAATATAAGAAGGAAATAATTTGTACCGATGATAGAAGAAAATACGTTGGACCAATCACAGAAGAGAATAAGTTAGACGAATTACGGATCAGATTAATTTAGACCAATCAGAGAAGGGAATAAATTGAACCAATCACAGAAGAGAATAAGTTGGACCAATAAGTGAAGAAAATAATTTACCCCAATCCCAGAATAGAATAAGTTGAAACAATCAGGAACGGATCAATTTAGACCAATCAGGGAGCAGAATAATTTAGACCAATCAGTGAAGAGAATAATATAGAACAATCTGAGAAGGAAATAAGCTGGAACAATAAGGTAAGAAAATAAATTAGTCGAATCAGAGAAGAGAATTAGTTGGGCCAATAAGGGAAGGAAATAATTTAGACCAATCACAGAAGAGAATAAGTTAAAACAATCAGGGAACGGACCAATTTAGACCAATTAGGGAACAGAATAATTTAGACCAATTACAGAACGAAATAAGTTTAGCCAATCACAAAAGAGACTAAGTTGGACCAATCAGGGAAGGAAATAATGTAGACCAATAAAAGAAGGAAATAATTTGTATCAATCATAGATAAAATACGTTGGACCAATCACAGAAGAGGATAAGTTAGACGAATCAGGGATCAGATTAATTTAGACCAGCCAGAACACAAAATAACTTAGACCAATCAGAGAAGGGAATAAATTGAACCAATCACAGAAGAGAATAGGTTGGACTAATAATGGAAGGGAATAATCTAGAACAATCAGAGAAGATAATAAGTTGGACCAATCAGTAATGGGAACCATTTATACCAAACATAGAAAGGAATAAATTGTACCAATCATAGAAGGAAATACGTTGGACCAATCAGAGAAGAGAATAAGTTGGGCCAATAAGGGAAGGAAATGATCTAGACCAGTCACAGAAGGGAATATATTGGACCAATCATAGAAGGTTATACCTTGACAGACAGAATAATTAAGAATAATAAACAGAATAAATTAGACCAATCATAGAAGGGAATAAATTGAACCAGTCACAGAAGAGAATAGGTTGTCTCAATAAGGGAAGGGAATAATTCAAACCAATCAGAGAAGGGAATAAATTGTAACAATCAGGGAAGGGAATAAATTGCAACAGTCAGGGAAGGGAATAATTTACATCTAACATAGAAGGGAGTACAATGAACCAATCATAAAAGGAAATAATTTGGACCAATCACAGAAGAGAGTAACGTAGACCCAATCAGGGAACGGAATAATTTAGACCAATCAGAGGACAGAATAATTTAGTCTAATCAGAGAAGGTAATAAGTTGGGCCCATCAAAGAAGAGAATACGTTGGACCAAATAGGAAAGGGAATAAATAATTCAGACCAATCACAGATCGGAATAAATTGGACCAATCTTAGAAGGAAATAAGTTGGACCAAGGACCAATCAGAGAACGGAGTTTAATAAGCTTTTAGAATAGATAGATGCTTTACATTTAATTTTAACGGACTTTCAAATAAGACAAAGTATATTGTGCACCAAATTCATCAAAATCGAACCATTTTTGGGGCAGCTAGAAAGAGAACAGACAAATATATATACTAGCGTTTGTGTAGTGAGTCAAGCAGCCCTGAATTGAAGGCTTTCAGACTGAAACATTCACTCCCTTCATTATAAAGATTGTGATTATATCTACAGTTTGCATAAGGTGATTGCGTTTATGAAGCTGCCCCACACCAAATCTATCTTATGTATGAAACGTTTTAGATCGTTGTAAGAGTAGCCGTTAGTGCATCCTGGAATGCATGAGAGAGGGTAGATGCAAGCCTAGACTCGGTTCAACAACCTCCCATATCTTCTAGATCCGATGTATGAAGTTTCTCTCTTCATCCATTCCGTTTAGTGGCGGTGTCCTGTTGCCAATCCCAAGCTAGTCAATGTACCCATAATATAATACCAACAGGGATGAGGAATAACCCTTCACAGCTGTACAACATACAGTATGTTGTACAGCTGTGAAGGGTTATTCCTCATCCCTGTTGGTATTATTAATTAATACCCTTCATCTAGTCATCAAAATACCCATAATATTTTATTAATATTAAATCATATTAATTTTTGTTTGCCCTATATTACTTTAATTTAAATATATGCAACTAAAGAATGTACGATTATGGGGATCTAATCCAGTTTGTTTATTGTACGTTCGAGATATAATCTATGATCTTGGAGCACAGCCATCAAGCTGAATTGCAACTCAATTCCAGTTGGAACGATTCCTGGCAGAAGCTCAGGATTCCGTTGCAGAGCCTGCAACGAGCCTGAAACTCTCCCCCATGTCCTGGGCGACTCACAGTGGGACAGAATCCCGATTTCGTGGCCAAAAATCTCAAATTACCTCTACCAGGGTTTTCGAGGTTGCTGATTACGAATCTGAGATCAGATTTTCAAAATTCAAAATGGCGGATCCAAAATGTCGGCCAAAACTGTTTTTACGTTGAAAATATGAAGTGAAATTTCATCTAATTTTGTTTTTGAAGTGATTGCTTACGATTCAAGAGTTAAATTACAGCAAAAACATCAGTAAAAGTATTGTAAAATTAATATTATAAAAAAATGCATTTATTATGGAGTAACTTGATATAGGTAAAGTGGTAAATTCAAAAACTTTTCTTGGATTCTATTTGCTGCTGTCCATTTCGATTGAAAATTTCTAAATAACAGTCCCAATGACTTTTCATCCTCGTCTACTTGTATCATATGTCCGGTTTTTTTGAAAATTGCATCTCTCAAAACGTCAATGACGAATTTCTGTTTATGTTTTATACTGCCTTTCACCATAAGGAAAACATCTTTTCTTGACAATTCCAGATTTGAAGATTCAGAAGACTCCACCAATACCACCAAATACCAATATAAACATGTTCAAAATTCAATGGCATTATTCAGAAATTATTTTTATACTTAACAAAACTATATACTATGTATTAAAAACCCATTAATATTTCAGATTTTCAGATTTCTCACTTACAGTGTTATACCTTGAAATATACTAAAATAATTTATTACTACTAAATGACAACAAATATATTTAAATAAATTCTGTACGAGAAAAAAAGAATGAAGAAGTCTCAGTGAAACCATTTTTACGATGGTCTCCTCGGGGTCAACAAACAACAGGTATAAGAAAGGCTGAAGAGCAGGAGACTCCTTTCTTTACTGCAGAAACCCGACAGTGCAGTCGAAGGGTGCAACCTACCGTTAGGTCTTACAAACATGTGGCAAATACAGTTCTAACTCCTAAGAGAGTTCTTTGAGGACTATATTATAAAAGTTTTAAATTGCCATAAAACGGAGCGTAAAATAACTTGTAAAGCGTTTATTTAAAATAATAAATTATCATATTCAAATTTAATTAGGACCATTAATTAATGTTAATTCACTAATTTCCATGATCGTTATAAGACATTAATCTATTTTAATAGATACAAAACATACCAATACACTATAACCTAATATCCAATGCATTACATTCACACGCCCGTTAATGTCGCGCCACGCGTTCCTCTATTAAAATTAGCCTCACGATTAAAGTTGCACTTTGTAGCAGCCAGTTTTTTAATATGTTATATTAAGGACTATACACTATCAGTTCCTTGTCAAAAGAAGATCGAGACTCGCAGAGAAATTTTTAAAACTCTATTAGAAAATCGATTTTAGATAAAAAATGTAAATCTTTTTATGTTTACTTGTCGCCAGATTTAAATATTTCCCACATTAAATTAACAATAATTGTGCATAACCTTATATTCTACATACCTCCAGAAAGTGGTTCCATTTTACCGAATTCCAATTGAATAAGTTTCTCCAGTTTCACAGCACTTCAAAACAGGCAAGAATTTCTCGACTCGTCTACTTGTTTCGTGCGTACCGAACAAAGGCTGATTGTCGACTGATGTCAAGGCGACCCTAAAGCAGGTATATACCTGTCTGGTCTGGAATTTTGTTCTAGGACTATGCCTAAACAAGATCTGAACGTATAGAGACGAAAATATACAACTCGAAAATATGATTTTTGGCCACGAAATCGGGATTCTGTCCCACTGTGCGTCTGTCAGAAATCAGAACTTCTAAGAATAAATCGACATCATAAGGTGCGAACCTATGTTGCTGACTTGTTCAGGAAGAAAACTGGTTTTGAGGTGTATGAGGAAGTGAGCTGCTTAGCCGAAGATGGTTCGACAAGAAGGGCAGACATTGTGGTCATAGATCGTCAGGCATCCACAGGAATTATTTTAGATCCGACTGTGAGGTTTGAGATAGACGAGAATCAGCCCTTATCAGTTGACAAAGAGAAAACATCCATTTATGAAAAGTGTATTCCCTATTTCCGTGAAAACTACAGGATCGAAAATTGTGAGGTAATCGGCCTTCTCTTTGGCGCAAGAGGTTCCATGCCTTTATTTACACATGTTTTCCAAAGGTGGAACATTAGATGCGACTTTGAGTCACTGGCACGCTCAATAATAAAAGACTCCATGAGGATAGTAAACCACCATTTGTACGGCTGAAGAAAGAATACCTGAACACATGAATTCTAAGAAGAATAAGTAGAATTTAGAATTCCATTCAAAAAAAGAAAATTAATGCAATAAAATAAAACACATGTAACCTGATGGCTTATATATAGGCTGTAAGCTTATTATCATTCCAAGGAGAATAAAGTCCATACGAAAATAAAATAAATAAAAAAAAAAAAAGAAAAAAAAAAAAAAAAAAAAAGATTTTCCTTGGAATGATAAGAAAGCTGTCGCCAAATCTGGTCAGCCATCAGTCGGACATGACTGTTTTTCTTCTTCTACATATATATATATATATATATATATATATATATATATATATATATATATATATATATACCGAAAATGATGGTAGTTCAAATTTGTATATATATATATATATATATATATATATATATATATATATATATATACCGAAAATGATGGTAGTTCAAATTTGTATATATATATATATATATATATATATATATATATGACTGTTCGCGCATTTCTGGCTTCCCTGATGGTACGATTTTGATGAAATTTGGTACGAAAATCCGTCGTCCAATTTTAAAGGTCAAGTTCGTTAACCAGCAATATCCGCCCACTGGAAGATGGCATTTGGGGCGAAATTCGCGCAAAAAAAAATCGTAACGTTTACGTTTTTGAGCTCATAAGATTGTAAGTACTCTTTTTATAGGCTTCTTGGGCTAGGAAAACGAATGGAACCCATTTTCAAGGCGATAGCTTTAACCGTTTTCAAGAAAATTGGAAAAATAGTTTTTGAATACCTTTTTTGGTTTGGGTACTTAGAATTACGGGATTCAGTTGAAACATTATCTGCATGTTCTACTTTCATTAAAACTAATATGTTGAAAGTTTTGTTACGTTTGGAGTTAAGGAAGGGTTAGAATAAAATATTTTATGAACAGGCATGAAAAGTTTTGGGAACTTCGTATACTTTCATTAATATCTCGAACACGGTTGGGAAATCGTGGTAAGTGGATAGAAACTATTTGAAAGCTTACTAAATTCTCTACAAAAATGATACGAAAACTATTTTTGATTAGGTTATGTCAATCGGAGAAGTAAGTGCTTAAAACTTCAAATACGTCTGTTTTGTTCTTATGAACGGGTTTTTGTCGTTCTTTTTAGCGCGGTTCCTTCCTCCCCCATAGGGAGGAACCCCGCTTATAAGGTTGATACAATGAAACAATCCGGAAGTGCCGACAAGAAAATTTCGCGTTTCAGAACCCCTAGAGACCGAAAATAACGGTGGTTCAAATTTGTATATATATATATATGTATATATTTATATATATATATATATATATATATATATATATATATATATATACATATATATATATATTTGTCTGTTCGCTCTCTAGCTCAAAGACGAATGGTCCGATTTTGATGAAATTTGGTACAAAAATCAGTCGTCCAATATGAAAGGTCAAGTTCGTTAACCAGCAAAATCCGCCCACTGGAAGATGGAGTTTGGGGCAAAATTCGCGCAGAAAAAATCGTAACGCTTACGTTTTTGAGTTCATAAGCTTGTCATTACTCGTTTTATAGGCTTCTTGGGCTAGGAAAACGAATGAAACCATTTTCAAGGCGATAGCTTTAACCGTTTTCGAGAACATTGGAAAAATAGGTTTTGAATACCGTTTTTGGTTTGGGTACTTAGAATCATGGGATTCAGTTGAAACATTTTCTGCATGTTCTACTTTCATTAAAACTAATATGTTGAAAGTTTTGTTACGTTTGGAGTTAAGGAAGGGTTAGAATAAAATATTTTATGATCAGGCATGAAAAGTTTTGGGAACTTCGTATACTTTCATTAATATCTCGAACACGGTTGGGAAATCGTGGTAAGTGGATAGAAACTATTTGAAAGCTTACTAAATTCTCTACAAAAATGATACGAAAACTATTTTTGATTAGGTTATGTCAATCGGAGAAGTAAGTGCTTAAAACTTCAAATATGTCTGTTTTGTTCTTATGAACGGGTTTTTGTCGTTCTTTTTAGCGCGGTTCCTTCCTCCCCCATAGGGAGGAACCCCGCTTATAAGGTTGATACAATGAAACAATCCGGAAGTGCCGACAAGAAAATTTCGCGTTTCAGAACCCCTAGAGACCGAAAATAACGGTGGTTCAAATTTGTATATATATATATATATGTATATATATATATATATATATATATATATATATATATATTTATATATATATTTTTGTCTGTTCGCTCTCTAGCTCAAAGACGAATGGTCCGATTTTGATGAAATTTGGTACAAAAATCAGTCGTCCAATATGAAAGGTCAAGTTCGTTAACCAGCAAAATCCGCCCACTGGAAGATGGAGTTTGGGGCAAAATTCGCGCAGAAAAAATCGTAACGCTTACGTTTTTGAGTTCATAAGCTTGTCATTACTCGTTTTATAGGCTTCTTGGGCTAGGAAAACGAATGAAACCATTTTCAAGGCGATAGCTTTAACCGTTTTCGAGAAAATTGGAAAAATAGTTTTTGAATACCGTTTTTGGTTTGGGTACTTAGAATCATGGGATTCAGTTGAAACATTTTCTGCATGTTCTACTTTCATTAAAACTAATATATTGAAATTTTGGTTACGTTTGGAGTTAAGGAAGGGTTAGAATAAAATATTTTATTAACAGACATAAAAAGTTTTGGTAACTTTGTATATTTTCCTTAATATCTCGAAAAAGGTTAAGAATTTGGTAAACGAAAGAATACCATTAGAAAGCTTACTAAATGCTCTACAAAAAAGGTACTGATGAAAGTTTTGATTAGGCGATGTCAATCGGAGAAATAAGTGCTTAAAACATTAAAGTAATTGATTTTGCTTATTTGAACTGTTCTTTTTGTCTGTTTTTATTCCTTGTTATTTTTTAATTGCTTATAGTTGGATAATGTATTTTACAATAAAACAGATTAGGCAAAATAAGAAAAACAATTCATTGTTAGAAATATAGCTTGCCAAGAGAAAAAGATTCGTTGACGTCTTTTGAATATTTTCAATTGCCTTTATGCTGTTGGTTTTTTTATTTTATTTTTTAATTGATTTTATCTGTAGAATTATTTTTATAGTAAAGGAACACAGGAATGTGTGAAAATATTTGATATTTTCCAATTCATTGAAACGTATGAAATGAAGTATCGGTAGAAGAGGATTCTAGGGTCTTGCGGACCTGACCCCAGGTATAGCCAGCCATAAAACCCTTTGAACAAAGGCCGAGGAAAATATTATCTGTTTCTATTCTATGCTTTTCAAATGAGAATAGGGATATGAACAGGAACCGGGGTCTCCCGTAGTCTAATGGCTAGCGCCTTGGATTCATAAGCGGGAGATGGTGGGTTCGATTCCCAACCTCCGGCAGGAATTTTATCATCCCACGGCTCGCTGGTGAAATTCCTCGCTACACCCTGGATGTCGGCGCTAATGACCTAGATGTAGATGTGCCGTAAAAAAAAGAAAAAAAAAAAACAAAAACTGGAACCGCGCTAAGATGACGCAGTTCCTGCGAGTCGGACTTTTGTAATTTTTGTCTCTTTCCCTTGGTTTTTTATTGCTTTTAGCGCGGTTCCTCCCTCCCCCATAGGAACCCCGCTTATAGGGTTGATACAATGAAACAATCCGGAAGTGCCGACTAGAAAATTTCGCGTTTCAGAACCCCTAGAGACCGAAAATAACGGTGGTTCATATTTGTATATATATATATATATATATATATATATATATATATATATATATATGTATATATTTATATATATATATATATATATATATATATATATATATATATATGTATATATTTATATATATATATATATATATATATATATATATATATATATATTTGTCTGTTCGCTCTCTAGATAGAAGACGAATGGTCCGATTTTGATGAAATTTGGTACAAAAATCCTTCGTCCAATTTGAAAGGTCAAGTTCGTTAACCAGCAAAATCCGCCTACTGGAAGATGGCGTTTGGGGCGAAATTCGCGCAAAAAAAATCGTAACTCTTACGTTTTTGAGTTCATAAGCTTGTCATTACTCGTTTTATAGGCTTCTTGGACTAGGAAAACGAATGAAACCATTTTCAAGGCGATAGCTTTAACCGTTTTCGAGAAAATTGGAAAAATAGTTTTTGAATACCGTTTTTGGTTTGGGTACTTAGAATCATGGGATTCAGTTGAAACATTTTCTGCATGTTCTAATTTCATTAAAACTAATATGTTGAAAGTTTTGTTACGTTTGGAATTAAGGAAGGGTTAGAATAAAATATTTTATGAACAGACATGAAAAGTTTTGGGAAGTTCGTATACTTTCATTAATATCTCGAACACGGTTGGGAAATCGTGGTAAGTGGATAGAAACTATTTGAAAGCTTACTAAATTTTCTGCAAAAAAGATTCGAAAACTATTTTTGATTAGGTTATGTCAATCGGATAAATAAGTGCTTAAAACTTCAAATACGTCTGTTTTGTTCTTATGAACGGGTTTTTGTCGTTCTTGTTGTAATTTTTGTCTCTTTCCCTTCGTTTTTTATTGCTTTTTATTTTTGTAATTTCTTATGTTGGGAAAATTTTGTGTGTAAAACAGGATATGAAAAATGAGACCAATTTTCTGTTGCTAGAAATAATGTAAATTTTGGGAAAGTTTTGATTAGGCGCTGACAATCGGAGAAAAAAGTGCTTAAAGCTTTAAAGTAATTGATTTCGCTTATTCGAACTGTTCTTTTTGTCTGTTTTTTATTCCTTGTTATTTTTTAATTGCTTATAGTTGGATAATGTATTCGAAAATAAAACAGGTTAAGTAAAACAACAAAAACAATTTATTGTTAGAAATATAGAGTTCGAAGATTCCAAGACCTTGTAACTAGCGGGACCGTTTCTAGTGTTGCCGACCCTTCCAGGTAAGATTTAAATCCTACCTTTCAAGACTGGTGGAACCAAAATAATAACTGTCGGGGTTCGGTCACTGCTACTTAATAGAACTACATTTTATCGTAAAAATTGTTTTATTGTGCCGACGTTTCGGCTTGAACTTCAAGCCTTCATCAGGGCTGTAAATACAAGTAGGACATATTTAACACTAATATATGCACATATCTATGTAAATATACCTAACATATATATATACATATATAATATATATATATTTATATATATGCATATACACATACACATATACACGCACACATATGTACATATATATGCCCACATACATACACATATAGGGTCTGTATTATTAAGTAGCAGTGACCTAACCCGGACAATCCCTACCTTGCATCATCAACGGTCAACGATCTCCTCTCAACAAAATAATAACTGCTTCTATTTTAATCTTTCGAAATTAGACTAGGGATAAGAACGGAACCGCGCTAAGATGAGGCAGTTCCTGCGAGTCGGACTTTTTTTGTTTTGTTTTTTCAACTGCCAGACTGAAAATCCCTGAGCCTAGGAGAAGACTGAATGACGACTTTCATTTTTGTTTCATAACACATCCTTGACACCGTTTCCTGGTGGAGGTGAGAGAGCTAGTTACCGCCAATGGCAGAATGTTGTTCTAACCTCGGAAGTCTCAAATAAGAGAAAGAGAAAGCCCCCTGCTTTATAATTTACCGACCAAAATTTTATAAATTCGATGTCAAATAATAGTTAGCCTGTGCCGACTAAGGATAGGCCATTCCCAACTGACTGAATCTTACCTTATGACACGACAGGGACAATTTGAACAACAATTTGAATACCACAAACATTTTAATCTTCATGATTTAATCTAAATTCCCATAAATGAACTTATATAACTAACTTTTATGAAATATAACAACAACTGAAGAAACTGAAGCCAATCTCTCTCAACACACAAGAAACTACATCTTCCTATATTATTTTATTATGTGAATTTCCTGTTTTTGTTTTGTGTGTTTTACTCTACATTTTGCATATTGTACAACCCTGTAGTTGAATCATATTTGTCGCAAGAAACTAAAATGAATAGATAATACGGTAAATAAATGAACACGATTAATAACAACAATTAGTACACCTTGATAAGTGGCGCGCCTCTTACCGCGGAACACTGGTACGGAACACGGCCATGGCGCAGGAACACAGTTGTTCGGCTAAACTAAAAAAAAAAATTTTTTTTTTTTTTTTTTTTTTTTTTTTTTTTTTTTTTTTTTTTTTTTTTTTTTTTTTTTTTAACGGCGCATCTACATCTTGGCCATTAGCGCCGGGCTATCTACAGGTTGCCGCCCTTTTCTAATGCCAACAGCACGTGGTCGGTCACCCATTCAGGTACTGACCACGCCCGACGCTGCTTAACTTCGGTGATCTATGGGAACCGGTGCATTCAACGTGGCTATGGCCGTTGGCAAAAAATTTTCTTTTTCTTTTTATTCTCGACCGAGATATCCGGTCGAGAATAGAAAAAAGTGTGTTTTTTCCCAAAATGACAGACTTTCAAGAGCGGATATTTTGAGAACTAAAGATATCTCGAAAAACTTCACTGATTAGAACTTGTAGGAAATTTAATAAGCTTTCATTTGTTATAGAATGGTCATGTCGCTAGGACGCAGGGTTTCCGAGATATAAGTGAAAACCCGAAAAATGGGACCTTCTAAACCCCCCCTCCCCCCGGCTCAAAGGCAACGGGTGAGGACTTTTGATATGTTGACCACCTAACTAGCCGAAACAAAGTTATGAAGTTAAAAATTGTGTTCCAAACATTTCCACCTATAACTCTCAGTTTCCTGGGCTGTTGGTCGCTACATTTCAGATTTCACGATGAACACTGAAATTATTTTTACGTTTGAAGGAAAATACATAAAATAGCAAATAATATATATTATTGAAGGGAATGCAATACTCTACAACCCTATAACCGTTATTTATTATTTTGGTACATCGTTGAAGAGTTATCCGGTCAAAACGGGTAAAAAATATGCGGCAAAAGTGTTTTTCCCCAAAATGACAGACTTTCAAGAGCGGATATTTCGAAAACTAAAGATATCTCGAAAAACTTTATTGAATAGAACTTGCAGAAAATTTAATCAGCTTTCATTTGTTATAGAATAGTAATGTCGCTAGGACGCAGGGCTTTCGAGATATAAGTGAAATCCCAAAAAATGGGACCTTCTAAACCCCCCCCCTCCCCCCGGCTTAAATGCTAGGGGCGAGGACGGTACTTACGTATTAGCGTCAAAGCAGGTTAAAGAGGCGGGTCTCGTTCAGAGATCTGGATCCTGGATAACGCATTTCTATTGGTCAATCACTATCAGAGCAGCGTAGGTTCATTGGTTATTGTGTTTATAGTAACCATCTTGTTCCCTTTGTCTTTATAACGCAATTCATTTGTGCTTTATTTATTGGTTATTATTTAGATACATATTTAGCAGAGTTTATAAGGCGACAACATTTTATTATTTATTTCTTGGTGTTCCGCTTTATGGCGATGTACACCTTACATATATCATGATTAGATAGTTAGCCGTCGAGGTGATAAGTAAAGATGGAATGGTTGGGATTCGGCGAAATAAACCTCAATATGGTTTTGTTTTTTAAAAAAAAAAACATGTACTTACATTATACATATACACACACACACACACACACACACATACGGCGACAACAGAATAGCAGGGATGAAAGAGACTGTTTTGAAGCGATGCTAAATTGAATATCAGTCCATTATCCAGTGAAAAACCATCCTAGCAATTATGCTATTAATATAAGTGCTACGCGTTTTCGCTAGTTAAAGGTTATATCATAACTCTAGTTAACCTAAATCGTTGATAATCCCGACGCCATATTGGCAAAAAGTGATTCGACTCCTTGATCCAGCTCTCTGAGACCCGACTCTTTAACCTGCTTTGACGCTAATACGTAAGTACCGCGAGGACTTTTGATATGTTCACCTCCTACCCAGCCCAAACAAAGTTACGAAGTCAAAAATTGTGTTCCAAAAATTCTATCTATAACTGTTCGTTGCCTGGACTGCTTGTAAACGATTAAAAAATTGTGGTGATTGGAAGGTAAACAGTCAAAAGCTCAACAAATTCCCTACAATACGGTTCTGAAGTAATTTTTGATGGGACGGCATCTGTTGGAGACAAAAGTGATCAAAACTTCGAAAGTTTTGGTTTCGTTGCATTGAACGGGTGAGTTTCCTCGGGTTTTTTATTGTTTGTCGTCTTAGGAATTCCTTGTAACAGTAAACTGAATTTATCAATAATACAAGATAATAGAGCTTTCCAAGAGGCCGGGTGAGTCTAATTTCCGCTACTTAGTGTTTTGTGAATAGTGGCTCATGAAAACAGACTTTTCCTCAAAATGTCATTGTAGTATTGCCCTGTTAAGTTGATACAAACTTTTCAAAAAAGGATGTCTCTATTTTGACACTTAGTTGTGTGGTCATAGAGAAATATGTGCTGAACCCCCTTTTATGCCTGTAGATGCGGCATATTCCTCCTCAATTATGGAATAAAATCATTCATATGAAGAAATATTAGACTAAACTAAATAAGCTTAATATTAGACTAAACTAAATAAGCTCTTCCTGTCCATTTTCTATCCTTAACTCATTTAAATATCTACACATGGACGAAAGAAAAACTAATTTGTTCTTGACGAAATTTTATCAATACTTCCATGATAACCTCGTTCCCAATTTACATAAGAATTTTATCCTAATAGTATGAGGTTTCCGATTATATCTATTTTTTCTATCACAAATAGTTAATAAACTATCTTTTTTATGGCGAGCTTTTATTCTCTGAATACAGTCATTGTGCAAAGTGAAGATATTTTTTTGTATATAGATGATCAACAATTTTATTGTATTAGTATCTTGATTTTTAATGAACGTCTCTTAGGATCACTCCAAAATGAATGGACAAGGGTTTCTATTTATCGACAAGGTTAGAATTCAATCCTTCACTAGAACATCAGTTTACGTTTAATTTTATAGGGGAGAACAAAAATAAATATAAAACTAAATCTTGAACTTGTTTAAAGTTTATCTGGAGGTTATACATTTCATCTGAAATGTATTGACGCATAAAACGAAAACAGTCCATAGCTCAGGAGCTGTATAACTAAGCCACATTACTGAAGAATTCGCTTGGACTAACTGATATAGAAATATTATTTATTCAAATTTTAACGCCCATTTATTATTGACAACGAATTTTAGGACGGGTTATCTATAGGTTACTACCCTTTGCTAGCCAGGATAGGGCTCTTGTAGTGATGGGCGATTCTCGAATATGAATCGATCTTTTGAATCGATTCGAATCGAAATGAAAAGTTCGATCCACAAAGAAGATCGGCATGTTCAGATCGATTCAAAAGATCGATCTTCTAGGCTCAGAAGATCGATCTACGATATAGATCGATCTTCGATATAGGTCGATTTCACGATTACTTATAATTACCTACGAAATTCGTATTTCATTTCGATTCGAATCCATTCTCATTCGAGAATCGTCCATCACTACTAGGAATCGACCTAAATAAATCTATTTGAATACTTGATAATATGAAAAACATATAACCTAAAAGTAGAAAAAGTTAAGACTATTTTTCATCAAAAGTAATACAGAATGAACAACTACTGTTACATCATATTAAAATATATAGATATTATTACATATATATGTTTATCAAACGAAAAAAAAAATAATAATAATACATAAAAATGGTTATACAAATTAAGAGCTCAGTTTGAAGCCACATTTTATTATATTACTTTCTTCCCTCTAGTTGGAGAAAGTGAAGGTACTGAATCGTTGTATAATATTATTGTTGTATTAAAGACTGTTAATGGAGATAGTACACTGTTCTGTACATTTTTTCTTCAGTTAAATAATAGAAATGAGATTGTAACAAGAGGTGAGATTAAGTATTTGAATATTTGAAGTAAAAAACAATTAATTTTACGATATTCTAGATAGATCGATTCTTTAAAAGATCGACCCTTGGAGATCGATTCTTTAAAAAAGATCGGCCCTTGGTGATAGATTCTTTAAAAAAGATCGGCCGTTGGTGATCGATTCTTTGAGAATATCGGCTCTTGGAGATCGATTCAAATGGTCGATATGTCGCGTCTCTCTAGGTTGAAGCCCATCTCTAGGTTGAAGCCTTACTTTTCTTTTTTTAACAAAAAAAAAATTCACCACCCTCTAGTGGTAATCGAAGCCACGACCCTAGTGATATGCACTCACAGCCACCTGGTCTATATAGAAATATTGTTAGTTGATTTATATATTTAGGACTTAAACGCTTGTCAGTTCAAGTAAGTTAAAAGTTTAGCTCTTTTAAACATTTTTTAACCAGCAGACTCTTAAAAAAGTTTTTTTTTTTTAAATTAA
Source organism: Gonocerus acuteangulatus (assembly GCA_946811695.1). Lineage (NCBI taxonomy): Eukaryota > Metazoa > Arthropoda > Insecta > Hemiptera > Coreidae > Gonocerus > Gonocerus acuteangulatus. The sequence continues at coordinate 51,753,555 of OX328126.1, forward strand.
TTTTAAAATAAATTGTCAGGTAAAAACCTACTTTTCTTATTTTCGAATAATGTATAATATGTTTCATAATCCAACTTTCGCTAAACGAGAACAAAAATAAATATTTTTTGGTGGCCTGAGTGTTAAGGCGCGGGAACTACATTCCTAATGTCGTGGGTTCGATTCCCATTAGGGGTAGTAGGTCTTCTTAAAAAAAAAACAAAAAAAACTCCAAATTTGTTCTCATTTACATTGATATGTTAAAGTATTTATTTTACAGTTAAATGCAATATATATTTATATATATATATATATATATATATATATATATATATATATATATATATTTATTTATTTATTTATTTATTTATTTATTTATTTATTGTATATAATTTTGAACCAACGGTATTTCCCTGACCTATAGGGTTTGAAACGTGGAAATTTCTCATTAGCATCTTCTGATTGCGTAATAAGGTCAGCGTCATAAGCGGCTTTTCTCCTTATGGAAGGAGGGCGGAAACGCGCTAAAACGAGTTCACGATTTTAATGTTTACAAAAAAAACCCATTAAAATGCTTGTTTTTAGCGGGGTTCCTCCATCCCTTCATAGGGAGAAACCCCGCTTATAAGGTTGATCTCATGAAACAACCCAGAAGTGCCGACTATTTAATGTTTAATATAAACCCATAAAGTAGTATTAATACTGGAGCCCAATATAAAGTTCTAAGTAGATCTATTGCGAAACAGAGATAACTTTTGTCGAGCACGCTTTTAAGAATTACTAAATATGATGAAATTGTTTCCTTGGTAAATTAATTTGTCAAATAAGTGTTGAATGAATGAAAAAAAAAAAAAAAAAATGATGAAATGATGTTCCTATCTCATCATTTTAGCACTTTCCTCCGAAGGAAAGTAGCTATTGAGGTTGGACTCATGACGGAATTTTTTAAAAATTTCTTCAAATTTTATCGATCCTACCTAGTAGACACCGAAAATGACCCCCGTTAAAATTTATATATATCTATATATATATATATATATATATGCATATATATATATATATATATATATATATATATATATATATATATATACATATATACATATGTGTCTGTTAACACGATAGCAGCCAGAGTTTTTGTTTTTTCGTCACGAAACTTGGTATATAGCATTCAATTAGCAAACGATTGAACAAGTTCGTTAACCACCAAACTCGGTCCACCGGAAGGGGGGGTTTACCCCGAACCCAAAACACTAATTTGACCATGTCAGCCGTAATATTTGTTATATTTCAACGAAACTTGGTATTCGTAGTGGTAATATAGAGAGAAAAGTGAGATATAAAAATGAACTAAATCGGTTCATTAGGAGGGGGGGTTTACTCCGGACCCACAATACCAATTCGCCACTACCAGCCGTGATTTTTGGTATATTTCGACGAAACTCGGTATTCGTAGTGGTAATCTACAGGTAAATATGTGATGTAAACATAAACTAAATCGGTTCATTAGAAGGGGGGGTTTACTCCAGACCCACAATACCAATTCGCCACTACCAGCCGTGATTTTTGCTATATTTCGACGAAACTCGGTATTCGTAGTGGTAATCCACAGGTAAATATGTGTTGTAAAAATAAACTAAATCGGTTCATTAGGAGGGGGGGGGTTTACTCCGGCCCCACAATACCAATTCGCCACTACCAGCCGTGATTTTTGGTATATTTCGACGAAACTCGGTACTCGTAGTGGTAATCTACAGGTAAATATGTGATGTAAAAATAAACTAAATCGGTTCATTATAAGGGGGGGGGTTTACTCCGGACCCAAATTCCTAATATACTCATACCGGTCGTAATTTCTGCTGTATTGTAACGAAACGCGGTATACGTCGTAGGTAACTCATGAGAAAGAAGTGTTGTAAAAATGAGCTGAATCGGTCAATCGGAAAGCGGGGGTTTAATTTGTAATATATTTCAATAGAAAAGCCCGCGACGTAGGTTCACAAAGCCGCCGCAAGGAGCGCTTTCTACCACTAGAGTGACTGTATCCTGTTCCTGCCTTAGATCAAAAAACGATAATATGAGGTTTTTTGTATTTATTACGTAGTGCAATAGGTACCATGTGTAAACATAACTCTGGAAGCAAATTAATAATTGATCAGTTACTCATTACAAATTTAAAAGAGAACTATTCATGTTTTTATTTTATTTATGTAGGATATTTTAAGCAAATTGTTCTGGAAAGCAGTCTAAACTACACAAATTCTGAGGAAAGTGCTTAGTTCTGCAGCTCCTGCGTGACGGACTTTTTATTTTACATGTTTATAAAAACCTGAAAAATCCAACTTCAATTTCCTTTGAAGTTAAATTATCTAAAGGTGAAGAAATTATTTACCCCTTAATATTTTTTTACCATGACCTATACTGCTGGCAGCCTGTTATATATATATATATATTGAATTATATTGGATCATAATATTAGTGTGGTAAATCATATTAGGATTTTTTTTTTTTTTTTTTTTTTTTTTTTTTTTTTTTTTTTTTTTTTTTTTTTTTTTTTTTTTTTTTTTTTTTTTTTTTACGGCGCATCGATGTAAAATCCAAATTATATTTCAAACCTTTATTTACTATTATTCAATGCCAAAGTTCCAAGCAGAATCGCTCATTTTCAAGGTTATTCAATTACTGTTAATAGTCAACATTGTGCGCAGAAAACCTACATTAAGGGAAATTTCCCGCTGTACAGTACAAAGCTCCGGATTCCGCTTGAGAAGCTCAGATACTAACAAGAAAAATTGGTTTTTCATTTTACGTTAGCTTCTGTTTCTGTAAAAATAATTTTAGTGCTAAAAGAACAACAAGCCATAAAAGAAAAAAACAGAGGTAAAAAACACCACGAACCGTTCAACGCAACGAAGCCAACTCTCTACATGTTTTAAGCACTTATTTCTTCGACTGCGATCGTCCCATCAAAACTACCTCTTAACCGTTTTTGCAGACGGTATGCAGATGTAGTATGCTTTCGAGTGCCTACCTTCCACTAACCACGAATTTCCAACTGTTTTCCGGATACGTAATAAAATGACAATTCCAAGACTGCATTTTCTAATACTTCAAAATTCAAATGTAACCAAAATTAAAAATTTTTTTGTTTATCAGAATGTCAAACGTTTGGACCCCCCCCCCACCTTGTCAAACAAACGAAAATGAAAAATCTCGTTTTTCAGATTCAAGACTTTGCTCTTGGATAGTCGGAACTCTAATCTCTTTAGAATAGCCGTAAAAGCCTTAAATAAGTATACATATGCACGAATACATGGGCGTATATAGAAAATAATTTCGGGAGGGGCTGGGAAAATTTCGGGGGGGGGGGGCTGCGACCATTTCCGGGGTATGTAATACTAAAAATTTAGAACTTGAAATAGTTTTAGGCAACTAAAAAGCTACTACACGTAAAATAAAAAACATTTTATGAACAAAGTGATCTTATTTCATTTATTTTTAAGGGTTTTACGACACATTTTTAACATCAAAACAACATTTCGGGGGGGGGGGGCTGCAGTCCCCCTCAGCTCCCCCTTATATACGCCCATGATCGAATAAGACGATTTTTCAATATATTACTTAATCTTAGTTGATGCGCCGTTAAAAAAAAAAAAAAAAAAAAGAAAAAAAAAAAAAAGAAAAAAGAAAATTACTTAATCTATCGAATATCGTCAATACAAATGCAAAGAATCGAATGTGAAAAAACGCATTTTTCATTTTCAATCTTTACTGATTGCTGTTGGACTGATGTACGGCAAATTCTCTTACGTTCACTCAGTGAAAGGCGAGAGTAACCTCTGTCAAAAGGTCGAATCTGCCGACTATTTTATCCAAAAGGGAAGTTTTTCCCCTCAGTGTTTTATTGATTGTTGTTTTTTATAATCGATTTCAGCAGTAAGATGAATTTGCTACTAAAAAGATACCATAAATGATAATGAAGTTTTGGTCGTTTGTTATACATTTTTCCGAGCAGAAGTCGAACAAGGCGAGTGAATAATTTCCGCTACTGTATGTTTTCAGTAAACAATGACACCTAAATCTCTCTTCTATATTTAATGAGAGTAGGTGTTTAACGTTTTTACAAAACATTAAGTACACACTTCATCCAAGCTTTCCGAAAGACAACAGGGATAAGAAGTTATGGAAACGCGCTAAGATGACGCAGTTCCAGTGAGTCAGACTTTTCACAACTCATCTTTTAGTTTAAATGCGTTCGATGTATCCAGAGTTTCGTTAGAATATAACAATTTCAACCAATCTAGAAGACATTTTTCAAGCATTCTTTCATGAATGCAACCTTATTAGGTTTCAAACCCTTTGGAAAGTGCTAAAAGCTCAATATATGTTAATAGTTAAAAAGAACTCGTCGTTCAAATTCTTTTCCGCCATTTTGCCTTGTCTATGATTAACAAACTACTATACTGTACTATATTCGAAGAAAGTAGATATTGTCATTTTTTAGAACAACAATAATGACAAGGAACAAATATTTACTCTTCACTGACCCTGAGTTTTAAAAAAATTAAATGCTGCTTCAGGTGTTTTGAACACAATATACTATAAATCATTTAATCATTTGTTACCTTCTTTTGCCTCCAAATACGGAAGAATAGGTGTGTCCTAAATGTTCAGCCTTATATGTACAGCCTTCATGCTGTTTGTTCACTATTACTTTGTCCTTATTTTTATCTTTCAGTAATGATGAAAAACGTTTTGCAGTTGTTTTCAATAATAAAATATATAAGCTATACCTATTACAGATAATTTTTAAAAATCCACCATGATTGTTGTAAACATTGTTGCAGATATGAAAGGCTCCCGAAATTATATATCGAATTAAAATAAAAACAAAAAGAATTATATACCCTCTTAAAGGGGAACAGTGAAAGTGTGATTACAGTAAAATTAAATATATTACTAAAATAAGCATAAAACACCCTGTAAACCCCCACATTCCGAAAGGTCTTAGGGAGTTTATGAGAGGGGATTAGCCCCCCAACTAGAACTCCCCCCCCAAATACTCCAAATTTCCTGTATAGTGGTTACTATCTAGAATAACTTTAATAGGGATTTGAAAGTAAAATTTCTTGTTCCCTTCCAGGAATTCTTTAATTAAGAAACAATTTGCAGTAGTACAGATGACTTTATGACTTCCATATTTACATTGTATGTATTTATATGTTTTCTTAACAAGAAACGTTTATGAAAAGGGCAAACAAATGGTGTTAAACTCCACTTTAAGGGGTTCTATGTATTTATAAATATAGAATACGTGTGGATCTTTAAAAAACGTATTTAATTTTTTAATGAAATATTTTATTTTAGTATTTAAATTTAACATTACATTTCAGAACTCGATTGACTCTGCCTCTCGATCAGAAATTAACGAATTAATTTCTGACTCGCTTACAGATACATCTTTTAAGTTGCTAATGACAGTTAATTTTGTAAAAAGTTTTTTTCTTTTTTTTTCTTTATAAATATTAGGCAATTCCTAGCATAGTATTTTATCTTCACAACGACAATTTTAATCGTCATATTTTCAAATCAGTTTTGACATAAATTCTGACAACGTAACCTTCTCTTGGTGTAGCAAGAGAAAACACATGAACGTAACCTTCCAGCCAACAATTTAGTGGATTTCCATCAAAATTCTAAAACTATGTCTTAATTTATATCACTTTTGAATAAAATCAAGAAGCTGCATATTACCCATGGGCTGGATTGATTTAACGTGTCGACGCTGTTTTACAAAAGGCCACTGCCATGTTTTGAATGCAAGATTTTTTAGTTCAGGAGGATTACATGAGTTACTTCTCAATATGCCCCGTGATACTACCCATACCCAAATCCTGAAAACTCAAAGAGTCAAACAGAAGGAAAAAAGTATGAAATATTCTCCTGGGATTGTAAATTTGCAAGTATTAGGTAGTGGGGCTAAGGGGGCTCCTACTTCATTATATCTCTTTACTGACCAGTCAAGGTAAGTAATATAAGTATTCTTATGAGTATGATTACTTTCCTTTTATCTGACCTACAATAATCCACATTTTAGGTATTTATTTAATTGTGGTGAAGGCGCTCAGAGACTTGCTCATGAACACAAGATCAAACTTTCTAAATTAGAGCATATTTTTGTTACATATGCTTCTTGGAAAAACATTGGTGGCCTTCCAGGTGTCGCTCTTACATTGCAAGATGTTGGAGTTCCTCAAATTACCCTCCATGGGCCAAATATTGTAGTAAGGTTTAAAGTCTTAGACATTACAGTAATTTATAAGACTTTATTTAAATTAGTTGCATATTAATCACTATTTATTTTAAAGGACCAAATATTTCCTGCAACTCGGCGATTTATTGTTTTAAAAAACCTTCTAATTAAAACAGCTAGTTGTACACCAGAAAATGTGTATGAAGACAATGCAATAAAAGTAAATTACATTCCTCTCATTTCTGCACGTGAAAAACGATCAAGCTCTACCAATGGTTCTATCAGGTTAGCTCACTTCGTTTTTACCTTCTTTTTCTTTCATTTTTTTTCACATTGTGAAAAAAATAAAACAATGTTTTGACGTTGACACATTACATTGTACTCCAGAATATTAACTAATAAATTATTATGTATTATTAAGTATTGCTTGTCTTTCACATTTGTTTGAGTAAGTAACAATATTTCCATTAAAAACTTGCTGAATAGTGAAATATTGGTCAGAATCATATATTTATGTACATTACTGATATTATGTAATGTGATATATTTCATTCTAAATCTTTAAATATTTTAACAATGCTATTCAAATAAAAATAAAGGTGATTTCTAAAACTGTTTCTTAATATCTCTTAACATAAAGAAAATAAGCCAATTAGTTGTTATTAAAAAGTTTATGAACCAATTTTTTTTATTTTATTTATTTATTTTTTTAAGTTGCTTTGACTACCTAGGTCAATAGAATCTATTATAATTTAATGAATAATAATTTGAGTAACCTCGGTGCAGTTGCCGAAGAGAAACTTAAATTCATATACATTTACATTACATAACTCAAATCAAAGATTGCAGATATGCATTATTTTATTTTTAGTCCATTGAAACAATTTTCACTAACAATTTTAAATTGTTAATCAGAAATTCCTTTGTCCTTTTTTGTAATCTATTATATAAAAATGAATCGTTAAATGTGTTGGTAAGCGCAAATCTCGAGAACAACTGATCCGATTTCGCTAATTCTTTTTTTATAATATTCCTTGAAGTACGAGGATGGTTCTTACGGAGAGAAAAATTTAAAAAGTTGCCTGAAAGAGTCTAAAAACAACACTTTTGGGGTATTTTTTACTTCCTTAACGCAAATTAATTTTTAAATACAAACAAATTTTTTTGTTCTCAATTATAATATTTTTAACACTTAACATATTTGGTTATTTGTGTATAAGCAAAAAAATTAAATAAATAAGAACATGTAATCACTAGGTGACATTAGAATCACATGTTAATAATGCAATTTAAATTAATTTATATTTGCATTAACGAAGTAAAAAAGACTCCACTTTTCTATATTCCCATACAAAAGATTTGTCATAATACTTAAAGGTCAATTTGAACTCTAATACCATACCATAAAGTGTTAGTGGAGGGGTTCTGGGAAGGCAAAACAATTGACTGACATTAGTATCGTATAAATATTAATGTCAATATTTATTCGATGGTAACATTGCTCAAAAACAAATTGACGATAGTAAAATGTAAATTGTCTGTGGTAAAATGTCACTTGAAATGTAAACATCTCTTTGCTGTGCATCTATAATATTACTAAATCTAAAAGCCATAAATTTCTATAAAATTACAAAAGTGTTGTGTGTTTGTGAGACTTACTAAATATGCCTCCTATAAGGCGGCGGAGAAATTTAGGCAGAAGAACCCGAAATGCAACGCATCAAATTAATTATCAACCTAATCGTACTGCCCAGGAATGTGAAGATCGCAATGAACGTGAAAGAATTTGGTTAAGACAGACCCGCGAAGCGCGACATTCGACTAATAACACAGGTCTAAAACCAAAAATTTGATTTGATGATTTTGGCTAATCTCTGTGTTTCTCGGTGTGCTGAGGCCGAGAATGAAGTCCGTTTTTCTCTATTACGTACAGATTTTTTTCATATCCATAGAACATAATATACCTGCTATACACATAAATTTGGTAAGAAGTAGGTTTTTTTTTTTTTCCAAACGATTTCTCTTTTTATAAACAGACATCTTTCACTAGGTGGTGTAGGCAATGACTCCCTCAGTAGATGTTGTAGGCCTGAGGGTGTCTAGGCACGACCTGTTCAGACAGGAACGTACTTGTTTGGTCTCAGATGTCACCGTCTGAAGCTAAACGAGATTGAACCTGTTGTATCAGGATCTTGGAGCTAAATTTCTGTTCATTCTCTCAGTTCAGTAGTATCAACTGAAGTGAACACATTCACTGAGGTCTCTTAGTTGTGTCAAAGTGATTAAGAACGAATTTTAAGGTTTGAAAGTGCATTTAGACAAAATGTCTCATCGTCGTTGTGTTACCAGTCCAGACTACTTCTGTTTTATCTGTGGTGAGTACACAGTTAAGAAATACCAACGAAATATAACAGGTTTTGTCAAAAATGTATATTATGCATATTTTGGCTTGAGAATAGGAGATCAAGATAAAGTGTGGGCTCCTCGCAAAGTATGCCATAGCTGCGTAGAAAAACTTCGCTTATGGTACAAAGGAGAGTTAAAATCTTTCGGATCTGCTATCCCAATGATGTGGAGGGAGCAAAAAAACCACGTTAATGACTGTTACTTTTGTAATTGTCATGTTCAAGGCTATAATTCCAAAAATCATAAGCTCATTAACTACCCTAATGTGGAATGTGCTAGTCGTCCGGTACCACACGGTCCTGGATTGACAGTTCCTCAGCCCCCTCGTGACTTGGGCAGTATAGATAGGGAAGCTAATAGAGAAGACTGTATGTCGGAGAGCGATGAAGTACACAGTGAGTTCAAAGCAAGCAGTTCAGAAGATGAACCTCAGCTTATTTCAAGAGAAAAAAATACGTTTTCATAAAAATAATAACTAAATATGCCACTGTTAATTCTGAAGCTGTTATTTCTACAAATTTATGTATTTTCTACAGTAAACAACATTGAAATAACTAAAAGATCATGGAAATAAATGAAAACTCTTATTCGCCAATTCTGTTTTCTTTTAATGGTAGTACCTCTGCCCTTACTTGAGATTGAACAATTTCCTTACGTGATAGAGAGGGACTGACCTCATGCTCGGCTTCAGCACGCCAAGGAGCATAGAGATTGACCAAAATCATCAAATCAAATTTCAGAAAGATTATTTTTGTAGACCTGTGTAATGGTGCAAGTTTGAATAGAGCTGCTGTGAATTCATTACGTTCATTAAACTCAGTTTGACTATAAACAAATCCCAGGGCAGTCATTAAGTGTTTGCGGTATCAATCTAGATAACCCATGTTTCTCGCATGGTCAATTGTATGTTGCCTGTACCCGTGTTGGAAAACCATCTGCTCTGTTTATTTACGCGTCAGGTAATGAAACAAAAAATATCGTGTACCATTAAGTACTACAATAAAAATTAAACTTAATTTAGAATAAGTAAAAATAAAATGAAATATAATAAGTAGGTATCATAATAAGAAATCTGATATTGTAATTTTGATTGTGATTTTTTAGTGACTATTAAAAGAATTTTAAGTGTTTTATAATTTTTATTTTTTGACATAATGTAATTGTCGACTTATTAAGTTTTTTTCTTCTTTTTAGCGCGGTTTTTCCCTCCCCCATAGGGAGGAACCCCGCTTATAAGGTTGATACAATGAAACAATCCGGAACTGCAGACTAGAAAATTTCGCGTTTCAGAACCCCTAGAGACCGAAAATAACGGTGGTTCAAATTTGTTTGTGTATATATATGTATATATTTATATATATATATATATATATATATATATATATATATATATATGTATATATTTATTTATATATATATGTATATATATATATATATATATATATATATATATATATATATGTATATATTTATTTATATATATATATATATATATATATATATATGTATATATATATATATATAAACTCCTCGTCAAAAAAAACGCAACACCCTAAAATGTATTAATTTCACTGGGTTTTTACTGAAGCAGAGAATCATACCTTATAGTACAAGTACATAGGAGTAATAAAAAGTGTATTTCAGAAGAAAAAAAATTAATTCCTTTAATTACAAAGAAAAAATAAAAATTTATCCTAAAAATGAAAAAACAAAATTTTAACTTTTTTAAAATTAAATTGACTATTCTTACACTAATAACCAGTGTTGCCACCTCTTGCTCGAACGACAGCCTCCATACGTGTGGGCATGCTCCTGATCAAGTCATGGACGGCCTCCTGAGGTAATCTTTCCCACTCTTCCAAAACGGCAGCCTCAAGCTCCCTGAGGTTGAATGGTGCTGGTTCCCTGGCTCGAACGCTTCTTTTTAGTCTGTCCCATAAATGTTCTATGCAATTTAAGTCAGGACTCCGCTCTGGCCACGGCAATGTGTCGATATTGACTTCGTTTAGGTAGTCCCTAACAATACGGGCAACATGTGGCCTTGCATTATCATACATAAGAAATGCATTTTCACCAATAAATGGCATATATGGCATGACATGGTCCTCCAAAATGTCTGCCACGTATCTTTGTGCAGTCAAAGGGCCCCCGCGAATCGAAACTAACTCCGTGTGAGCTTCCCATGAGATGCCACCCCAGAACATCACGGAGCCTCCACCATAAGGCTCCCTTCCGACTATACAACATTGAATGTATCGCTCACCTGGCCTCCTCCACACTCTTCTGCGTCCGTCAGGAGAGTTTAGCGCCACTCTGGTATCATCGGTGAACAGGACTCGTCTCCAGTCATCGACAGTCCAATCTCGGTGCTCCTGGGCAAACCTAAGGCGGGCTCTTCGGTTCTCTCAGGAGAGAAGTGGTCCAACCATGGGCCTTCGTGCCCTCAGTCCACTATTCCTCACTCGTCTCGTAACTGTTGATACCGAAACATGTAAGTTTCGGACACCAACGACCAAGTTTCTTAAGTCGTTTGCTGTTATTAGCCGATTTCTGAGAGTTTGGAGCCGGATAAAACGGTCGTCTTCCGCTGATGTGACCCGTGGTCGGCCCGATCCAGGTCTTCTTGTGTATCCTCCTGTCTCTCTGAATCGTTTCAAGGCCCGTGCGACAGTTGAAAAGTGGACCCCAAGTCAATTAGCAATGTAACGTGTGCTACGGCCTTCTTGGTGCATCTTCACTGCCCTAATTGTGTCATCTCTATCTAACCGTGCCATAATTACTAACGAATTCTAAAATAATGCGTACTTGATGAAATTAACACTGATACTGAGCCCTAGTATTTTTTTTACATCGATAAGAATGATTTTGGAATTAGTGCTGTTTATAAACAATAGGATTAAAGACAAGAAGAAGTGCTGGAATTCAAATGAAATTTTTTTTTCTCCTCCTATGTATTTGTCTGATTAGAAACATCAACATAATATTTTTTATTTCAATTAAAAACTTGTGTAATCAATAAATTTTAGGGTGTTGCGTTTTTTTTGACAAGGAGTGTATATATATATATATATATATATATATATATATATATATATATATATATATATATATGTCTGTTCGCTCTCTAGATAGAAGACGAATGGTCCGATTTTGATGAAATTTGGTACAAAAATCCTTCGTCCAATTTGAAAGGTCAAGTTCGTTAACCAGCAAAATCCGCCTACTGGAAGATGGCGTTTGGGGCGAAATTCGCGCAAAAAAAATCGTAACGCCTACGTTTTTGAGTTCATAAGCTTCTAAGTACTCGTTTTATATGAATCCTGGGCTAGGAAAACGAATGAAACCATTTTCAAGGCGATAGCTTTAACCGTTTTCGAGAAAATTGGAAAAATATTTTTTGAATACCGTTTTTGGTTTGGGTACTTAGAATCATGGGATTCAGTTGAAACATTTTCTGCATGTTCTACTTTCATCAAAACTAATATGTTGAAATTTTGGTTACGTTTGGAGTTAAGGAAGGGTTAGAATAAAATATTTTATTAACAGACATAAAAAGTTTTAGTAACTTTGTTTACATTCCTTAATATCTCGAAAAAGGTTGAAAATCTTGGTAAACGGAAGAATACCATTAGAAAGCTTATTAAATGCTCTAAAAAAAAGATTCTAATGAATGTTTTGATTAGGCGATGTCAATTGGAGAAATAAGAGCTTAAAACTTTAAAGTAATTGATTTCGCTTATTCGAACTGTTCTTTTTGTCTGTTTTTTATTCCTTGTTATTTTTTAATTGCTTATTGTTGGATAATGTATTTGAAAATAAAACAGGTTAAGAAAAACAATTTAATGTTAGAGATATGGATTTCCAAGATATATAGCTTTTCAACTGCCTAGCGTCCTTCCTAGGGAGGGTTCTTTGTCTTTGATTTTGGTACTTAGAATTATGGGATACAGTTGAAACATTTTCTGCATGTTCGAGTTTCATCAACACTAATATGTTGAAATTTTTGTTACGTTTAGAGTAAAGGAAGGGTTAGAATAAAATATTTTATTAACAGACAAAAAAAGTTTTGGTAACTTTGTATAATTTGTTAGTATCTCGAAAACCGTTGACAATCTTGTGAAGCGGAAGATTACCATTCGGAAGCTTACTAAATGCTCTACAAAAAAGGTTCTGAAGAAAGTTTTAATTAGGCGATGTCAATTGGAGAAAAAAGTGCTTAAAGCTTTAAATTAATTGATTTCGTTTATTCCAATGGTTCTTTTTGTCTGTTTTATTTCTTGTTATTTTTTAATTGCTTATAGTTGGATAATGTATTTGACAATAAAACTTGTTAAGTAAAATAACAAAAACAATTTATTGTTAGAAATATAGATTTCCAAGATTCCAAGACCTTGTCACTAGCGGGTCTGTTTCTAGTGTAGCGGACCCTTCCAGGTAAGATTGTAAATCATGACCTTTCAAGACTTTACTACTCACAGGAATGGCGTTAGTGACCTTAAGGGTTGACACCCCATTATAATAATTAATTTAAAAAAAAAGACTGGTGGAACCAAAATAATAACTGCTTCTATTTTAATCTTTCCAAATTAGACTAGGGATATGAACGGAACCGCGCTAAGATGATGCAGTCCTGCGAGACGGACTTTTTTCTATCTTACTAGCTCTCCGGGTGTCCCAAATAGCAGTAATACTTGAATAAGTATTCAAAAAAAAATTAAAGAATTGACTGTTAGGCGGTACGAAGTTCGCCGGGTCAGCTAGTTAAGTTAATAAAAATATGTTGAAAGTTTGTGGATTCAAAAAATCTCTTTTTTTTTTTCTTTTTTTTTTAATGTAAACAGGCTTAAATCTGCTTATTAATTTTTGAAATATAATGATTATTTTCATAGACTGAGAGACAAATAAGTCATTGCCAAGAACAACATTAAGTTCTTCTTTTTAATTTAATTTTTTTTTTTTTTTTTTATCTTGGCCATTAGCGCCATTTAATTTTATTATTTCTGTTTAAGAGATGGTTTGGTGGATGATACTGATTATTATGAACATGAGAGGGGTTCACCAGCTAGAAAACGAAACAGACGGAGAAGCTCATCTATGGAACCATGTATATCTAGGCTTATTGTAATCCCATAAATAATAAAATGATAATAGTCAGTCAAACTTAATAAGTTTCTGTATTTTTAGCACTAAAGAAATTACCTCAGGAAGATATATCCATGTGTTATGCCGTTAAACTTCATCCTAAGCCAGGTGCTTTATGTTTGGAGAAATGTGTCGAGGCTGGCGTACCTCCTGGTCCATTGCTCGGGAGGCTGAAAGCAGGAGAAGATATTGTACTCGATAATGGAAAAATTGTTCGATCAGCTGATGTTACATTAGCTACTGATCCCGGTCCTCTTTTTTTAGGTAAATGCTCTTTTATTTATAAGTTAACTAAACATTTAATAAATTCATTACAAAGCAATTATTCTTTGTTAAGAGTTTATTTTTAATGTGACATTTAATGTCACTAAATTCACTTAAATGTGGCAGAGGGTCAGTAATAATAATAAAACAAAACAAATGTTTTATTATTGGCCTTCCATTATATATATGTGAATTTATTAATAGTGTTAGGTGTCAGCCCTCTGTGCCTAGGAGTGGTGACTTTTCTTTGAACAAAAATAAAATGAATCACCATTATCCTGGCTAGAAATAGATTCGTACCCTGGCTAGAAAAGAGTTGTAATCTGTTGATAACCCATCCCAAAAATCTGTTTTATTTATGAGTGGATGTTAAAATTTAAATTAATAAGTTATTCTTTGTTTGTATTAGTTCCTTTCTGTTTTGGAATCGTTCACATGGGATCATGTTAGATCAATTATTTATTTATTCTCTTTAGTACGTTTCTTTCTTGATATCATCATAGGATCAAGTCACAATAAATCCAGGGTTGGGAAGTGATCTAGGGCTAAAGCACTTCCCTAGAAATTTCGCATTATTTGTCATGCAAAATGCGCAATTTAGCAGACCGCAGCCATAATACATTTCTGTGTAAAAAAAAAAAAAAAAAAAAAAAATGCACAAAGTGAAAAGAGTAAACATAAACTTTTTCTAAATGGACAGGTAAAACAAAACATCTTCCATGTTTTTAAAATTTTTGTAGGCTCATAGCAAAAATGTCTGTCACGCAGAAGCTGCATAACTATGAACTTCCCTCAGGGAGTGAGTAGTGTACTCTGCATTTCTGAATAATATGCTTAAAATAACCTATATTAATAAAATTAAAAAAAATAATAGTTTTGCTCTTTTATGTTATTAATGAACATCTGACTCAATGAACAGCAGAAACCGGTTACAGCTCCCATGTTTTTGGGGTCTCCCGTGGTCTAGTGGCTAGCACCTTAGACTCATAAGCGGGGGATGGTGGGTTCGATCCCCACCTGTGGCAGGAATTTTCTCATCCCATTGTTTGGGAAAATTCCTCGCTACACCCTGGATGTCGGCGCTAATGGCCTAGGTGTCGAAGTGCCGTAAAAAAACAAAAAAAAAAAAAGAAAAAAAACACCCATGTTCAATTCCCCTAGTGATAGATGTAACAACCAATGCCCGAGGCATTTTGGCGGCATACTTCAATTTCAATATAATACCGAGTAAACTCCAACTTCTAATGAACCGATTTAGTTTATTTGTAATACATATATTTCTCATTATTCTTCAACTGACCCTTTTTTCAATCTTCTTATTTTCGTAGTAGGCGGAAGGTCAATTAATAAAAACTTCACCATACAGTATCACCAACTTTATTCCGTCCCTACATGTTTCACACCTTTTTTGGTGCCTCTTCAGGGGAAAAGTTACATATATAAAACTTATAGCCTCAATCTGAGGAGGATAACCTTCCATCAGTACAGCCTCGTCTAGACTGGCTAGACGTCTAGACGTGGCCGTACTGGTGAAAGGTTATCCTCCTCAGATTGAGGCTGTAAGTGTTATATATATGTAACTTTTCCCCTGAAGAGGCACCAAAAAAGGTGTGAAACATGTAGGGACGGAATAAAGTTGGTGATACTGTATGGTGAAGTTTTTATTATTTGATCTTCCGCCTACCACGAAAATAAGAACATATATTTCTCTTTAGATACCCATGACTTATACTGAGTTTTGTTACAATACTACAGAAATTACGACCAGTATTAGCAAATTAGTAATTTGGGTCCAGAGTAAAGCCCCCTAAATAGCTACATTCATTTGGAAAATGCCTAAAGAACAGTGAGGGGGATGAGAGTGCCGGAGGGTTGAGTTTAAATTTTCTGTTTGAGTGTATTTATCATTGTAGATTTATATTAAATCGTGTAATAACTGTAACAACATTAAGTATTATTATTTTAATATTTAGAGATATTTTATTATTTCACTTTTTTATAGTTGTGGATGTACCGGATGAAAAATTTCTTCCTTGCTTAGAAAATAAATTTTCTTGTTATCAGTCTCCAGAACAAGAAGAAGATTCACCATATGTTATTGTACACTTTACTCCTCCACACATAATGGCTCATAGACTGTAAGGGTACTAGTTATAATCAAATTTTATTTAAGAGTTTTACATTGAATATAAACATAGTTTTCTTGGACATAAATGGTTCATTGAATTAATTTTCAAAATATTTGTACTTATTTTAATGATACCATAATCCATATGCCCTAGATACAAAAGGTGGATGGAGGAGTTCCGTGTTGGAACACGGCATCTTTTAATGAATACTGCTAACTCTTGTCTAGGTAGCACTGCAGTACATAGAATACAATATAAGCTAAATCTCATTGAGCCAAGTATATTTCCACTTCTTAATGACCCTGGCTTTCCAAAGGTTTGTATTATGCCTCTTCAGTTATTTGTGTATGACTTGATATTATTTTTTAAACACAGAATTTCAAGACTTTTTAAAAACTATGAACAACATTTAAAAATGATAAAAATAACGATTTTAAGCCTGCAATTGACTGGTTTGATGCCCAGAATGAGAAAATGGTAACAGACAAGTAACCAGTTTGAAAAAAAAAAAGAAAAAACTTTTTAAAGAAAGAAATAACAAAAGCATATTAGAAGAAATAAAAAGAGATGGGTGGCAGAGGCTCTGCTATTTTAATGCCGTCCTGTGGAACCAATAGGGTGAAACGGGCATCTAAGGTCATGTTGGTTGGCGTCTTGTAAGGATTAACCTGTACCCAAAAATTGTTAATATAGAGACTTCCTGACACTTAAAAAAACGCATAAGTATTTTATAAGAACAAAAACATTTTTATTTTTAGTTTAACTATGAATTAAGGGGTCTCCCCATAGTCTAGTGGATAATCCCACCGGCAGCAGGAATGTTTTCATCTCAAGGCTCGTTGAGAAAATTCCCGGCTGCACCATGCATGTCGGCGTTAATGGCCCAGATGTCGATGCACTGTACAAAAAATTAATTGATATTTTTTATATAACTTCTTAATAATATTTGGGCCACAATCCTAATAGTTGTCACGCTGTTAATAAGGGGAGGCTCAAAATTAAAATGAAATAAATAACTCATACTACTAGCTACTAATCCTTGCAGTTTAGTTTCTGTGTTTGCAAATCCTATGGTTTTAATACCTACCACTATTTATTATATATTGTTTTCTTAGCAATAAAAAACATCATATACCTGAAATAAGCACAAGTATCAGAAGAAACTTGAAAGTAATCTTTGTGAATATTGTAGAAAAATATATTTAATCTGGTCCAAACTTACAAGACTACTGATATTTGCAGTTTAGATCTTTAAATTACCATTGCTGTGCTTATAATTTTTTTTTTTCTTAATTTTGGTGCTACAACTACTAAGGTTATTTACTCCATTTGTGTTTATAATAAAACTACTATTACCTAATGTTCTCTTGGCAAATGAAAATATATTCCTGGGTCCATTTAACCGCTCTAGGAGAAATTAAAAGTTATCTGTGGTTGATTTAATATCTTCATTTGTTATCAAAGTGAAAAAACACATTTTTTATTTTCAATCTATACTGATTGCTCTTAGACAGATGTACATTGTGGCAAACTCTCGAAAATTAAAAGAAAAATAATTATTAATTACAGAAAATCATCGTCTAAGTCTAATTAAAATATATAATAACATAAAATATACATAAAGTCATCTATAAGGTACCAAACCACTTTTCACATTCGGTACTTTGCATTTGTATCGACGAGGTGATGTTTAATTAAAAATAAAATATCACTATTTAGGATAACCCACTTATTTGGGGTAACAACATTTCTCTACCTAAAAATATTATTTTTCCTTATTCCAGGAAGAGAATGAAAAGCTGAAAGAGAATATACCAAATGGAGCTTCATCGAACATCTCTTCTGATTTTATCCTCATAAATGGAAACACTAAATCAAGAATGAGTCTTCGCCCAAGAAGGCATGATGAGTAAGTTTGTGATTACTTAGCCCTGAGTTAGAGTATCTTCTTGTGAACTTGCTTCGTATCTTATTAATATTTGTTGATCACGTATTAAAAAATTAATGCAATGATACTGTAGCTATAATAAAAATAAGCTAGTTAATTTTTAAAACTATTTATTTATTTCTAATTAATCTGTTTCCATTGTACGTTGCTAGTCTTGCACAAAGTAATTTTTAACAGTTAAAATTAATTAATTTAAATAACGTTTAAAAAAAAAAAACATGTTTTTTTTTTCTATAAATAATCGTGTGCATATTTCATGAAAGGCCTACTACCCCTTCAACCTACTTTCGAGAGCTGCGCCAACAACTTAATTATTTGCTCCTCATGCATGTGCAATTTTGAAAATGTTTCGACATATTTTAAAACTTTATTGTTTTCTGTCTAAAGGGGAGCAAAATTCCATAAAAAATTGAGTTGTTAAGGTGAACCTTTTATTTATAGTGTGTTGATTTGACTAGAAACAACTCTCTGGTTGAAAATGACTGAAAATACTAACTGAAATATACTGAGGGAATGAATAAAATATAAATGTACAATTTCTTCAAATTTTGATGGGTTTCTTCCAAATATGTATATTTCTTTCCCCTTTCCTGCTAGACAACATAAATGAGAGTGATTAATTTGTGTGCTTCATAATCAAGCACATGTTGAACAGTCAGTTTATGATTTAAAAAATACAAATACAATAATTAATGTCATAATGATATGAAAATATTTAGCTGTTGAGTTGATAAGAAGTCAAAGAATAGTTGGGTTTGGCTCAGAAAAACAGTCAGATTTTTGAAAAAATGGTAGCCTTCTTCGGCTAAAAATAAGTATACAAAACTAACTTCTCAACGTAGAAATTATAGATTTTTCCAAAAGTCTGTCTGTTTTTCTTAGCCCAAACCCAACTATTCTTTGACTCCTTAGTAATTAATGTTTTTGAAAATGTCAGTGAAGGCCAAAATATCAAGACAGTCATGCTTCCAAAAAAATTAATGAAATTGGTTTTCGCTTTTCCAATCATATTTATAATTTATATCCTAGAAACCTCTTAAAAAATGCGGTGGTTTAAGTATATACTTGTGAATTCCCTTCCAAAGTAACTCAACACATAGACTTTTTATCATGTTTTTAATTCACACATATCTTTAAATAGGAATGAGTCTCTTCATATTGAACCAGACTGCTATCGATCTGAAGTTGAACGTATCGAGGGCTTTTCTGATGAATTGGCAAAATTGAGAAAGAAATTAAATGAATTTCCATCTGCTGCTAATGAGTACCCAAATGTAGTATTTCTGGGAACTGGGTCTTGCATTCCCAATAAAACAAGGAAT
Source organism: Gonocerus acuteangulatus (assembly GCA_946811695.1). Taxonomy (NCBI): domain Eukaryota; kingdom Metazoa; phylum Arthropoda; class Insecta; order Hemiptera; family Coreidae; genus Gonocerus; species Gonocerus acuteangulatus. The sequence goes on from OX328126.1 coordinate 51,772,998, forward strand.
ACTTCAGCTCTTCTCCTAAGTATAAGGTAAATGAATTCTTTCAAGTTATTATTACTTATTAATATGTTCATTAAAAGTGATTTGCTTAATTAATTTTTATTCATTATAAACTTTCTTATTGCATTTTTGAATACTGAATAAATAATTGTCCAGTATCTTAGAGGCCATGAATTTTTTAGCATCTTTCGAACCTGTAGAGTATCAGCTAAAATAAAGCTGTAACATTAAAATTCCTTGATGATGTAGATATAGTCAGGGTTTGGACGTAAGGTTTGGTCATGTGATATCTTAATGAAACTAAATTTTTTTAAAGAAAATTAGTTACTATGGTGTGCAATTATTTATCAGATTATGCATAAATGATTGCACATCCATGAGGCCTAGTTCTCCCTCTTCTCATCGCCCTGATGAAGGCTTGAATTTCAAGTCGAAACATCCGCAAAAATAAAACTAATTTTCTTATTAAAAATGTAGTTTTATTAAGATAACACACAACCAAACCTTAAATAACTGTCCTTCCATATTTTTTATGTTTCATGTTCTTATTAAATACATTTATTCCCCAGTAAGGACTGCCGAATAATGCTAGACTGTGGGGAAGGTACAGCTGGCCAAGTCATTCGTCATTTTGGCCAGGAGGCAGCAGCAGAGGTATTTTCCAGCATCCAAGCAGTGTTTGTTTCCCACTTACATGCTGATCATCACATAGGTATAAAACATATTGTCAAAACTTTCTTCTTGTTCTGAATATTAGCGTAAATATGCTTTAGCACTGAATAAACTGTAAAAAAGCGTTACAAAAAAGTGTCCGCTGGCATTCACGCTGGGTGGGTGGCCATGTACGAAAAAGAAGATTGTATGTTATACAGTATATTACTTAGGTTGGTCGGGCGGAGCTAAAGCATATTTATGTTTTTTCAAGAATTCAAGGGAAGTTGCTATTCTAAAAAAAATAAATCATGAAAATATTATTTTAATTGGAATGATAACTTCTAAATAATTATTTTGGGGTTCATAGTGATGTATTTGTTTAAAAAAAATCAGATCACCTTAATGTTTATTTATTTAGTCTGTTTTTAGCGAAACAACTTCAAAGGTACAGTGAGCTCATGAATTGATAAACTATGTTTTTTGTTTTTTTTCTTGAAGAAGCAAGAATATAATATAATAATAAATATAATATATTTCAAACCTGGTTCCAAACGAAATGCCACTTGTTATTGAAAGTAAGAAAAGATTAAAAAAAATTAAAATGCCCAAAAAAAAAAAAAAGAGTAGTTTGTGAGTAAGCTGTCGTTTTTTGTGTTTCCAAAAAATCAGATTTATCCCTTGGAAAAATTCCTACAAAACTTATTCATGAAGTGTCCACTTGACACAATATTAGTCTAAAGTTGTTCTCCATTAGAGATCAATTTTGCTCTTGAGACAGATTCTTGATACTCGACAGTCTCGAGACCAGGAACATTTCTTATACACTCCAGAGTCAACTCATAGTCAGTTCTGTAATTTGGTCGAAGTTAGTTTAATTTATATCTTCTTTTTCCGAATGTATTTGTGTCTGGTCCTAGCTTTTGTAAATGTGTAAAATATTGTGAAAAAAGGATGAAAGAAAAGGAATGTTGGGTTATAAAATGGGCGATTGGCAAAATAAATTCAGAGCTTGTTCACAACTGATAAACACGTTGCAGTTTGAAGGTGCTAACATTTTATTCAGATAACTACAGCCCAATTTTAACTACTTCTAACATTATTGAAACACCATATTAACAAGTAAGATACAAAATCACATGATGAATTTTGTTGCAAATTCATCTAAGATGATCAAGTTTTCCTGATAAATTCCTAAAATTATTATGTTTTACATTCCACAAAAACTCATAGCACATGGATTAACTTTTGCTCCTTCATCATCAGTCCACTATCTTTTATTGGGATTAATCTTATCACTCATTTTTAGAAAAGAATAAACCAACATAAAAATAAAAATAGGTAAACGCATAGAATTCTAGAATAAAAATTAAAAATACACACAAAAATAAAAGCACAGAGAATAATCATCCAACAGTGATGGAAAACTGGAGACTGAATCATAAGAGCAGGAATGTACACGTACACTTGTGACTGTTGGTCTCTTGGATACCTGTGTGGATTTTCTTCTGAGAGAAGTACCGTTATGCATTTTTGGGTTGAGACTCAAGACTTTCTTTTCACGAGTGAATTTATATCATTGCAAGTAAAATTCATTTTATTAGAAAAACAATTGACAACATATAGAAAATGGAGCACATAAATATTATGCTACCCTGAGATTCAAGAATGATATAAGGATTTTGGAGCTGGTTATGGAAGAGTCTACTTACTGTATCATAGATTCACTGTTTTGTGGTTAACCACTTTGTATAGCTATTGGTGAGTAAATATTGATTCGATTATCATCTAAGCTCATTTTCAGCTGTTATAAATAAATAATATAATACTAGTATAAACCTGAAAAGATTTCTAGCAGGGTGCAAAGTTTGATCAAAATAGTTCAAACGGTATGTATTTGTATAAGGAACAAACATACATACAGAAAGCTGGTAGACGTTTTTGACTTAGCCTACAAGACTCCCCGGATCAAGATCTACCTTTGTGCCAAGTTTGGTCAAAATCGGGCAAACGGTGTGGATTTGTATAAGGAACAAACAGACAGACACGTGATTTTTATATATATATATATATATATATATATATATATATATATATATATATATATATATATATATATATATATATATATATATAAAGATTAGTCATAGATTAGTCTTATCTTAGGTTAAATTCTGATAGTTTTTTTTTTCTCTATAATTCCAGGACTTATAGGGTTACTTCAAAGTAGACCTTCTTCTGCACCGCCTCTCTATCTTCTTGCTCCCGCTCAAATAATGACTTGGTTGAGGCTCTATGATGAATACTTTGAAGGAATTTTAAATTCATTTACTCTTCTTCCTAATGCTGATATGGTAAAAACCTAGTCAAATTAACACTTTGCACGTTGTAATGCTAGTTTTAATAACATGATAATTAGTTGTATTTTTGTTTTAGCGCTATGAGGAATACCATTTGAGAAAAGACTTGAAAGACAGTCTTGAAAGTGTTTTGAACATGAATAAAGTTGAAACAACTTTTGTTAGACATTGCCCTAATGCATTTGGTATAAGTTTAACCTCTAAAGAAGGTTGGAAAATAACCTACTCAGGGGATACCATGCCATCAGAAGCATTAATTGAACTAGGTAATTAGACAATCATTTTATTCCATCAAGGAACCAAAGTTTATACCGGTTTTCGTGAAGGAGAGTATTTACTTTTAATTATTCAGGAAAAAGGTATAACTGCATATGATTATTGAAAATGTAATATAAAATTGGAGGTTTAATGTCAAAACGGGTTTGCCTCCTTGGGATTTCCCATCGCACAGATGGTATTCATGATTGTTTTATCAGTTTTTTAGAAAAAAAAATCCTTTCTTGGGAAAGTTTATACCGAAAATTCTCCATTCAATGTGTTAATTATATGTTTTGGATCTTTTTTAGAACGTGTTTATAGCGTCCTGGGAATGGTAAATGTATATTATTATTATAACATATGTTCGATTAGATTGTGTAGGTACCTAGCAGCACTAATAGTTACTAGAAAATCACTGGTGCGGCTGTTCTAAGAAAGACGCAATGTTATAAATAAATAGATTTGATAAATGCCAAAGAATAAAATAAATTTTTTTTTGCCAATAACTTACTGAATAAACAACTAAATGTAATATTCATTTTCATGAGGATTGTCGTTCTTGAGTCTTGTCTCATGAGCTTCATGTAGTTAAGATACTTTCATATCAAGCCCTCAAAATTACATAATGTTTATTTTAGGTCATAAAAGTGATCTCCTTATCCATGAAGCAACTATGGAGGATGAACTTGCACATGAAGCCCAGTCTAAAATGCATTGCACAACATCACAAGCGATAGAAATAGGGAAAAAAATGCAAGCAAAACATATAGTTTTAACCCACTTCAGCCAGCGCTATGCAAAATTACCAAGAATAGTTGGAGAAAATTTTGGAGATAATATTGGAGTTGCTTTTGATAATATGAAGGTACTATTTTAATTTTTTGTTTTATAAAACTTCAGAGTTTCCCAAATGTTCTGATCTTATTCTTCAATTGTTTCTATTTTAAGACTTTAACACTTTTATGATTATTTACAAATTTTAAAGCCGAAAAATAAGATTTTCTTTTTGAACATGGGTAAGCCACAAAACTGTTAAGTGTCAAAAGAGGAGTACCTTTTCCTTACTGCATAACACATAAGAAACTATTTTAATAATTGTAAATTCTGAAGAATAGTTATTAATTGAATATTTTATGCTCCAATATTTTGAAGTCATTTTCTAAGTTGAATGATTTATTTACGTCATGTTTGGTTTATACCAGTGAAATTGCCTGACATGGCTTTGAACTTACTTGCTAACACTTTGAACTTATTGCTTAGTTCTTTTTACTCTCTCTCTATAAGCTTTTAGCCATTAATGCGTGTGGCTAAGTTAATGTACACTAGCAAAATGCAGCACAATGTGGTCACTGCCAATCCAGGCTTGACAACACTGAAGCCAGAACGAAGTACATTATTAGCCAGTTAAGGCACAGACTGGCTAAAAATTTATTTAGTTCCAGCTCAAGTGTTGTAAAGCAATCTAGCCAGTGTTGCCACTGGAGTCAACACCAATAAAACTAAGTCGTGAGAGGGCACCCCTAAAAGCTCATCAATTCACATTCATCTTTTTCACCAAATCTACAGGATTATGAACGAGACCTCTCAATTTCCACCTATAATTTATTTATTACATGATTAATTGCAACTTGAACAAATAGATAAGCAGATCCTTATACAGGAAGACTTTTTTTATTTAATTAGATTGTTGGAAATAATCGATGTTTTTTTAGGTTCGTTTTGAAGACCTTCCCAAATTGAAATATCTTTATTCAGCTTTAAAACTGATGTTTAGGGAAGATATTGAAGATTTAGAAGAAAAGGCATACAAGAGACAACTAAAAAAAGAAAGAGCTAAAAGGTAGCTGAATTTATTTTTACTATGTTTTGTAAATAACGAATAAATTTTTAAGATTTACTGAATCTACCTTTTTCTTCTTTCCTTTTATACTGTAAGATACAGTTCCACTATGAGATATGACAAACATGGATTGGTGATTATATAAATCATGGCCTGCTGAACAGGATGTATAGTATGCCTGGGACAGCTACCAAGAGGAAGCCTCCAGAAATCCCAAATAACTAAGGATTATTTAAGATTCGGGAAATTGTTATACAGTGTTCAAGAAGGGTTTGATCACGTTTCCATTTAAAATACATACTCATTTCTGATACAATATGTCATTTTAATGCTACGTATCAGTCTACATGTTTGGCTCAAATCAGTATTTGTTTCTGTTGGTGTAAAATAAATTATTTTTGTAAGTTATGTTGACTCACCTGAAAGTAGATAGTATGCTATCTAATACTGAGTCATCAACTAATACTGTAATACTTCCTTCATCAGCTCAAGTGAAAATCCTATTATTATTGTAGATCTTCAGAAAGGAATTTGAGATGTTAGGCTAACACAAAATTAGGTAAGTAAAAAGAGCAACAATTCAGGACAGCCAACAATTTATTTATTTTCAAAGAAACTTCTACCAAACCCCTAACCATCTTATATCATCTCACTGATCCATAGTCAGCAAATTCTTATATGCTCATATATTTATTCATATTTATTTATCTGTGTTAGCTCTCTAGAACGCTCAAAAATGAATTGATTTTGATGAATACTTTGTCTGATTTGAAAGGTCAAGTTTGTTATCAAGCTGGATCCGCCCACTACCCTCTTAAAATCAAATCAGACCCGTTGCAGGCCACGAGACTATAGACATATCTGATTCATGAACATAAGGCACACTCGGGAGACAGTGTAGTCAGTACTATGCTCTGGCCGCCTGATTTTCCCCTTTGCAGGTACTCATTACTAAATTAATTAAAAGCTGGGTTGACCTAGGGACGGTCAGGGAGGCAGAATTCAAAAATTATTAGAGGGTTCAGTTGTTCATTGGAAATTTTTGTGAAGAAGAAAACAGTGATTTTGCTGGTTAAGAACTTGATCTTTGGTTATAGATAACTTTATATAATGTCACCAGCAAAAGTAGCAAGAAGTTTGGTAGAAAAATAAGAAGATTTTCAAATCACCCTTGGAATAAAATTACTTGGAAACTCACTAAGGTGATGTAGTTCCTGTCAGTTGGGCTTTTTCTTTTTTATCTCTCAAGGAACTACTCTCATTACAGATCTTCAGGAAATTCAGCGTTATGAATCATAAAGAAATTGGAATAAATATTACCTTAATATTCTTTGATTTAATAAATTTATAACTACTTACAAGCTTCAATGAGGAGAAGGCCAAGAATAATTATCAACTTTTTAAAAATCTAAACACAATATAATTTATTTGACTTAAACAAAAATCATCCAGTACATAAAAATAACAATAATTTTTAAACGTAAGATGAAATTAGTTAAAACAAGTTGGTTCTTTTTGTGACACCACACTATGTACAAGCATGACTGTTACTAGCTCAGCTAGTTTCATAACTAATTTACAAAGTGGGTAACAGAAACACATACCTCAAAAAGGTATATATATCTCTCTCCATGAGAATGTTTTATAATTATAATATATATATATTTACAAACATTATCAAGAACAATATAAACAAAATTTCATTAAAAACATAAATAACATTTGACTGAAAAAATAAAAATTTAAAATTTCCCTTTTCAAGTTCTCCTGCTAAATTTAAAACAGTTATAGGAAATAAGAGTTAAAAATCAATATTTATTTGTAATTATTGGCTGTAATAGACAATCCCTCTGCAAATCGGAATAGATTTTTCTAGAATATATACATAAAATGAGATTTATATATTCTAAAGATATCTAAGCTACTTTTCTACAATGCAAGAGGAAAGTGAAAAGTTAAACCATAGCCAGGAGTGGATCCCAAACCTCAATAATGCAGTTATAAAATGTATTATCAAGCATTCCTTTGTTTACATATGTGTTATTTTAATTTTTGTTAGTACTTGAAACTGCACACATAATTTTAAAAATATGCATTTCAAAGTTTAAGAATATTTTTAACAAGAAATACCTAATAAAGGGTGACCATGAACAAAATAACAATATAACTGGTACTCATTCATATAACTGGCAGGACTGTTTTAAAAAATGCTCAATATTTTATAATAAATAAATACTGGAGGCCCGGTGGCTGTGAGTGCTAAGGTGTGAGCACTTAACACTCCGTAACAAGAGAAGTGGATTCGATTCCCACTAGGGGTGGTGGCTTTTCTTTAGAAAAAAGAAAAGGCATCAGCCCTATCCTGGCTAGAAAAGGGTGGTGACCTATAGATAACCCGTCCTAAAATTCTGATTAGATTATAATGGACGTTAAAATTTAAATAAATAAATTACTTAAGTTTGAGGTATATAGTATATTTTTTTAGATGACAACAGTACCATTTTATCAGCCTTTAAATTCTAGGGCATATATTCATTCCTTGATTGTTGTTAACTGATATCGGCATTATTTGGGCCAAAAAATCTATTTGTTATAGCTCATTTACTTACCCTGTAATTATCCATAATCTTTTACCTTAAATGCAGACTTTTATTTAAGCTAAAGTTTTATTTCTCTTTTGTTTTGTAGAGAAACATTTTTATAAACTTTCAGCCTTCACAAATAAAAGAGGATAATTTTTTTAAAATTGTCTGAATAAAAAAAAAACTTAATAAGAGAGTTTTAATGGATATTTAGTGTGAATTAATAAGCAATTAATAATTACTTTAATAAATGTACATTCTCTTCATCATCGAGATTACACCTCTGCTTCTTCAGTTACACATTGAGGTGGAATTTCGATGAAATATTTTACACCTGAAAAATTGGATGCCTCTGGAGAGAAAAGGCATTTATCAGGGAGAATGAAAACTCTTCAACAAAGATTGAAACACAAAAGAGTAATTAATAATTAGTAATAACTAACTACCTTATGAATACTACTCCTCAGAAGGTGAAATAATGATCTATGTTTAAACATATCGTGAATAGTATATTTATATAAGAATAATCGGAAGGTTTAGGGAAGGAAGTGTCAGGGTAGAATATCGGCCAATCATGGTCATTAATTTTTTTATATGAACAAAATAAAAGAAAAACTAGATAAGCCAAAATTATTGATGTCCCTTGGTGATAATTTAAATGTTATTACAAAAGGAAATAACAAGATTAAATTTTTTTAATAAAATTAAAACAACAAGATCGAACAAGAAATCTATTAATTAATTTTATTTTTTAAATTTATTTTGATTTTAAACCCTTAGGGAAGTAAATGTATTTTTTTTTTAGCCACACATATGTAATGAAACTTGCAAGTTCACCTATATAAATTTTTATAAAAGATAATTTGATTTAATTTTTTATAGTATATAACAAACCTCTGAATAATATACAGGATTTTGTATGCTCTCAATAACTTAATGCCAACGGCCATAGCCACGTTGAGTGCACCGGTTCCCGTAGATCACCGAAGTTAAGCAACGTCGGGCGTGGTCAGTACCTGAATGGGTGACCGACCACGTGCTGTTGGCATTATAAAAGGGTGGCAACCTGTAGATAGCCCGGCGCTAATGGCCAAGATGTAGATGCGCCGTTAAAAAAAAACAAAAAAAACTTAATTTTCAAATGTTTGTTTTTAGAAAGATTAACCCACCGGACTGAGATTTGAATTGTCCTACTAGGCTTCATATCTCAATTCAAGTTAATTTGTCCAAAGGAGCCAAGGCTTTGGATGAGAAGCTATGATATGAAGTTCCTTAGTGTAATTAGCAATGCACTCGAGAGAAAAGCAGGGAAGGGAACTTGATCGAGTGAATATAATACCCATGATTGGATAATATTCATATATTTTAACAGATACGATACTGGAGCACGTTCTGGGAACATGCGACTTTGCTAACCGATGGGTCGGGCCATGCCCTCTGGACTAGTTACAAAATGTCATGTCTGTCATCAAACTGTTAATCTTATCAACTTGATCATTTCATCACTGCTGATCATTTTAAATTAAATATTCTTATAATTATATTATTTGATATATTAAGAATGCAACACAGATGAATCTAAAGAGATGCATCTTTACTGAAGTTGCAAATGATATGAAAGGACGTAGTGATTTCAATTTATAGAAAATGCTAATAATAAAATGAAAGACATTTATTGCCTTTTTAGCTAACTAATCTTAGTTAGCATACAGCGGTAGATGAAAACTAATTAAATTATACTAAATGAAACGTTTTTCAAGATGACATATGCTGTTTAACTATTGGCAAATATATGAGCCATCCAGAGTTAAAATGGTTTAAGTTTATAAATTATAGTTTTATGATAATGTAGGTTGTATAACCTCTATGATGTTATTTATATAAAGTGGATCAAGTGAATGCGATGATGAAAATGGAAATATTCACAATGAGTCTGAAAAAAGATACTATTACAAAGTATTAATACCACACAAACAATTTTGTTATTATTGTTGTACTTTTTTTTTCTTTTTTTTTACGGCGCATCAACTATTTGGCTATTAGCGCCGGGCTATCTACAGGTTGCCACCCTTTTCTAATGCCAACAGCACGTGTTCGGTCACCCATATTGTTGTACTAAATCCACTTTACCTCTGAATGACTCGTACAGAGAAATCATAATAACAATTCAAATCAATCTTATGCAAATGTGTATTACCATTGCTGAACATTCAGAAATCCTAATTACTTAAATGGAAAACCAGATTGACTAATAACATCAACATAAATGGTCACCCTTTAAAATTAATTTACTTAATACCATTATTTACAATCCCAGAGAGTAAGTTAACAGTTCAGGAACCTCCCTATTATGTAATATATGTGATCAGAATAAAGCACAATACACTTCTCAAAATGCTTACCCTTAAACAGTAACAGTTAACATACCTATTCATCTTTTTTTCTACCCAGAGTGCAATTTCAGTCTTATAACAACACCTTCAAAAGTCCCTTTGTAACATACAAATGGAACTTCCTCGACCGAATTCGGTGACACCACACACAATTGCCCTCTCATATTTGTAATTGCAAACTAAGATTTCATGCCGCTAAGACCCATATCATCGTTTTATTCTTGTTTAAATTAAAGAAAAGGTAATGTGCTGACAACATAGCTCAACTTTAAACAAAATTGGAAGTTCTAAAGCTGAAGCAGGAGTCACTATTATTGGGCATAATAATTATATCTTTATTTGAGTCTATATAAACAGAAAACATGTGCTATCTTGTGTACGTAACAACGGAATGAAACTGTTGCAGGAGAGGGTTGTGGTATCAGAAAACTTTTCACCTGAACTCATAGATCTGAGTGCTGTGTTCAGGAACATGATTCAATGTTAGTGACTGATACCTGAAAAATAAAGCAAAATATACTTTAATTAAAATAAATTGCTTTAAATGATTAATTAAGATGAATTAATATTTAAATTAATTATTATACATTTATTCTCCTGTCATAAGTCATTAATAATAACCCTAAGATATTTTTTATAAATAATACAATTTTTTTTTTTATAATTACGGGAAGGTGTCTGCTAGTGAGTGCTAAACATAAGAGCTAAAGCGTAAACATATGGTCTTGCTGGGGGCATTCCCATCTTTTTGTCGGTGGAGGGATGGATAGATGGGAAATGTTGTAAGCTTAACTGGCCGGGTACCTCTCTCATCTGTTCCTTCTTAGATGTACACGCTGTCATATAAGTGCTGATAATGGAGCTGTGTAGTATTGATAAAATTCCTTTGTATATTTTTTTAAAAATTTCTGTCATACCCCATTTTTGAAGTGAAGTATACTGAAAATGTTAGTCCCTTTTCTAAGAACATTCCACCATAATTAATTGTTTTGCCCAACTCCACATAGGGGGTTTGTGCTTGATCATAATTAATTAAAACATGTTTACATTACTTTACTTGTTTGGAATCAAGTTCCAATGAGAAGAGAAAATAAAGAAGAGGTAACAGTTCTAGATTTCTTTCATTTATTTGGTTAAATAATGGCATAGTACACATCCACTTCAAGGTACAATTACAAATTTTCTATGGTTCGTTTAGCACAAATATTTATAGCATCAAAAATTTTGAAATAATATTCTGTTTATTTAAAAAAATATTTACTTACATTTCTGAACTTCTATGGTAGTAATAACCCTCTATTGTGGCTGTTGATTTTTGAAAACAAATGTAATAGAAACCAGCAAAAGAAGCTCCATTGATATCTCGAATCGTATGGTCTGGTACGAGGAAATGCTCCTTCCACCTCATGAAGACAAAGTCAGTTTGTTTAATTTCATCATAATCAAAACAATCTGAATTAAATGTTTTGGAGTATTGACAAAAGGATGAGAATTTGCTCTGTAAAATAAAATAAGGAATTAATTAAAACTTAGGAAAATAATATATATTTCTGTTATAAAACATGAACAGGCATGCATACCCAATGTTTCTTGTCAACATCTTCATCAGCTTCCCATTTTCTTGTTAGAAATGGATACTTTTTACTAATTATTTCTCCATCAAAGAAGGTAGTGAGCGTAGGAAATTCATCTGTGAGACCTTTTATTTTCAGATAACCACAGAGATACGAATTTTCCTCATCCACGTACTAGAAGACAATAATAACTGATAATTAATAATACATATGCTCAAAAATGAACAGGAATCATCGTGAGGTTTTCTATAAGAATACCAATTAAAGTAAATAAAATAATCTTTTTCACTGAATTGATAAGTTCTTTCAAAATTTCTATGGGATCTTTAAAAAGCAAACTAACAATAAATAAATAACACGTCCGACTCACAGGAACTGTGTTTCCTTATAATCCTTATTCCTAAGGTTATTTAGATAGCTCAGAATAGAAACTTTTAATAATTCCTCTTCAATGGAACATAACTGAGACGTTCAAACATACACCACCAGTTTCTCAGACTGTGGTGGTTCTATCGAAATTCATAAATTTCGTAGAGAATTTATTAGGGCTTTGGAATGATCACCATCCACTTAGCATGATTTAGCAACCGCTTTCAAGATATTTAAAAAAAGTTTATGAAAAGACCAATACTGCTCATGTCTTTTACTCTAAATGTTGCCTATATCTTAGTTTGGATGAATATCAATTGTGTGAAAATATTCATTATTTTTAGGTACCTGTTAAAAAAGTTTTAGTTTTTCCATTTTTCTAAAAAATGGATAATAATGTCACCTTTATTCAATTTCCCATGAAAAAATAACTATAAATAGTGTAGCCTATTAAAACAATAACATAAGTACTGTGATTTTCTTTTAAACAAATTTTGTCAAAAAAACGGTGTCCCTGTTGGAAAATTTTGCAGTTTAATATAATTGATCTAGTGATTGTAAATTATTATTATATTGACAGGTTTAAGGTAAGCAGGCTATGAAAGAATGGCCTAGGAACAAATAGCTGTTCATAAATTGCCAGGTAACTTGGGAAGAATCAAAGCTAATGACAATCACAGGTAAACGTTTAAAATTCAGTCACATTTTTCTAACACTAAACAATGTCTTGTTGAAGCAACGATAATTTATTTCATACAAAAATAAAAAGTAAATCAGTTTAAATAATTATCTCATTTCAAATTCGAATTACAATTTATTAAAAAAACATGTATTTGAAATTGTTTGAGATGGGAAAAGTCCCATATATTCATTATAAGCACCTGAGATGGAACCTAGGAAACCTCTGTTATCGTTATTAAACCGGACTTCAATAATGATGTGCTTAAAATGAATCTCTGTAAAATTACAAATCAAAATTTTGGTTCAGATGAATAAAAAAAACTACTCCTCGACCAAAAGAAGCTTATCCTTCGACTTAAATATTGAAATTCCAAAGGTAGTTATTAACCCTTTCGTTGCTCTGAACGAGTTAACTTGTATTTGAATTGCAGAGCCCCAGATGCTCCACACGAGATAACTTGTGTTCTACTGTTGGTACCCCTGATGCACCACACAAGTTAACTTGTGGCCGCATTTTCCCTGTATGTAGCTTCTCCTGCCTAGTGCTATTAACATATATAAAATTAGCGAGAACTAGCTAGAATAAAGAGCGTTCTCAGCTTCATTAAATCCACGTTAGAGATCAATGTCTTATTCCTGAGGCATCTAAAGAAGTCATAATGAAATAATACATTACTTTTTCAGAGCATTTTTAGAATCTGTAATCACTAATAATCTTTCTCTAAAGGTTCAAGTAAAGAGGTTTTATATCTCAATTAGCTTTTAATCCCCAAGAAAACATAAATGTGAAATAGAGGCCAAGTTCCTGCCCCCACAAAGAAACACTCCCTTCCTCAAAACCCCACAAAAACGCCTTACCTTTCTACACTCCAAAAAAGTAGTATGAGTTGGTGTATTAATTCAACCAAAAATATTTGCCAATACAAGAGATGATACAAGAAAGAAATGTTCAAGTTCATTACTTGGAAGACCTCATAGTTACTTACTAAGAACAGTAAAGACACTTCAACTGACCTTTAAAAACAACAATAAAAATACTTATATCCAGTTACTAAAATATCACTTTCCTCAACCAGGTATATTCTTAAACTAGGCAATGTTTTTTTTTGTGCCGAAATTATCTTTAGAGAAAAACTAAACATTGCCAAGTTTAAGAATATACCTGGTTGAGGAAAGTGATATTTTAGTAACTGGATATAAGTATTTCTATTGTTGTTTTTAAAGGTCAGTTGAAGTGTCTTTACTGTTCTTAGTAAGTAACTATGAGTTCTTCCAAGTAATGAACTTGGACATTTCTTTCTTGTATCATCTCTTGTATTGGCAAATATTTTTGGTTGAATTAATACACCAACTCATACTACTTTTTTGGAGTGTAGAATGGTAAGGCGTTTTTGTGGGGTTTTAGGAGGGGATATTTTTGAGGAAGGGAGTGTTTCTTTGTGGGGGCAGGAACTTGGCCTCTATTTCACATTTATGTTTTTTTGGGGATCTCATTACTTTTTTCTAAGTATTAAACAGAATTTAGTTGCCGCATACCTACTGGCTTTTGTACTTCATATAAAACCAGGGTCTTTGGATTCTGCATAAGGTTCTCCTTACTGCTTGATATTTGATATCAATAATCAACCTACATACATCTAATCACTAGACTAGAAAAGTTAGAAGCTCTTCCAGATGACATTATTCTAGAGGACAAATTGATTGCTCTCTTAACTAAACTAATTACATTGTAAAACAAAGGAACCTTATCCCGAGGATAAAGATCACAATAGGGAAAGTGCAGAAGGCCTTCAAGAAAAATATAAGAACAAAGACGATACATTTTGGGTTCGTGATCCTAAACTTTGTAATTTAGATGGCTCGACTTTGAAAAACTTAGTATCTGCTTTGAAGTATATTATGCAGTGAACCCCTACGACTTTATTTACTACATTTAAGAAAGAAGTCACAACTGTTTTTGTTAAGATGTGTCGAAATGTTTTTTAAAACATCAAATATAGGTTCTCCTTACCAAGACGATTCATTTGATACCCCACATAATGGGTTTCAGAAGGAATGATGGCATTTGGATGGAACAAAAAGTAGAAAACGTCATAGGTAATATGACACTCCCGTATCAAGACCTACCTGCGTGCCAAGTTTGGTCAAAATAGGCCAAAAGGTGTGAATTTGTATAAGGAACAAACATACATACAGACAGTTGAAAGACCTTTTTTACCAAGCCTAGTGCATTCCCCGGACCAAGGCCCACCTGTGTGCCAAGTTTGGTCAAAATCGGTCAAATGGTGTGAATTTGTGTAAGGAACAAACATGCAGCCAGATAGCTGATAGACGATTTTGACTAGCCTATGACACTACCCGGATAAAGACGGGACATTTGACGGGGGGGGGGGGGGGGTACGGATTTGTAAGAGGAACAAACATACAGACAGACAGCTGGTATAAGATTTTTACCGAGCCTATATGCGTCTAATTGTTTCTTAAAACATCAAATATAGGTTCTTCATACCGAGACAATTCATTTGATACCCCACATCATGGGTCCGGACGGAATGATGGGTTTCCGTAGGAAGTACAAAACTGGCACGCCCCTGCCCCCGAAGCGGAGTCGAACACAACTTTTCGCGTTTTTTCGATTTTTTCCTTTAATAACGTCTTCATATCTATCTTCATGCAAAATTTCAAGTCTCTAGCATCATGGGAAGTGCCTAATAATTTTGATGAGTCCTATAAATCCCGATTTTCGATCGCTTATATCTCAGAAACTATTCGATGTAGAATTATGAAAATTTCCAGTTTTACTCACATCTAGTAGTATAATACCTGTGTAAAATTTCATAAATTTATCTTTACCTGGTTGAAAGTTATGAGAGGGTAAAAATCGGCTCTAAGACCGCCTTTAATATACACACAGTATGCTTAGGCCGGAACTTGGCCTGGCGCACTACCGTGCGCCTAGATTAGTTGTGTTGATTTTATTATTTGGGAATCGCAACAAAAACTTCTGGAAAATGGTTAACAGATATTGACTTAAAAGTGACATCATTCATTTTCCTAGGATAAAAAGCCTTTAAAAAGTGTACCTGCATGCCTATTAGTGCAACAAAGTAAGCGTTACAAATTTATTCATGCGAATTTTGCTTGGAGGTTAACGAACTCGATCTTTCAAATCAGAAGTCCGACTCACAGGAACTGCATCATCTTAGCGTGGGTACGTTCTTATCCACTTCTAGAGATACTTATTTCACAGATCAATGCATTGAAAAATATCAAAATGTTTCGCATTTTCTAATGTTCTTCTACTATAATACTAATTCTACAAATAAATGCAATTAAAAAAAACAAAAAAAACAACCAACTAAAAACTAAACTTTTTTACCTCGAAAAAGTGAGCTAAACAACTACAAAAATCCGTTCAAAAGAACAAAACTAACACATTTGAAGTTTTAAGCACTTATTTCTCCGATTGACATCGCCTAATCGAAAATTGCTTCAGGACCTTTTAGCGCGGTTCCTCCCTCCCCATAGGGAGGAACCCCGCTTATAAGGTTGATACAATGAAACAATCCGGAAGTGCCAACTAGAAAATTTCGCGTTTCAGAACCCCTAGAGACCGAAAATAACGGTGCTTCAAATTTGTATGTATGTATATATATATATATATATATATATATATATATATATATATATATATATATATATATATATATATTTGTCTGTTCGCTCATTTCTGGCTTCCCTAATGGTCCGATTGTGATGAAATTTGGTACAAAAATCCGTCTTCCAATTTGAAAGGTCAAGTTCGTTAACCAGCAAAATCCACCCACTGGAAGATGGCGTTTGGGGCGAAATTCGTGCAAAACAAATCGTAACGCTTACGTTTTTGAGTTCATAAGCTTGTAAGTAATCGTTTTATAGGCTTCTTGGGCTAGGAAAACGAATGAAACCATTTTCAAGGCGATATTTTTAACCGTTTTCGAGAAAATTGGAAAAATAGTTTTTGAATACCGTTTTTGGTTTGGGTACTTAGAATCATGGGATTCAGTTGAAACATTTTCTGCATGTTCTACTTTCATTAAAACTCATATGTTGAAATTTTTGTTACGTTTGGAGTTAAGGAAGGGTTAGAATAAAATATTTTATTAACAGACATAACAAATTTTGGTAACTTTGTATACTTTCCTTAATATTTCGAAAAAGGTTGAGAATCTTGCGAAATGTAAGATTACCATTAGAAAGCTTACTAAATGCTCTACAAAAATGGTTCTAATGAAAGTTTTGATTAGGCGATGTCAATCGGAGAAATAAGTGCTTAAACCTTTAAAGTAATTGATTTCGCTTATTCGAACTGTTCTTTTTGTCTTTGATTTTGGTACTTAGAATTATGGGATTCAGTTGAAACATTTTCTGCATGTTCGAATTTCATCAGCACTAATATGTTGAAATTTTGGTTATGTTTGGAGTAAAGAAAGGGTTAGAATAAAATATTTTATTAACAGACATAAAAAGTTTTGGTAACTTTGTATACTTTCCCTAATATCTCGTAAAAGGTTGAGAATCTTGGTAAACGAAAGAATACCATTCGAAAGCTTACTAAATGCTCGACAAAAAAGGTTCTAAAGAAAGTTTTAATTAGGCGATGTCAATCGGAGAAATAAGTGCTTAAAACTTTAAAGTAATTGATTTCGTTTATTCGAATGGTTCTTTTAGCACTTTCCTCCGAAGGAAAGTAGCTATTGAGGTTGGACTCATGACGGAATTTTTGAAAAATTTCTTCAAATCTTTATCGATCCTACCTAGTAGACACCGAAAATGACCCCCGTTAAAATTTATATATATCTATATATATATATATATATATATATATATATATATATGTGTCTGTTAACACGATAGCGGCCAGAGTTTTTGTTTTTTCGTCACGAAACTTGGTATATAGCATTCAATTAGCAAACGATTGAACGAGTTCGTTAACCACCAAAATCGGTCCACCGGAAGGGGGGGTTTACCCCGAACCCAAAACACTAATTTGACCATTTCAGCCGTAATATTTGTTATATTTCAACAAAACTTGGTATTCGTAGTGGTAATATAGAGAGAAAAGTGAGATATAAAAATGAACTAAATCGGTTCATGAGGAGGGGGGGGGGGGGGGTTTACTCCGGACCGACAATACCAATTCGCCACTACCAGCCGTGATTTTAGGTATATTTCGACGAAACTCGGTATTCATAGTGGTAATCTACAGGTAAATATGTGTTGTAAAAATAAACTAAATCGGTTCATTAGAAGGGGGGGTTTACTCCGGACCCAAATTACTAATATACTCATACTGGTCGTAATTTCTGCTGTATTGTAACGAAACGCGGTATACATCGTGGGTAACTCATGAGAAAGAAGTGTTGTAAAAATGAGCTGAATCGGTCAATCGGAAAGGGGGGTTTACTTTGTAATATATTTCAATAGAAAAGCCAGCCAGATATAGGTTCACAAAGGCGCCGCAAGGAGCGCTAGAGGGACTGTATCCGGTTCCTGTGTTAGATCAAAATACGATAATACGAGGTTTTTTGTATTTATTACGTAGTGTAGTAGGTACCATGTGTAAACATAACTCTGGAAGCAAATTAATAATTTATCAGTTACTCATTACAAAATTAAAAGAGAACTATTCATGTTTTTATTTTATTTATGTAGGATATTTTAAGCAAATTGTTCTGGAAAGCAGTCTACACTACCCAAATTCTGAGGAAAGTGCTTAGTTATGCAGCTCCTGCGTGACGGACTTTTTTTTGTTTGTTTTATTCCTTGTTATTTTTAAATTGCTTATAGTCGGATAGTGTTTTGACAATAAAACAGATTAAGTAAAATAAGAAGATCAATTTATTGTTAAAAATGTAGCGTTCAAAGAGGCTTCCCAAGGCTTTCCAAATGCCTCTGAGCGGAGGCCTTTCTGCCCGACTTATGGGATAGCTGACCCATACAGGTAAGATTGTAAATCAAGACCTTTCAAGACTGGTTTGTTTGAGATTTCATTTGGATAGGTGTTTCGCTATTGATCTAAACAAAGTAATAACTGTTTCTATTCTATGCCTTCATAAACACTAGAGATAAGAACGGAACCGCGCTAAGATGACGCAGTTCCTGCGAATCGGACTTTTTTGTAGACAATTTAGTAAGCTTTCGAACGATTACCTTCCACTTCCTACGATTTCCCAACTGTTTTTGAACTATTAAGGAAAAAGTACTTAGTTCTTAAAACTTTTCATGTTCAAACATAAGTGAAATTAAAACATCTTTGTTTATATGAATTTCAAACACGCAGAAAATATTTTAACTGAATCCCATGATTCTAAGTGCCCAAAGCAAAAATTTTATTCAACAACTATTTTTCCACTTTTCTCGAAAACGGTTAAAGCTATCGCCATAAAAATGGTTTCATTCGTTTTCTGAGACCTAGAAGCCTATAAAACGAGTACTTGATACTCAAAAAAAATCGAAAGGGCATTAAATATAGCTAAATAAATTAAATTTGGCTGAAAGTACTGTTAAAGATTTAATGAAAGACTTAGAGGCTCGGTGGCCGTGAGTGCTAAGATGTGTGCACTCCATGCCAAAGGTCATGGGTTCGATTCCCACTGGGGGTGTTGGCTTTTCTTTAGAAAAAAGAAAAGGCATCAGCCCTATCCTGGCTAGAAAAGGGTGATAACCTATAGATAACCTGTCCTAAAATTTGTTGTCAATAGAAAATGGACGTTAAAATTTAAATAAATAATAATGAATGACTTTGAGTATAAGGACATTTTGAGATTTTTCAAGAATGCTTGTTTTAATTTCACTGGACAGTATTGACTGTCTTTACCATATATCACCACATCAACCAGTTTTGTAAGACTGGCCTTCATCTCGCCTGCCCAATTAAAAGTAAACTCAAAAAATCTGATGATTCACATAAGCCCTGAGTAAACCATATGTGGGAACTCAGATTAATTCATTTCAAGGTGATGTTCCCACAAGGAAAACATGTTTAGAAAAACTTTACATTATACGTGTGTTTGACCAGTTTCCATTCGGATGTAACTTTTGTGTTACGGTAGGCAAATGGAGAAGCCTTTAAAAGAAATATAACTGTCCATTTTCAATAACATCACTATAACATATATTTCCATCGCAATAATCCATATTTTTGCCAGATACAACAATGTGCTCTCAGTCAGTGACTTGAACAGTCTTATCGACTTTGATTCGGACCTGGAAAGAATATTCAGTAGGGCCCCAGAGAACGATTTATTATGAATATAAATAATAATGGGCCAATATGATTAGAGTAACCCCCCTCCTCGGTGGGGAGGGGGGTTACTCTAAGACCAAATAATTAATTTTTACTTTCCAGTAACTTGGTGAATATTGAGCCCAACTAATGAGGAAATGGGATGAGATAATCAAAATTGGCCTATTAAAGTTGTTTACCTGAACCAAACTTTAAGATAAAATGTAATTGTACACCTACAGAGTGTAATGTTTGTTCCCGATCAAGGAAATTAATTATACAGCATTATTTGATTCAGATAAATAAGGAGATACATATTTACCAGTTCTTTTTAATTATTGATTCAGGCGATTAAAACCAAATTAACCCTTTTGCTGGTACTAACATAGATTTGTGCTCTGAACAGGGTGCCCTTGGTGCTACTAATACATATCTGTGCGCTTCGCCTGCATGCCTCCAGTGCTACAAACACAGATATGTGATTCTGAACAATTGCTGCTCCCACAACTATGTGTGCTTCAGAACCAGCATCTAGCGGTATTTAAATCAACAAGTAGACTAATTCTTAGTTAATAATAATGGACGTTAAAATTTAAATAAATTAAGTAAATAACAAGTAGACTCTTAGAATTACCAGTAGATAGTATTAGGCACCTCATTTTTAATCGATGCCAGCTTTATGACTGTCAGCCCTTAGACCTTTTTATACCTGCTTTGAGCACTCAGCACTGGGTGGTTATTGAGGCATCAGCCATATAGCAGCCAGTCAAGGTCAAGCCTTCCACTGCTCAACATCAATTGGGTTAAAAGAGCTGGACTTTATACATTTCTTCTGTTGATATTGGTAGCTTTATGCAAATTACTCAGTAATATGGCAAAAATTAACAAACTTTCTAAAACATGTATTTTTGGATTTGTGGATGGAATATTTTTCTCCTATCTCCCCTAAGCCATGATGTCACATGCCTGTGCCTTATAAGGATGACAACAGAAGGTATGGACTGATCGCATTGTTCCAAAAATTTTAATGAAATCTTAATAATAATAAATAGAGTTTATGGAATAGCTCAAGGAGTTCTGTTTGGTTTCTGAAATTCATTTTTTCTATAAAACGTTGATTGTACCAGGGGCATGACTTATTTTTACCATAAATTGAAAAAAGGCATATTCCCTTCCTTTGGACCATTGGGATAACTTCGTACTGAAATTTAACTCATGATCTTGTTGTGTATTGATATTTTAAAACGATTAAATAGTAAATCAAAAAATGGTAACTACTACTATGTATCAATACAAAACAATGGTTAGTTAGGATTTGGCTAAAGAGCAACAACAGATCTCAGGAAGAATCTATCAGAACATTTCAGCTTTATCTTTGGCAGCCTTCTGCAGCAATATGTGCTACGTGGTGGTGAGATAAACCAAAATTTAATTAAACATTCATGGGCTGTGAATTTTACCTCATGATCACTTCACACGTTCGGGCCCGGCGTCATGGCATATGCGTCAGCAGATAGCTTGACTTTCTCTCTATTCCCACTGCTACAGGCCCAGTCCTATACCCTTCCTATTTGGTTAGGGACCTCATAACGTTATTCCCGGTTAGGTTTGCGGGCCTGGTATTATATGATATTGAATCATACTGTTGTGGCGTATTTGACACTTAACTAAATTGTAATTAATCTACCAAAATTACATCATTTCAAAACTTTCTTCACTTACTTATTTAATTTTGTCGAAATAACTATACAATCGGAAGACTTAGGCCCGAGTAAATTTTTTTTCGAAGCCATCGGCCCTGAAAGTGTTAACATGTTCTTGCTTTGGTCTCTCTCTATCTCCTCACATTTATTGCTGATGAAGGCTGCCAAAGAGTAAGCTGAAATGTTCAAATAAATTTCTTCAGAAAAAAGTTTTTTATCTGAATTCCAACTATTGATTGATCCACATCACTCCAACGGCTAATAATTTGCACTTTGATGTGAATTCATAGGGACCTTGCCAACGTGCTCTAAATAAAGCCGATCCTCTGATTGGCCTCATTTATTTATTCCCATTATAGTTTCGTCTTATTAGATAAGTAAATTTTCATTTCAAAAATGATAAATACATACCAATAAGTAAGTAGTATTCTTATGGTTTATTTCAAGATATTCACAGATTGTTTCATTTCTTGTTATTATTGTTGTTATTATTATTATTATTATTATTATTTTTGGCAACTCAGCATCTAAACTCAACCTGCTGCAGACGAGACTCGAACCCACATCTCCTTAGGTAAGAATCGGATATGCTATCCATCCTACCATTGGGAGACCCATTTATTTAATTATTATTATTTATTGAATTTTTATAAATTTGTCTGTTTGGATATGGGAAAGGCTACACTAATCGTACTGTAGCTACTGTTCATTACCTTTAGAAGTGGTAATAAGAATTTATTTGGTGGAATTAAAAAAAAAAAAAAAAAAAAAATACCTACATTTTGAAAGGCTTCAGAATATTCTAGAACTTTTTTCAACAATAAAATATCGATCATAGTAATTAAATGTACATGTGCTCAAAACAGTAGTTTCAGTTTATAAGACGCCAGAGAACATCAGAGACGTACAAAATACAGCTAATATATCTGAAATTACTAAAGGAATTTCATTTTTTCTTCAACTTTAAATAATTAAATTTAAATATTTATTACTATCCCAACTTCAAAAACAGTGTATAATCATATTTTCAATGTATGTAGAAAAAAAAATCTTCAAGTAAAAGAATTTTATGACCGTTAAAAATCTTTACTAAAATTTAAAAAAAATAAAAAATCCAGCAAATGAAATTGATTCCCAAAGATGGTAGTACCGAATTACCGATTAACCTGGCGTCTGGCGTATTATACAAATCAAACATCATCATACCTTAGTGTCCGGTAAATGAAGACTCTCGCTATTAGGTTCCCTGAACACGGTAACTCATTCGAAAGATGAAAGAGAGGATGCGGTAAACGGTCAGTCCAGTCGTGCGACACCGGTAACTCTGGTTGGCTATCCGATTCCCTGGACACAGTAATTCATTTGAAAAATGTTTGAAGATAAGACAAACAATATTTCCAACACTGATTTCAGAAGATGAAAAAATCTACTCTCCCAAAAATGATAAATTGAATAGGTAAATATTTAAGAGAAGAAAAAAGAAATGACTTTAAAATGCTTAATAATGTATGATTATTAATGAGGTAAAATCTAATCTGTACTAGTACAAAAAATAATATTTTCAAAGGATGTATTATCTCTCGCAAATTAAAAGTATTGAACATCTGTCAAATAAGACCACCGTTATCAACTATTTTTAAAGTCAAATATTACTACTTTTGTACTAAATATCAAACAATGCCTTCAGGCTATTTAACAAACTTTAAAAGCAACTAAATAAGCCAAAGTCCCCACCCTATAACTCCCAGATTTGTGATGATTTACAACCATTATAAACTTTGTAGAATGTATGTAGAATAAAATTTACTCTGTAAACAATGAGGAATTTTCATCGAGTTTGAGTGAAATCAACTTACAGATAAAAAACGTGATTAATACGTTTAATTAAACAAATAACGGACACCTTATTGAATTGTAAACCAAGAAGGTATTTCAAGCAGACTTCTTTCCATGACTACAAAGAAAATGGTCAGGTCTATTTGATTCCAAAGTGTTGAACGCTTGACAAACAGTTTGACTGCCGTAGTATTCTTGAGGATTATAAGTGAGTTGGTAATCTGGATCGAGCACAATAACTGGTGTCGTAAGTAATAATAAAGCAAACTACCAGTAATTTCTTAAGAGAGTTTGAAAAAAAGAAATTTTAGAGAATGAAATGGTGAATTGTCTAAAATATTCTTGAAACTATAAACAATGTCTGCCCCCTCAATGGATTTTACTAAATCCCTTGGTTATTTAACCCTTTAGAAGACGTCACATTTTGAACAACAGGAATTTAAGTTTTAATGACGAGTTATTTTTATATTAGGCCATTTTATAAAGATAAAGCAGTCACCAACTCTCAGTTAAGAGCACACTGAAGGATTCTGATTCAGGGTTTGATGTTGGAATTCTAAGCTGATCCATCAAGCTCTTTGTAGAAACAAAAGGCAAAATTAGCAGGCGGGGCATGTAACATACATTGTCTATTGCGTGTAAAGAGTGCTCAAGAACCTCTGGATGCCTGTGCATCTTATCATCTGGGCACTCACAACCCATCACAAAAATGACTTATTAGTAAACTTGTCCTATTTTGTTCCTGTAAGGATATGTATTACTAGAGAGTTCAAAAGCTTATAAAAAATTTGAAGTTATGGGCCCATAAGAAGTTTGGTAAGTCAAAGCCCCGCAGCCTGCATTTTAAGGTGCTATGCTTAGATATGAAAAACTGGGTATAATTATAAGGCAAGCAAATTATTATCCACCCAATGAAAAACCATAGTGACTGAATTCAACTTTAGTTTTCTTAAATTTATTCAGAAAATTATCCTTTTAATTGTACGATTACATGAGATAGTTTCCAGTTTTCAAAAAACAATTATGTTAGTATTATCCTAAATTCGTTTATTTAGAGTACGAAACAAGTCACAGTTTTTGTAAACAATAGGAGTATAGGTAATTAGAAGAGAATTAGAGTGAAACTACACTTTTTTTTAAACTGGCAAAATTGACCACTTTGAACTATCTGGTGAATTTTTTTTCTCCGTCTTTTATCTTTTACCTTTCAGCCTGAACATACACACAAAAGTTGTTTTTTCTCCCAATCAAAATTGTTTAAGAGCTCTCTAGCTCTTAAACAGGCTTAAGAGAAAGTTCATGGATTTATACCAATCTTTATAAAATTTGTTTACCATATTAAAAAAGAGTATTATTTCTTCATATAAGGCACAAATATACCAACCATAAACAAGAAACATGAACATTTGCTTTGGGTGACCCTAGAGTTTAAGTACATTAATAAAGGGAAGCAGCCTGCAGATCTTATCTGTTACAAAAAGACGTAATACTAAAATTAAAAAAAAAAAATTATTATTATTAATAATTCGCCTTAATTATATTCAAGATATATTTCTTGAAAAAACGTCTTTAAAAATTAAATTTAAAAATAAAGAAGAATTAAGAAAAAAGAACAGCAGGTAATTTATATTCAGTAGTTTGTTATGTACCCTAAGATTAAAAATATTTAACTATTTATGAGGAAGGTTTACGGAATGTTACACCCAAGTAGCTGTTTTAGAACATGCATACTATTGTTTAGATGAAAACTAACAGGAATGCTCACAAATTGAAAATTGAATGTTCTAAATGTTTTGGCGAGTAAAATATTTCATTGAGTTATTCACTACTTTGAGTTAGTAAACAACAATAGCTGTTCATTAAATAGAGTCTCAAAGACTAAAAGAAAAAAAGAAACTTATGCAGAAATAAGAACAATCTGCATCACTGAATTACTTAAGAGTTAAAATCTAAAGGGTAGGGCATCAATTTTAAAGAAAGATGCCCTGTATACAACTATAAACAACTTACCTGTAATACTACTTCTACTTCATAACTATTTCCTTTGGATTTTTGGTGACCTTGAAAGCGAGATCCGTTGTACAAGAGAGACCTATTAATACCAGGTTGTTTGGAATTCGCTGGCGGAGGAGGTATAACTTCAACTTTAACTGGCATCTTACATTTGAAAAAATTTCACAAAAAGGAAACCATCTAAAAGACTCTCACATTCAGTGACCTTCTATTTAGCAATTTAGATTTTAATAATCGATCAGCTTACATCGTTATCGATTCTTAATAATGATAATTCAAGAATGTATTATAAATATTTAGTATTTTATACTAATTTAAAAAAAAAAAAAACTTCATATTTTTAAAATATTTCACTATGTTTAACTAAAACTTACACGATTACATAACTGAAAAATTATTTAATAGTTTTGTTGTTCTCTGCTATTTAAAAATGTACAGAATAATTAAATCTTAAAAATTAGAAACAAAAATTTATATTCTTAAAGAATATCTTTTTTGAATATAACTATGAGTTGTCAACACTGATTACATCAATATCTTTTGATCGCATATGACTCAGGAAAAGTAGAGTAGAGGGGATGATTTCATAGATTTTTTTGAGGTGTGTCAAGAGTTTAAATTTTACAGCCAATTATTTGTATGTTGTGATTAAATTTCGAGAGTAAGTTGATTTAAGTTAGAAGTGTTTAAATGCTACTGGAAATCTGTACTTCTTATTTATTTTGAGCTTTACTTTCTTAAACAATACCCCCTGCCAAGAGTAATCTAATTTAATCCATAAAAGATAAGTGGTGCTTTGACGTGATTGCAAAGAATTTGTCTTAGACATCTCTGCTGATTTCAGTTCAAAATGTCAGAATCTTCACCTGTGGACACTGTTCCTTTGGAATCAGCTATTGAAGATTTGGAAATTGAATCAAGTTATAAACCACCTCCAGAAAAGAGCTTGGAGGAACTATTATCTGCTGACAAAGAAGATGAAAGCTTGCAAAAATATAAAGAAGCTTTACTGGGCGAAGCAAAAGTTGGAAAGGTGATAGTGGGTAAGTGATGATGAAGACTATTCTTGATTTTTTAAGCTGAATAGCTTGTTACATTTAACATCTAATTCCTTCTAGTATCCAGATGTGGACATTGTTATCTTGTTCGTTTACATTTATTTCTTGTAGATTACATGAAGCAATACTTGCTATATATGAAGTTGATTAAATTATGAAAGTATGAACTTACCATTTGTGGTTTATTTTTACTTTACAACATCTATAAGATGGTTCAGAATTTGTTATTTAATTAGAATGTTAACAGAAATTTGTTTGTGCGAGATATCAATAGAAGTTCTTAACTAAATGTGTAGTATTAGTTTCACCAAATATCAATGTTTGATTGTGATATATATATATTACTTAATAACTCAAGAGTTGTTTTTTAATTTAATTTTCTTGAATACTCGATAGTTTTGTAGCTGTTAGCGAGGAGCTACATTGAATAAAATAAATTTAGCTCCATCTTAATCTTTGCCTTACACACCACGTTGATGGTTACGTTATTGAGTTTCTCTGTAATGTTCTAAATTGTAATTGACCATTTACAATTTTATCTAGTGTAAAGCACAGCTATTATTTGATAATCTCTCAGTCCCTTTTTTTATAGAAATATAGTTGCTTGAGTCAATTTGTACCTTGAGGCTTTTCTTTGTCATCTCATTTTGTTTCATGTACTTATGTGTTACTTGCTTCCTCATATGGGGTGGGTAGCTACAAGTTCCATTAAGAGTTTATAATTTGTTTAATTCAAACTTTTTTTTTAATTGACCTATAAAACAAGTATAAACAGAATAAAAGTGATAAAATACTCAGATATTAAAAATTCTGTAAAAAATAAAAATTACTGAACTTCGAAGCAAGCTGGTGGGGCTGCATAATTTAGATAGTATTTTGTTTGATACTGAATAGATAGAAGTTTCAGTCTGTGAGGGTTGATATGCTTGCAACTCGGACATTTACTCAGCAATGTAGGTTAGCAAAATATAAAAAAGATTCACGATTTAAATATCTTTATTTATAAAAGAAGTTATTGAGACTCAATTATTTTGAGATTATGTCAGTCTTAACCGATTTCAAGCCTCTTACTTCTCAAGCTGATTCTAATGGCTTAAGATTATCTTCAGTCATGACATGGCCCTTGTGGTGGGGGGATCCTTTTTACTCGTTGGCTTTAAATATAGAGTAGTTTTATCTCCTAAAGAGATATCCACCGAATGCAAAACTAATAGAGCAATAAAGATGTTATAATTGCAAATATATTGATCTTCTGCCTATTTAATTATTGACATATTAGATTAACATACCTGTTAGGCACAATTTAATAGGATATATGCAACTTTCAATGGATACACTCTCCCACAGACTGAAAAATTTGTTTGCAGCACACATTTTTAGAAACCACCATCCTACACATTAGTTTTATAAAGGCAAGTGATGTATTTTCTTCTAAAAGTCGGAAATTCTTCACTGCTTTCTAGACTAAAAATAGGTGGTAACCTAAAGGCGATTTGCCCCATTACATTGAAGTTATTAAAGCCGATTTAGTTTAATTTTACAACAAATTTTTCTCTTTATATAACCACGAAGAATACCGAGTTTCGATGAAATATAAAAAACAAACATTACAGATGGTTTGGGCAAATAGCTGTTTAGGTCCGGAATAAACCCGACATGGACGACGAACCTGCCAAAGGCACATGTATTAAGAAAATAGATTTTTTAAAGGTTTCAGAAGCAGTGAATATTTTTTTTCTCTCAGTTATAAATCATTATTTTTTGCCCAATTGTTATTATTATTTAATTTTAATCAAATATCTAGATGATAGTTAAGTTTATTTTCAATATTAGCTAATAACGAAAAATGTTATAAAAATAAAATATTTATATTTTGGATATTAATTTACTGGATTTTAAGAATTATTTTAATTTATTTATATTTTTTCCATCGTTGTCTAACATTTCGGCTATATATACAGGCATCTCAACACTTTTACTTCAATTGAACAATGTTTTTTAAGCAAATTTTTTTTAAAAAAACATAACCTGGTCTATTTACATAAGTTAATACTTAATTCAAAATGTTATTAAAATCATCCTCCTCAAAATAAATATTAATAACCTGTTCATGATGCCTTTTATAGATAGCTGATCAATATTCATTAAAAATTACAAACCAAATGAATATTAATGAATTGTTCATTAGAAAATTATTTTTCTATGTTTTTAAAGCATTCTGTTTAAAAATATTTAGTTTATTTATCTTTTATAGATCCCACTGATCAACGTAAAGTTATTGTTAAAAAGCTGGCATTGTGTGTTGAAGGAAGGCCAGATATGGAGTTAGATTTGTCTGGAGCATTAGATGATTTGAAGAAACAGGTAATTTATTTATATATAAATAAATGAGGTGTTGCAGATATGAAGGGCAAACTCAACCATCCAGTCAAATTTTTTTTCCCGACCATCCGAATCTAGACACTTCAGAGAATCTACAAGGATATTTTATTCATTGAGTTCGCCCTTCATTCCTCTCAAAATACACAGAGAATAAGAACAAGCTGGCTGGAAACTGCCATAGGAAGGCGGTTACTACCTTTTGTTATGTTCGCCCTTCGTATCCGCAACAGTAATGGACAATCCTCATCCCAGTGTTCTTAGGGTACAATAAATGTACAAATTTTAATAACATTTTAATTTTCAAAATTAATGAATTAAAATGTATAAAGGAATTTAGTAAATATTTAAATATTATCCTTCTATTTATCCAAATTTGTCAACCATTTCTGTACTATTAATTAAAATAATTATTGTTTTTTATTTATTGAGGGCTTCATGTCTTAAAATAATTAAAAATTTAATACAACTGTGTGACTTTACTTTTATTAATTTTTGTTTTTTTAACTTTATCTGCTTCAAACTAAAATTATATTTTCTCTTTGGTTATTTCATGAATGACAAAATTTCATTTTAATAAGCATAATTTCTTTCTGGTTTTGTTTTATTGCACTTGGATAAGTCACAAGGAATAAGTTGGTAAGTCAAAAAATGGGCAAAATGAATTAAGTGCATTATGATTATCTCTTGCATAGTATAATGAAGACAATAACTCACAGACTTGATGATCTGGGACTTATAAAGATGTGGGTTTCTTTAAACCTCCTAAAAAAGTGTGTTTCCTCTGTTGATTCTTTATTAACCTTTAGGCTGCGTAATACTCGTAGGGCTAGATGGTACGGTAGGGCCTGGAGTGCCCCTTGTGCTGAATACTTTTATCACATGATGTTTCGTCGGAAGATAATTCTCTTGTACCTTGCATTCCACTCGTTCCAGGTGCTTCTCCAACAGAAACATTTTGGAATACATTATCAGAACCCTCATCATCATCCGAAGAAAACACAGCTTCACTTTCGCTCACACCCGTCAAAAATTCTTGTTCAGAATACATTTTCTTAGAGATATTTAAACACACAATTTTTCACTCGTAAACACAAAATATACTCTGGAAATATGCAAATTAAATTCCAGGTAAAGAGAAACAACGGTTATCGGTAGAAAAAAAAGCTAGCTACCTACAAGTAGGCTAAGTAACTTGAAGCTAAAGTGACAAAAGTGAAATCCTATGCCCCCTATTGGCTTTGAAGGACACTGCAGCTTCTATAAACAGCCTACAGGTGGCAATAGCAGAAGGACTGATAAAATAGCTTGTAGCAGCTAAGTGCAAAAGAAGCCGGACTAATATATCAGTCCGTAGCACTCGGGGCACTGCGCCCTCCGGATTGATATATCACTCTATACTATCCGGGGCACTGCTCCCTCCAGACTGATATATCAGCCCGTAGCACCCGGGGCACTGCAACTACCAGACTGATATATCAGCCCGTAGCAGCCTGAGGGTTAAAGAGCTGCCCTGAAAGGTTGAGATTTTGAACTTACCTTATTACTCCCTGTGACTGTCAATATTCAAGTGCAATAAAACAAAACCAGAAAAAAATTATGCTTATTAAAACAAAATGTTTGTTTATGGTTCATGAAATGTTTGAAAATAGCTATTCTAATATCATGTGACCCTCTTACTTTATTCCTGTGGAATATCAATAATCAGTTAAATTAAGTATGTGCTTCATTTTTATCCGAATCCGTTATCTCTGTTTGTTAATTCTCTTTAATGTTTTTAAAGGTATTTGTTATAAAGGAAGGAATATCATACAGAATAAGGATTGATTTCATTGTTCAAAGAGAAATAGTCCATGGTCTGAAGTATGTACAAAAAACCTACAGGCTAGGAGTACCAGGTAAATATTTGTTTCTTACACGTTAACATTATTTCTGTTGTATAAAGAGATATTTTTTGTTAAGTACTTCATCCATCAAGGGATTTATAATAACCATAAATAACATATAATTGCTTTTATCCATCTATCGAATATAATGTTCTAATATGTTAATGGTTCAAAAACTATTATAATTAGTAATAGTGAGTGAGGTGGTTCTTTAAGAAACCTTCAAGAAATTTTCTCTCGGTATTCGGAAAGTTAGGTATTACTTTTTTGTTGTAAGTTACTTTTAAATTATAGAGCTTTTGAGCAGGGGTATTTATTCATTGTTTTATTTTAGTACTCATCATCTACTACAATCTCTGATTAAAAAAAAAAAAAAAAAAAACTTTTTACGCTGTATTCTGAATATAATTACAAATATCTTCAATCTCTAAATATAAATATTTGATCTGAGCTAGTTTGATAATTTAGTTTGTCCCCCAAGGAAGGAGGAAAAAGATAAACTTATTCACTACCAAGCAATTGATAAGAATGAATTTTCTTAGTCTATTTAAGTTGAATTATGAATTGAGCATTTTCAATTGCTTATTCATAATGATGACATGATGTTATAACATTCATAAAAATCCAAGTCTGAAAATTTTTTAACATATAAAAGCTAAAAAAAATAAATAAAAATGATCATAATTCTATCAAATTTTTATTAAATCTCACCAGTGCATACTAATTTGTTGAGATTTTATTTGTTAATCATTTCATTAGATCTTATCTTGTCAATAGACAAAAAAATATTGGATGCTTTATTAATTTTAGTTATTATGGGGGGGGGGATAATGATATACAGGGCGTCCCAGTCTTAGAGCAACAGACTTTGTATATTGATGGGGAATCAAAAAACTAAGTCAAAAAGTCCTTTGGTGATTTTCTCGTTTTTGAGAAAAACACAAAAACCGTGTTTTTTCGATTCCCCATCGATATATGAAGTCTGTCGGTTTAAGACTGGGAAACCTTGTATATGTATATTAGTAGCCATATGTCTTTTTAATAGATATTCTAAGTTGCTATGCTCGAAAGGTTAACTATAAGTATTTCTAGTATTTTCTTTCATTTTTTGGGATGTTGTAAGATGTTCTATTAATTTATTTGTTGGTGGTAGCAGAAATAAAGTAATTATGAATGTGAGCTTTGTCCTTCAGTCCTTTGAAATAAAACTTACCCCCAATTTCAAAAATAAATTGGAGATTATTTAATTCAGGAGAACTGCTAAGTTCATTTTATTCTTACTATTTCATTTGCAAAGAACAAATGAAATTGCCAACGGCCATAGCCACGTTGAATGCACCGGTTCCCATAGATCACTGAAGTTAAGCAACGTCGGGCGTGGTCAGTACCTGAATGGGTGACCGACCACGTGCTGTTGGCATTAGAAAAGGGTGGCAACCTGTAGATAGCCCGGTGCTAATGGCCAAGATGTAGATGCGCCGTTAAAAAACAAAACAAATGAAATAATAATAATCTCGTGCGCCTCTTAAAGAATTATTTTTTAGTAATATTAATTTGATCCCTATTTTATTTATCATGAGGATTCTTTTTTTTTTTTTTTTTTTTTTTTTTTTTTTTTTTTTTTGAAAAAAAAAAGCTTTATGTCTAAAAATATTGTTTAACAATTTCATTTAATTATTGCTGCTTTTCTATGGAGGTGTTGAAGGTAAATTCTTGATGCATTGTGTATTTGTTTTTTGTTGTTTACTTTCAGTTTTAAATCTTCTTTACTTTTTGTTGAGGTTGATGGGTTTAATTTACTTTAATGCAAAGGTGCAGTGCCGTCTTGTCAGTGCATAGAGTTATTTTTGACTTTTTTTTCAGTAGTCAATATCTATTTGTGTGAATTTTTGAAACAATTTTCAAAACAAACTTCTTAGAAAGAAGCTTAATTAGTTCATAGATGCTTGCTTACATTTATTACATACAGCTTTACAGGCACCCTATAGTTTGTTGATTTCTTTTATTTATTAGTTTGAGAATTCCTCAGATTTGTGTACTGCTGTCTTTAAATTATGTAAATATTTTTTTTATAAGAAGGTGAAGTTTTGCTGGACATTTTTATATATTTTTTAACCTATTTGTAGTATGTATATAATTGTACTTTGATTACTGAAGTATATTCTATGGACAAATAATTTAATTTTAAAATAATTGTTCTTGTTAATCATTAGATAATATGCCAATATTCATAAGTTGAGTATTTCATACTTATCAAACTTGAAGTAGATTCTTTCTGTATGACTGTAAGGAAAGGGAGCTTAAGCAGGCCTCATGCTTCTCTGAACCAAACACAACTGTAACTATGAAAAATCTCATACTGGTTTTAATTCTGAATAGTAAGCGTTCTAAATAACGAAATGAACTGACAGAATAATGAGTTGAGTTATGGACAAAATTAAGTAAATAATGCATAACCTTCTTAGATTTAGGACACTTGTTTTCCAATTATGTGGTCCCAATGATAATCGTATTCAGGTTAAAAAAGCATCAAATACTGGTGAAATGGCTATAATATATTTGCTAACCAGATTCAACTTCATCTAATGTATATATTTATTGATATAAAATATATATTGTGTGTACAGTAGACTCTCCCTAATCTGGCGTCCTCTGGACCGGGTACGGAAATAAAGAAACAATAAAGCTCAAGTAAACCTAACAGTAGGGAAAGAACTTTCTAATAAATAATTAATACTTTTACTTAACTAATTGTACATTAGTAATGCAAAAAGGTTACTCAATTTGATACCCTTGAAGACAGGTTAGCGCATTCATTTCCTTATTTTAAGGTTCTTAAGACTCTGAGGGCTCCTCTAGGATCAGGAAGCTTCCTCATCGTTCTACCTTACTCCTAGCAATTCATAAGGCAAAGAGACCCCTCTAAAACACACCTACTCTAAAGTCACAGGCTACACGAAGTGTAGGCTCAAATAAGAATTCAGAAGAAAAAAAAAAATACCATTTTTTATTATTTCTCATAATATTAATGTGAATAATTGATTAGGCATTTATGTATTATTTATTACTTGCCGACCTATGGAGGGAGGAAACAGGGTTCTTATCTTGAATGCCCTTTTGATTTGAGTGTTTTTTTGTTGTTTTTTTTAAACTTCAATATTGGGAATCATTCCTTACCTGTTCAGCAAGTTTCCATCTGTACCATCAACACATGCAAATAACAGATTAACATAAAATTATTTTGTCACATTTATAGTTTTTATTGGTTTTTTTTTTTTTTTTTTTGCGAAATTGTATTTTTGAAGAGCTATTTGGTTAAATTAATTTCAATGAAATTTAGTTTTTATTGTTATTTACATTATTATTATTTTATTACTTTTTATCTTCTTTTCTTGTTTTACGTTGCATCATTCATGCATTTTAAGTTTGCATTGCAGTTATTCTTTACAGTAACTAAATATTCAATCG
Organism: Gonocerus acuteangulatus; assembly: GCA_946811695.1. Lineage (NCBI taxonomy): Eukaryota > Metazoa > Arthropoda > Insecta > Hemiptera > Coreidae > Gonocerus > Gonocerus acuteangulatus. Next base: position 51,807,313 of record OX328126.1, read on the forward strand.
CTCTATTTGATCTACGATAATCAGTTGTACCACCAATAGTTGTGGATAGATCGTAAGTGAACGTTAACGATATATTTGATAGAAACAGGATAGATGAGAAAATTCCTCGTTGTGTCTTGGATGTCGGCGCTAATGGCCCTGATGTTGATGCGCCGAAAAAAAAAATAAAAATAAAATAAATACTATTATCAGAAACATCAATGAAAATGTAAACACCAATGACAACAAATTCAATGTATTAAAACTATAAAGCCACAGCAACGGGTGTCAGGGTGATCTGGTTTATTATATTTGTGGTATTACTCAATTATGTTGAACGATTAAAGTAAGGAGTAGTAGTGACCTTACTCCTAAAGGAGTTCACAGAATCTCAATGTTGAATTATATAACATATTCTCAAATTTCACCTATACTACAGACATTTGGCTTGATAAGCTATTTGCCTGGCTCTCCTGACTAATTTTTTACTTTTAAATAAAAATAACTATTGATATATTTCAATTTTGACTTCCATCTATACATTGCAATTTTTTATGTTGGGTTATCTACAGGTTACCCAACATTTCTAGCCAGGGTAGGGTTGGTGTCTCTCCTTTTTTCCAAAGAAAATCCACCACTCCTAGTGGGAATCAAACCCACAACCTTATGCATGAAGTGCTCATGCCTTACCACTCATGTGCTACCTTGCCACTTATTGGGTTGTCCAAATCATAATTATGTAGCTATCAATTTGTAATATAAAAAACTGTTTGTTTTCTTACCTTACCCATTTATTAAAAAAAGGATTAAATGAATAACATTGCATTATACCTTTAATTACAAAAGTACTAAAACAAATAAAAATTGATCTGTTCATTAGAACTTTACCAGACTTTTTACCTACATATTTATTGATGGCCAATCCAAATATGAGGTCTATCATCTGGCTTGTACACCCTCAACATTTTAAGTAAATTGTAAAAAAAAAAAAAAACAGTGCTGAAAAAAAAAATGCATTTATGGGGAAGACAAAAGATTTATGGATCTGGGTCGAGTAAGTTTTTTGTAGTTAATACCCTAAATTGGAATCTGCAGTTAATTTGGCATGTCACCTTGCTGTTGTGGTGCTCCGTAAATAAATAAACATTTCATGGAGCCAATCGCCTGCGTTACGAAGCTCCTCAAATGAATAAATAAATAAATAATTTGGCATGTAAACTCCAAAACCTAGATCTAGTATGTTCTTCATCAATAAGCTGGATCCGGTGGCCATGAGTGTTAAGGTGTGAGCACTTAACACTCTGTGCTAAGGGTCGTGGATTCGATTTCCACTAGGGGTGGTGGCTTTTCTTTAGAAAAAAGAAAAGGCATCAACCCTGCCCTGGCTAGAATGGGGTAATGATCTATAGATAACCCGTCCTAAAATTCTGATTTAATTATAATGGATGTTAAAATTTAAATAAATAAATAATCTGCATCCATACCAGATGCTCATTTCGCCAGTGCACACTTAGAAATTAGAATCAGTTATGAAAAACCTATAAAAATATTGCCAAAACAAAGCTTTTTCTGCAATTTGTAGCCATTCTTTTACCATTCAACCATGTAATAGATATTTTGAGGGTGTATATGCCAAAGGGACTTCAGATTTGTATTTAGTGTAAATAAATAAAGGTAGGTAGGTAGGTAGGTTTGGTCAAATACACAGACCGCTTCTTTTATTTTTGTGAGCCGGTGTTACCTGTTGTGAGCTGGATGAAATCTGTTTAAGCTAATATTTTGGTGTTCTACTTCAAAATACTTTTATTAATAATAGTGTATTTGTTTTAGTTGACAAAATGAGTCACATGGTAGGTTCCTATCCGCCTAAAACTGAATTGCAGAGTTATATCACTCCTCCTGAGGATGCGCCTTCCGGAATGGTTGCCAGGGGCTCATACTCAGTCCAATCTCTATTCACAGATGATGACCAACATATCCACCTTAAATGGGAGTGGGCCTTTGAAATTCGTAAAGACTGGAAGGACTAAACCTCTCCAAAGAACCACGGCATGGTTTAGCCCTCTGGTCACATAGACGTACATATGTTATTTTATATTGTAATATTTCAATTGGTTTTTCCTGTGAGATTACCTATGTGTACTATTAGATAAAACATATGTTTCCCATGTACTGAAGTGCATTTGAAGAGCTTAAATGGAAAATACTATTTCTCTAAGCTGAACTCGAAATATTTAACCAAAAATGAATTTAAAATCACCATATTATCCCACTTTTTATTCATTAGCTAAAAGCCAATTGAAGGGAAAAATTCCAATCTCAGACTCACCTTTTAACTTCAATATTAGCGTACGTTTCCCATTTCCTTGATATATTGTCATTTTAAAGGAACTTTTTCTTTGAATTGCTTAAATTTGTAAAGAATTATAAATATTTATAGAATTTTGCTTTGCAAAAGCATATATTACTGTCCAGTATTTGTTTATTATTAAATTATTCCCCAACAGTTAATAACATATGTAATTGTATCTAAATTGTATAATATAAAAATTGCCTTAGGCTGTAAATATAAGTTGAAAGCAATAGACATATTTACCACTGTTGCTAGGAAAAACCTTTGAAAGTACAGTGTAAAATTAGGCAAACTGCTCCTTTTGAAGGAAAAGAATTTAGATAATGATAGTTTCTATGGATTGTGAATATGTTAGAAATCAATATTTTTCCATGAAAGGATGATTATATTCATAGAAAAATAAAATTCATTGTGGTACTACGTACTTCTCCACAGTGCTGCCTTATTAAATTTTTTTGAAAAATAATCTATTTCTGAAGCATCTTTTATAAAGATCTATCTAAGTGCAAGTGCCATAATTATCTGTATTATTTCTGGAGACAACTTATAACAAAATTTAAAGAAAGTTGACTTGGCATACAAGCTTGACTAGACAAAATATTCATTAATTAAATTTATTTGGGAACAAAAGTGTTTTTTTTTTTTTTTTTTTTTTTTTTAGCTTTGATAAACTGTTATATTTCTAATATAAATTAGCATTTCTTCTTATTTGGTATAGGTCTTCCTGAAATTATAAAGTGCCCTAAATAATAAAGAAAAGTTGTTCCATACTATTAAAACTAATTGCTGTAGTGATGATCATTTAATGGAAAGTATTAATTATTTCACACTTCTAAAAATATTTCTCAATTTACCTTGAATGAGGAAGTAATTTGCGATTTTTTTTTTTGGAAAATGTGAAGTAGTATTATTTTTGGCTGATTAATGAAATAAAGACACCTTTACTTAATCAAAATTTCATTTCACGCATCTATCTTCATTATTTGGTTGTATTTGAGGGGTGTGATATTAAACTATTTATACATTGTGTCATGTCTTTTTTAATGTTCGTTGGGTAATAGGCTTTACATGTCATGTGTCACGAAGAGATGAAATGTTAATTATAAAATTTTCATGTTGAATCGCTGTAATTTATAAACTCCACTAGTGTACTTCATTAAATTTAATTAAAGAGGTCCAATCCACGTTTTTATATTATGGCAAAGCCACATGAAGTTTGTATTTTGTCTTAGGTTTTTTATGTGCTAGGAAATTTAGAAATTTGATAACTGTGGTTGTTTAAGTATTAGTTTATCATTAACGTTTACCCACTCAGCATTTTTTTTTTTTTAAGTTGTCTATTATTTTATTTTAAACCCAACTGAAAAGATAAATTATGGTAAATTTGTTCTTTTAATTTAACAGTTTTAAATGTTCATTTTATTGTTTTGGTTTCATAATCCATACTTTGGAGCATATATACAGATTTATTATAATGTTATGGTATAAATAAGCCAGTTTATTACAGTTTCATAATGCTGTCAAATATGTGGTTTAAAGTGGCATCTCATTTTCTGAATGAAATTAATATATTTTCCATGGAGCTCAAAATTTCTAAAGAAAATAATATTTTTAATAATTACTTTCTGATTATCTAGGAATTTTGTGTGTAATAACTTGTGAAAAGGTTGCAACCTTATCTCGCATTATGTATGTAGTTTCTTGCAGTATGTATTTTGTATTAAGTATTTGTGATGGAGAATGGCTGTAGATTTAACTTTTGATTTATCTTTCTTTTTCATGCTTATTTTACTATATACAAAAACTTTATTTTTACAAAATATATTAAAAAGGTAGTTCTCTCTTGGCTCAAGAAGTAATTAGAACTTGTTTTTCAAACATTTAATGGTATAATCATTTGTGAATTTGTTTAATTATATCCTCTTATATTGCAATGTTATTAATAAAAACGTAATTTTAGTGATATTAAAGAGGAAAGAGAGATGTTAAACCCTTTTTAGTTAAGATACTTCCAGGACTTCATTAATCCTTCAAAGCAATTTAAATAAATTGGGGGAAAAGTAAAATAATAAAAGAGAATTTTATCAATTTTTAAATTTTGTAGACCATGGACGTAGAGTACTTTAATTATTGTTAATTTAGTATTTATGTGCATTTATATATTTTTGAAGTATTAGTCCCTTCAATAATTTCCTGTCACGGAACCACTGTTTTTTAAATATTCCTTATTTTAAATGCGTAATTTTTTATTTAGCCTAGTCGTAGCTTAAGATGCCTTACTACTCTAATTGTTAACAGTGTTCACAATACATAGTGTTTTAATCACCTCAGGTTGCTCAAAATTATATTTGTTTATGCTTTTTTTCTTCTTCGGGCTCAATTTTACAGTTATTTTTGTGGTAATTGTGAAAGGTTTGCATCGCCTCCTTTCTCTTATGTTTAAATTTTCATGTTAAGTGCAATTTCTAGGCTTTAAGGATCAAATATTTGAAAAACTTATAATAATAAGTTTGAATATAATTTTGGTTTTAGTTCAAATCCTTTCTAATAATGTATATGATTCAAGGATAAGCTTTAAAAAAAGAAGAAAAACATATATACTTGATCTTCATTTTATATATTTCCTATGTATTTTTATGAATAATAAAAAAAATAAATTCTTGCATTTACTAAGTTGTTTTATTTCACCATTTATAATATTTCACTGTGTTAAGGAATCACTTTAGCTATCCAGAATGTCTCTTAAATGCTATTGTACCCTTGCATATAGGAAATTTTTTATGGAGTTAGGTTCAAAACAAAAAATTAATTAAGTTCTGTCTTCATTTTTTTTGTTATAATAGATGTTATGGTTTATTATTTATTTCCGTTAAGTGGGATATTTATCCTTATTAATGTGTCCAGGCATTTGAGGGCAACTGAAAACTTATATTTAAAAATAGAGGTAAAAAATGAGACTAATAAAATTAAAAGGAGCTGCTCTGCCAAAAAGATCAGCTAGGCCATAACTACAATAATAAAATGTTTGCCTCTTTTAAATTTCTGATGATTCCAGATGAGTTAATTATTAAAAAGAAAAAATCAATTTTCTTTCTCTGATCCAATTTCTTCTGGTTATCAGAATTCATCTTTACCAATAGATTCGAATGTTACAAACATAATTTCATGGAAGTAAAACACGAATTACAGGCCCACTCCCTAAAAACCAAGGTTGCTCATTTTCACTGGTTTTATCTCATTAAAAGGTGCAACATTGTGAATTGTAGAAGTTGAATGCTGCTCATGAGTTTTCTTATGTTATTTTTATTTTAAACCAAGTTTTATTTCCTCTTATTTGTAAATGAAACTTAAGATTGTCCTGCAATATCCACTATTATTGTGGATATAAATGAAATGAAATATTATTTTCTTTGAGATAAACTAAAATCTGTTTAGTTTGACTCACTAGATCAAAATACGAGTACATTTAAAAAATGAATCCTAATAATAAAAGTCCGTCACGCAGGAGCTGCATAACTAAGCACTTTCCTCAGAATTTGGGTAGTGTAGATTGCTTTCCAGAACAATTTGCTTAAAATATCCTACATAAATAAAATAAAAACATGAATAGTTCTCTTTTAAATTTGTAATGTGTAACTGATCAATTAATAATTTGCTTCCAGAGTTATGTTTACACATGGTACCTATTACACTTCGTAATAAATACAAAAAACCTCATATTATCGTATTTTGATCTAACGCAGGAACAGGATACAGTCACTCTAGTGGTAGAAAGCGCTCCTTGCGGCGGCTTTGTGAACCTACGTCTGACGGGCTTTTCTATTGAAATATATTACAAATTAAACCCCCGCTTTTTGATTGACCGATTCAGCTCATTTCTACAACACTTCTTTCTCATGAGTTACCCACGACGTATACCGCGTTTCGTTACAATACAGCAGAAATTACGACCGGTATGAGTATATTAAGAATTTGGGTCAAGAGTAAACCCCCCCTTCTAATGAACCGATTTAGTTCATTTTTACAACACATATTTACCTGTAGATTACCACTACGAATACCGAGTTCCGTTGAAATATACCAAAAATCACGGCTGGTAGTGGCGAATTGGTATTTTGGGTCCGGAGTAAACCCCCCCTTCTAATGAACCGATTTAGTTCATTTTTATATCTCACTTTTCTCTCTATATTACCACTACGAATACCAAGTTTCGTTGAAATATTACGGCTGACATAGTCAAATTAGTGTTTTGGGTTCGGGGTAAACCCCCCCCTTCCGGTGGACCGACTTTGGTGGTTAATGAACTCGTTCAATCGTTTCCTAATTGAATGCTATATACCAAGTTTCGTGACGAAAAAACAAAAACTCTGGCCGCTATCGTGTTAACAGACACACATATATATATATATATATATATATATATATATATATATATATATATATATATATATATAGATATATATATAAATTTTAACGGGGGTCATTTTCGGTGTCTAATAGGTAGGATCGATAAAGATTTGAAGAAATTTTTCAAAAATTCCGTCATGAGTCCAACCTCAATAGCTACTTTCCTTCGGAGGAAAGTGCTAAAATGGATGAAAATAAAAGGCTTGGTACAGAGTAAATTTAACCAAAAATAACAAATGAAAACTCATCAGCAGCTTAAAACTTTTACTATTTGAAAATGTTCTATGTCTTCAGTTTTTAGCTTTTGAATACGACAAGAAACTAGTAAAGCCAATAAAGATATAAAAATACATATCTGAAAATTTTTCTTTTCAGTATTGTTCCTTTGATTTTCAATATCTCCATTTAGGCATGGTTCAAAGGCTAGATATTCACATAAAAATGTGGAAAAGTTGCTTTATGTCTCCAGTGTGATGTTTAGGTTTCACATTGTTTGAACCAAGTTATTAAAAATTATGACAAATACTGGATAATCCTGTGAGCAAGACTCGTGGAAACTAGGAGTGAACCAGCAAGAAAAACATAAAATGCAAGAAGGTTTTATTTTTTTAAGAAATATTGTGTACTATACTAACAATTGATTTAAAACTATACTTCTCACAGTTAACTAAATTGGGTCAGTAAAGTAAAATAAATAATACCAGAACTGATTTTTTTTTTTATCGAGACAAATCTGGCTTCATACCACCAAAGCCACAGTAAACAGTCATCGATGGGAGATTACCCTCCTCCATAATCATCGGACCTAGGTCGAAGAGAATATAAAATATTCCAATCCCTGCAGAACTCTCTAAATAGAAAATGGTTTGAGAGCATCACAGTTGTTTTCGTGTCTTTTTAGTAAACTTGAAGCTAATAGGTAGATAGGGCTAGGTTACAGAAAATAATTTAGTTTTACTGCAGCCTGAAAAACAAATCTTAGTTAATAAATCCAAAACAGTTTCATTACATTTAGCAGGAGTTTTATTTTATTCTTAATCTTATTAAATTTTTCACATATACTTAAAAAAAAAGGATGTTAAAACAGTTGTTTTATTGTTGCCTGCTCTTATGTGTGGAACCTCTACTTGTTAAATATTATGTTGCATTATAATTCTTTATGTATCTTACAATCATGCATTGGACATAATATAAGGACAAATTATAAATTTGTTAAACATAATAATACGATAGTATTAAATTCATTTTTATTTAAGATAGCAAGGGGTGTTTTGCAAAGAGTGTTTTCCTTAATCCCAATCCTTTAGAACCCTCCAATAGTAGGGGATTAGGAGAGTTTGCAGTCCATTCAAGAGTACAAAATATGGCAGAAAGTTGTCATGTATTAGAAAGTACAAAACAAAAGGATTCTTCAGAAGCTCGCGAAGAAAGGTAAAAATTTAAGGAAAATTTGTATTGCAATTTTACCATTTCGGTAATGTTTTTAACTTATAACTTTGCCTATTAGTGATTGCTTGGTCAGTAAGTTTTGGGATGAAGGAAGCATTATTAAGAAAATACATGCAAGTATTGAAAGGTGTCATACTTTTCCATCAAGTGAATGTTCTGAAATTGAAAGAAATATTGAACAAGTTATTTCTGACGTAGATAAAGGGAAGTATAAACCAAGCACAGTTGACCGCTCGCGGTTGCGGAACAAGTTAGTATACTTTTGTATGTTATAATTTTTCATACTTTCAATTCATTCTTATAAAATTAAAAAAAAAAAAAAAAAAAATGTAAGACAAGATTTGTTGAATGAATACCTATTAAAAACAATAGTTTTTACATTTTTTATGACAAAGGTAGAAACTGGGTCACATTTTTTTTTAACTTATAACTAATTTAATCTGAGTGATTATTTTTAATGTTACAAATTATTTCTACGGTTGAATCAATATGGCTACCAACTGGATATGTTTTAAGTACCTTATAAGTAACTTAAAACATCTCAAATACCTTCATTATATAAAATAATTTTGGGAACAAACTTCTATCACTTTATCATCTCGGAGTTTTTCTCATTCTCTACAGATTAAACTTACGTTTTCAATAAAAAAAATAGTAAATTTTCTAACACAAGTAGAAGCAGTGCTTTTTTATTGTATTTTATAAGCATTTAATGTTTCTTTGTTACTCCTTGACTATTATTTTTATAGAACTACTATTATTATCATTAATTTTATAGCATTTTTACTTTGAATTTATTTATGAACCAGTCATCAAAATAATTGACTTAATAAACAAATAGTTAATTAATTGAAGTTAAATATTTTAAGCATTTGTACAAAATTACCATCTTAAAGTAAAATTTTTAAATGAGAAGCAAGATTATTTAAAGAACTTTAGGGCTCTGAGATCTAATCTGTTGATTTTACATTTTCATAGAGTTTTGTCTTTTGTTTTGTAAAAAAAAACAAAAAAAAACAACATGAAAATTGCTCTTCATGTTAAGGCAAATACATTAAGATGAAAAATCAGTGAAACAATAAGGACAAATTAAACTTAAAATACAATATTGGTTTAAAGGTACTTTTTTGGTGAGCGATATACTTATGGCGATGGCCTTGGACAGGAGATGCTATTTCCTGTAGGAGAAGTCGATCCGATACCACTCTGGATTACACGTTTAGTTATTGCTCCACTTGAACTAGCTGGAATACTTCCACTGGGTTTTACAAATTCAGCAGTTATTAACTTATACCTACCTGGAGGATGCATTGTTTCACATGTAGATCCACCACATATTTTTGACAGGTATTTTATAAATACAATGTTCAATGGCTCTTCATTTATCTATCTATCAACCTATATATAATATGGTTTATATATAATTAGTTGAGGAGTGCTGGTATAGTCACACATATGTAATATGATATTGAGCTGGAAAAATTAATTGTTTTTGTTTGTCTAAAAAATGAAATTCGGATTTCACAGATACTTTGCGAGTATTAAAATTATGATGCTTTGAATATACGCAAAACATATTTTCTATTCAAAATGTTACACAATTATTTTATGTATACACTTCTGTTATATGTTTAAGTGTCCATATTTAAGTTGGTTGACAAGGTCAGAACTACGTTCAATAATAAAGGAAAACGAGGGAATATAATTTTGTTTTAGTTAACTTGTGCTATATTATTCTCTCCTATTGTATGGAAATATAGAAAAATGGATCTTTAATTCTTTGTTTGCAGTGGATGAAAAGCTTTTCTAGAAAGGCTTTCTTAATACAGTCCATCTAAGTTGTGTTTGCAAGTAGTCAGTCATTTGCAATGAGACGTTTATGATTTTTCTCAAAATTGACACCAATAGCCTGGGATAATCGTTTCATAACTGAGGAAACATGGATTGGACCACTCTCAGCCATCTTTTTCACAAATTTTAATACATATAATTATGTTTTGGTCGTAGAATTAAGGGGAAGAGTGGAGGGGATCTCTCCCCCCTCTGCCTTAGGGCATTTGTAACATAGACAGACTTGAATTGGTAAAAAAAAGATACATAAAATATACAGTGTGGTATAAGAATTATGCCCTTTCAGAAATTAATGTAATGCACTTGTCTGATTTGCTATAATAAGAAAAAAATGTTAATATCAACGTGTACTGTTATTTAAACGTAATACATGTCTTCAAAATATGAACATTGTCAACTAAAATTACAGGAGAAAAAATTTATTTTCTGATTATAAAATTATCTTTTAATAAAAGAAGTATTCTTAGACATAGAGGTCTTTTAGAATAGTATAGTACTTTTGGTTATGCACAATTTTCAGAGCTCAATAGAGATTTACTGCTGAACTCTGAAGATGGAGCTTAGATGCAGAAAATGCTCTGTGAAATAAAATTTTCATTAGTTCTCTCTTTGAATTAAAATATTTCATTTATATACTTAAAAAGTACTATTTGTTTTCTTCTTTATGCAGAGAGCCTCCTGATTATTTCATTATTCTGTTGGGAAGAACACTTTCTCTAGTCCCTCCAACACTACTAGACAATTATTGTACTCTGTTCTCCCAATTGACACTTGTGCTCTAATTAAAATGAATAACATCTCTTAGTTTAGTTTCAGTAATAATTGTAGCAATATAATTTCCTGAGGTCTTTATAGTCACAAAGGAGTCTTGTCCCCCCCCCCCCCATTAAAATCTGAAATTTTGAGGGAAATATCCCTGATGATTTTACTGTTTGCAAACTCCCATTTCAAGGAACAACACGATACGTGAAACTGATAAAAACTGATTATGTCTTGATTAAGACTAGGGAAGACTTTAAGAGGTCAGACAAAGGAAATAGTGTCTAATAATTATCAATACTTAGCCAAAGCTACGACTAAAAACGTTTTAAACCTCCTAGTGATAAGGTTATAACAGAGAAAACGTCAATTTCTTGCATGGGGAATATATGCCACGCCCTTTT